>JAFNEN010000489.1:0-424312 GCA_019343175.1 Oedothorax gibbosus
ATGTCTTCGGAATTCGATGTATCGATCAAACGTATTCTTTTTAAATTTTTAAGCGTCTTTACCAGATTTATACAAACTAATCCCTAAGATATTTTCTTTGTCACGGATACAGAAAATTGAATTCGATTTTTTTTTGTAACCCTACTCTATATTGCTTCAGATTGTTTTCCTACTGTGTAAATAAACAAACTATAAATCGGTTTTCGAAGATTGAGGATTTTCAAGAAAGTAACTTACCTATCAGATTAAATATCTTAGGTGCCCGGATGGCCGAGTGGTTTGGACCATTACGCTAGCAGTCTGCACGCTGTAACGGGTGCGGGCTCGATTCCCGCCTTCGCCCTGGGTGTACTTCCTTTCTCTGTGACAGTAAAAATTCTTTCTGTGCCTGTCTTACTTGACGAAGGCTTCATAAGCGGGTCTCTGATCGAGCACACAAGCCGGAATATATATGTAGTAGTAGTAGTAAATATCTTAACAATAAATCTATGAACGAAGCAGACTGCAATGTTATATGGAAATTTCAGGGATTTTGTCAACAATGTGAGACAGCTTTAGAAATCGCATGGAAAATGTATAAATTGTGAAAATATAATTAGAAATATTCTTTCGTGTTTGAGAGTCTCTTAAAAACTTCGCTTTACCTACTACTTACTACACTGCAAAACAAATCTGTTAATTTTTCAGAAAAAACTACATTTATGAAAAATACCGTTATATTTGCAGAATAAAAATATGCACATACACTCATCAAAGTAAAAAAAAAATCTGTTAAGTTATGCAGTTTAAAGTAAAAAAGTTTTTGTTTTGTTTTAAGAAAGTAAAGAGTAATAAACTGCAACGGCGCGAGCATCATAACTGTTTGCCGTTCAATAGTTCAGATGGGAGAGCTTTGAGAAGATCTAAATATCCATGGTTCGAACCCAGGTTTGTCGGTCTATTATTCCTCTATAATATTATGGCTAGTATTTCCAGCTGTCAATCGGGTGACCGGGAATTCTATTTTTCGCATTGGAGGAGATAGAACATTGTTTTTCTTTAAAATTTTTCTGTTAATTGCGTTAATGATGATGATGTCGTGTCCATGGATAAAGATTAAATGGGACCAAACGTCTCATAGACTGCTTCAGCGATCTGCAGACAGTGGTCCTCATGAAGGTCTTCGTAGGGTGAGTAGGTGATTTGCTGCAATTTTGACAGGATGGCTGGACAAGAGAAAAGATGTTTTGGATCCAGTTTCGGGGCAGTTTCTGCAGCTGGAGTATTTCCTAGTTCCATCTTTTTGGATATCCCTTTGAAGTGGCTTGTCCTTAATCTAGTTAGGGTGGTCGCAGTTACCCTATTGGTGTTTAATTTTAACACTTCTGCTGATAAATTTTGCTTTAGCCACTGAGTTGATGTCATTAGGAGTGGTTTGGGGAAGAACGTTATTTTTGAGTTTTCTTGCTTCTTTTGCCAGAATGTCAGCAGTCTCGTAATCCTTCGATACCAACGTGGGCTAGAATCCACTGCAAAATGCATTTCTTGTTCAAATTTGAAAGGTGAAACATTCCATCATGTATAGCCGCAATCATCTTTGACTGTCTATTTTTGATAGCTTGCAAGGCAGCTTTGCAATCGCTTAAAATTAGTAATCCCTCATCTTTTTCCTCGTCTAAAAGATCAAGGTAATAGCGTTAAAATTATAAATTGAATTAAAAAAAGAGATGTTCTCTAAATTTCACTGTATTTTTTGCCACACCAGCTGACATTTTTTTCTGTAAAATCAGCAGACTAATTTTACAGTGTGTAAAATATCGAAAAAAAGAGGTTCATTCAATTTATACTTACATATCGAAAACCTAATCAGAGTTTCAATACGAAATCTAATTTTGCAGTCAGCATGACTGATGATAATGTATTTTAAACCGAATTGAACTTTTATTAACAATATATTTTTAAAAATTAACAAATTTTGCACAATATACAGCCGCAGGGGCAACTAAAGATGTTAACTCATATCAACAAAAATTTTCAGACCTGCTAACAAATAAATTAAGGCAACTTTTCCGCAATAATGAAAACTTGATATAATTTTTGTTGTTGGTGACATCTTAAAAAAATAAAATAAATCGATATTACTAGCTAATAAACCATACGCTGCACGGGTGTACCCTTAAGAATTGTGACTTGTTCACAATGTAAGTTTTTGCACTTTGGCTTTATCGATTCCCATCCTTTTTGGCCAGCATCCCATTAGGATATTATAAGCACACCTTGCTGATGTTATCATTATCTTTGTATTTTTTTTCTATTTTGATGTTCGATTAAATCTCTGCTCCTTATATTATATACTAACTCCGAATTCGCACATAAATATTCATCAATATTTCGATTGTTTCCATTTGTAAAAAGCAAAATTAAACAAAATATCTAGAATTAAATTAAATTCGAAAATATTATTGGAATCCAGTAGAGTGAATTTGAACAAACATTTAATATATACTAAAGATTTTATATAATTAAAAAAAAAACAGTAGTGTTGAAATTGAAATCTTGCATATTAAACTAACGAGCTTGTTCGTACTAACAGTAAATTTTCTCTCATGTTGAAATTTCTTTCGAATCAGAAATTACAACAAATCACTTGCTTACAATTTAGCGCAATGCCATTCCTACAAAGAAATCGGCTCACATTTTGCCCTTATACACCCGGTTGGGGTCAAATTTCGAAAAATCACTTCTTAACTGACGCCTTCAGTACAAAAGAAATAAGTTCCTAAAATTTGGAATCTGTACCTCCAATATAGTTTTGTCCCAGTGTTATTACGTGAGTCTGTCAGTCAGTCAGTCCGGTCTTCTGTTATATTATAGATTTTAAAATGGAGTTGCAAGTCTAGATTGATTATACACATATTTTCCTGTACTCCCTACTACTAATCCACATTTTTTCATAATCCATAATTTTACATTTTGGCGAATAACTTTTTTTTATTATTGAGCAAAACCATTAAACAACCTTTTGAAAAGCACCAAATAAGGACATTGTGTGTGCATGATAAAGAAAAAAGCACAATTTATGTTTCATACATTATTTATTTCATAATCAAAATCATTTATTACAAAACATATAAGCATAGGACAACGATATAAGGGTTTTGGCAAACTTAAACATACTTAAAACATACATATAAACTTTGGCATACTTAACGAAACTTTCAAATATTCATGCATGTTATAGTCTTCGTTTAATTTTTAAAAATAAATATATGTTTGGGCATCGTAATACTTTTAAGACACAAATGAGTTTTTAGGAATAAATGATTATAAATACCTTTACCTTAAATAAACTCTAAAAATCGTACATATATACACGAGAAGTAGTATTTATGCAGCTAAATATAAAATTTACATAGATTAGTGTTGAATTCGGTTTTGTTGGTTGCCATTCGGCAAATGCAATTGCATCATTATAATACTTAAGGAACTTTTTTTTTTACAAAATCTTACTTTGATGCGAAGAATTTCATAACAAATTTAGAAGTTTTAAAATCAAAGAAGTTTTAAAACATGACACTGGTTTCAATTTTAATAATATTAATCAAATGTCCTTTGTGATATGAATTTTTTTTAGGTTAGCAACATTTAAAAGTAATCTTTCTTTAAACAAATGATTAAAAAATGTGTTTTTCCGAAGAAACATCCTTTTTAGATTTTCAAGTTAGCCTTTTATGCTCTTGCTGTCATTAAGCAAAAGTCAAAATCACATCACTTTAGCCAGATACTGTAAAATACTGATATTGTAATCATGAATTACAGTTTTGAGGTTTGCCGTGAAAGGCGAATCAAGGAGTGTTTTGACTCGCTTTTATGGTGTTTAGCCTTGTAGGTCCCATATCTTCAAATATTCTCCCGCCTTCTACCAGCAAGTATACAGTCCCAGGACAAATTATTAGACGCATTGTATTTTTTAAAAATAATTTTATGTTTCTTAAGAGTTTTTATACAATAATGGAAAATTTAAACTACAATATTATTGATTTTTATTTAACAGAATGGTTGTAGACTACAAATTTGTATTTATTTTAAGATAATTATGATTAATTATGATTTAGTTCAATTTATACTAATTATTTATTATAAGATTATTTATGTGTGGAATCATCATCCTCAAATGCAAAAGACAGTACAGTCTTGCATTAATAGCATGTTGCGCAGAATTAAAGCTTTGATAGCGGATAAAGGTGGCTCAACTAAATATTGACTTTTACTAACATTAATTTCACTTTTCTTTAAAACTTAATAAACTTATGCGTTTCTAAATGAATGCTGTTTTATTTATGTCAAATAAATCGGTAATTGATTAAATAATATAAAAAAAATCAATTTAAAATAATAAAACGGTACAATATCACCCGGTAATTAATATTTTACTTGAAATCTTGCAGTCCGTCTAATAATTTGTCCAGGGTCTGTATAACAACTAATATGAAACAACCTAAAACAATTAAAAAACGGAAACGGGCTGCCAGTAGTTCAGTGAGTTGAGACAATTTAAAACTGATCAGTGCATCAGGCCTGGACATCCCAAAAATTAGCATTGTATATGAACCAGTCGTATGAAAAATTACTTCACCGTGTTTGTGCCACCACAGTTGTGTCTAATAGGAAGGGTCTTCACCGTATCGAACGCTACTCCATTGAAGCGGGGAAAAGCGGTACTACTAATTCAAAAAAAGCTTCGCTCATTGGATAATTATTCCTACCGTTTAATTCGAGTGGCGTTTATAAAGGTGTAGTACCGTCCATACGCTATCATCACGTAAAAGCGCTTATTGTCGAGGCCTGAAACTCTATTTAGTTTGGACTTGGTAGAGCACTTGCTTCGGTAGTCTGCGGTTCAAATCAGGACAATTCGAATACTTTTTTTTTCATTTTTTTTAATGATTTTTCTAGTAGATTTTTACATTTGACGTAATTTCTCTGTAAATTATTTATCAGGAAACATACAATGCATCTTCCAGATTTATGTCCACCTATATTTTCTTAGTTGTGTAACTTTAGATATGTAAAACTTTAGTTCTTCATAGTAACTGCAAAATGTATGTTCTGAGTGTGCACAGATTTGGTTGCAAGTACATATACAAAATCAGTCTCTTCTTCATATATCTTGTTAGTGCTATTAATACCAAACGTAAAATACTGTCACATATTTATAAAAGCTCCTCCTTCAATACTGTTTGACGTCACTCTTGATATAGGATGCACTTGATATGCAGATAGTTAACATTTATGTCCAGTTCACGCACGTTTCTGTATAACAAAAATCGGTGCAGTTTTCATTTAATCCGTAGTACAAATCAGGCGTTACCTGAAAGAATCAAAAATAGTCGCTTAGGATTATATTTTGTAAAAATAGTTTAGATTATTGATGAACTGAAAAAGTTTATTTTTTTAGAGTTTAGAAGTATTAAAAAAAAAGACAAAATTCTCACTAAAGCCGCCAAATGAAACTTATTAAATTTTTTAGTTAGTTCATTTATCTCTCTATAATATTTAACCTAAATTTTGTAGTTATTTTAACTTATCTTTGAATGATTAACATAGTTTGTTTTTAGTAAGTTGGTATTTTAAATAAATGAAAAGATGATTTTATTTAATAATATTGATCTTAAGAGAGACTGTCATTCCCATAGCGATAATGCATTAGTTTTGAAATCACATTTTTTTGCAAAAGAATTGCTTTGCCATGTTAGCCCATTTAACCCTGTATAAGAAACATCATAACATCAATCAATCAACATCATCAATTTAAAACAAAATTGAAAAGAAAATAACATCCGGCTATTTAATTATTAATTGATAAAGTTTTAAAATAGTATCACCATCTACTGTATATTTCAGGCACTTTTAAAACTTCAAAAATATATAATTAAATAACTTGATAACATTTTCGTTTCAAATTTGTTTCATTTCCATGTTATGTTGATTCCCTTACCTGGGGAAAAAGAGCTAACATGGTAAGGCAATACATATGCGAAAATTATGATTCAAAAACTAATGCATTAGCTCTTTAGAACTGACAATCCCTCTTAAAGCAGCAAATGAGCCTAACTTAATTCAAATTAATTATAACGTTTACTAACATTGCACTTTAAATTATAAGTTACAGAAAAGAGAAAAAATAAAATTGTTTTCCTCACCAAAAAGCTCTTTCTGTATGCAATAAACAAATAAACAGAAAAGTGTTTTTAGATTGTAATTACCAAAAAAAAGTTATAACAAAGAGTTTAAATCATAAACATAAAGAGCACATACAAACATTTTAGGATATAAATTCATTCTGAACTGACATAATAAAATATCATTATATTTTCCAAACACATACACTTATGTTTGAAATTTAAAATATAAATAATTTTGAAAAGTAATTCAGAAAAATTAATTTATTTGGGCAGGAACGTAAACTTCAAATATAATTTTGATTTAATTCATTTGTACGTGGTAATATATATTATTGGCATTTAAAATTATTTTAACAGAAATGAGTAAAATAGTTGAGTCTAGCTAAACTTGTCCTTTTTATAAAGAATAATTTTTCTTTTAAAAACTTCCCATAGGCTTAATATTTTAAACATAATTACCTTTATAAAAGAGCTTTCCAGAATCAAAACACCTGTTGTCCTAAATGAAATGAAGGATACAATTAGTTTTCAATAACTTTTTTTATACCAATTTTTATGATACAGGCTGTTCAAAAATATAATATTTTAATTTACATATTTTTAAGAAGATAAAAGTGTGAAAGTGTAAATGGAAACGCATTTTTTAAACACAGTAAAAACAGTTTAAACACTTATAGTAAAATAACAAAAAATTATAATAGTAATAAATAACCTCATTGGAAATGTAATATAAAAGTAAGTTTCTTTCATTAATTCTTGGGCATTTGGCTTAGCAAAATCCACAATCATTTGTTTAGCGTATTACTCAGATACAAACGGAGTTATTCATTTTTTTCTAAGTTGAAAGTCTAAATTGAGGCTATAAGTGCATCGAACCAAGTTTCAGGAATACAAAAAAGATCACAAAATCGCAGCGCGCCCTAGTTCAAGTATATTTAACTAAACACCAAAGGGGAGCATTTTTTAAGGGGGTTCAAAATTTTCAAAAATGGCATTTCAATGTTTTTAGTGTTTCTTAAACTATGCAATCGTAGCTTTACAACGATATCTTAAACTAAAAGTTTTAAGTACTAGAAGTATTTTTAATATATATATTTTTTTAATGCTGTTTAGGTAAAATCCCCTTATGTTTCATAGGTAAAAAACCACTATTGTTTACTTTAAACGCGTATATCTCAAAACTTACTTTTTCAATGTGCGTGTACCTTTTTCTCAGAATCTACTATAAGTATCAACCTAAATTTTTTTTATACGTATTTAAGGAGTTGGTTTCTAAAATTCGCTGGATTTCAGTATAATTATCTCACTTTTTTTCTTTTTAATATTATTGATGTTTTTAGGTCAAAAATATGTAGTTTCCCTTAAAAATTTATAATTAAAAAACTTAACAAAATTTTTAAGAATGCCTCTATTAAAGTATAGTTGAACATCCATTCAATAACTAGTAAAAATTTCATTAAAATGTATCCAATAGATTCTGAGAAAAAGGTACATAAAAAAGATAATTTTAACATGGGCTTCAAGGGAGGGAACCCCCTTAAAAGCGCGTCTTCCCGATTGTTAATACCCCCGCATAATATGCGTCTTAAATTAAAACACCAATCCGTATCAAATTAAATATTTTTTATATGCTCCATTAGAATGCACACGACAGGAATTAATCGAGAATTAAAGAGAATTGGAAACGATTCGATTTGAAAAGGAAATTAATTCCTATACGATACCATTCCAAATTATCTTAGAATCGGAAAAATGCACCTTTCATTTTTCTTGGGGAAACTTAACTATGCCTTAGTTTTATTAATTGAAAATCATTCAACTGTGGGAGTATTGACTTTCAATTTATCAAAGACCATTCATCGCGGACCGGAGATTATCTTTTATTATATTTTTTCTTGGCATTAATATCCCAATTATCATAATAATGATCCCATTGGGAGATAATGAAGGTATTTTTCCTCTTCTTTTCAAAGGGAAAAAGAGATTGATTGGCATTGATCTCTGTTATCGATTAAAGGGGCACTGGACCGCGGGTCTCCAAACTCATGTGCCTCAGTGTTAATCCAATGTGGCGTAAAAACTATTTTCTCTGCCACCTTTCCCCGGCTGTATTGAATACTTTTACCAACGTTTTTTTTTTAAATAATAAATGTAGATAACTTACAGGTCTCTATCTTCCCACTATTTGAAATTGCTTTGAATATTTTGTGAAAAATTATTTATTGAAAATTAAAAAAAAACATATTTGAACCCAAGTGGGAAGGTCGGGACCTGTAAGTCAGCTAATACATTTATCACATAAAAAATCTGCTTATAAAAATATTCAATACAGCCGGAGAAATGTGGCAAAAAAATATTTTGTTCTTCATAGGATTAACATTGATGCACTTTGCTTTGGAGACCCCCGGTCTAGCGCGCCCATTCCCCTTTAAGGAAGAAGACCATGGCTGGAAAAAATTAAATTCCAAGGGGGGGAAACTGCTTGGTTAAAAGTTTGGTGCTTGGTTTCACCAAATATATGGTTCTTAGTGGCTGCAATGGCAATATGGTGAAATGTTTCACCATATTTTTGGTTGAACATGTCTCGGTTTCGCTTGATTTCTCAGGTTTTTGTTAAAGTATGAAAATTGATTCGACTGAATATAGAAAATATGATGAAACATTTCCCCAATTAGGAACCATCATTAAGATGAAACACCGCACAAAATCTTTAACAGTGTGTAAGAGTTTGGTGTAATATGTTTCTCCAGCTTTATGGAGTAACGTTTTACCTCAAAATTGGAGTAAACATTTAGAATGTGTAACGTTATTCCATAAATTTGTTATAGAGTTACTAGGGTGTTACCAGATTTATAGAGTAACATTTAGATAATTTTATGGTGGGTAAGAGAAGCATAATGCTGTACGAACTAATAAACCATGCATCTAATTATAAGTAGGTGAAGTAATGATTTGCCGAAAAATAGGAGTAGACCTCCTTATTTGTGTAACGTTACTCCATAAATTTCACTAGGGTCTTTATTAAACGTTACTGGGCAACTAGATAGAACTAGACAACAGATGAAGTATTCTTATTCATCAGTTGTCTAGTTAAAATTTTCCTAGTTCATCAGTTGTATTGTTCAAAGTTTCCTAGCTCATCAGTTGTGTAGTTCAAAGTTTCCTAGTTCATCAGTTGTCTAGGTCATAGTTTCCTAGTTCATCAGTAGTGTAGTTAAAAATATTTTTTTCATCAGTTGGGGTTCAAAATTTTCTAGTCCATATCTGTTTTAGGAATTTACATTTAACCCATTTTTAAGGTGGATAAAAAAAAGATAACCGCTGTGTGAACTACGAAATCGCGAATTTAGACAAAATAGAGAAATAATTAATACTCTGTAGGTTTTAATTGTGGTAATATTCAAGACACTCTCTTGGAACTTATAAGTGGATTATTAATAGAAATTCTAGAATAATAGGAAATGTGGTACCTTTTGATATTATTTAATTTAGTATGAGTCAACTGAATGAAAATTGTTTTAGTTCACTCTTTTACGACTGCAATATTATAGAATATAACTACAGTTTATTACCTTACAATATTAATAGTCTCCTGATTTAATTTTACTTATTTTAGAAGAATTATAATTTCCTCAAGTATAAATTAAAACCACATTTTTTTCTAACAAAGAGTCAAACAACAAAATATGAACACTTTGACTAAACAGAATAAAGTCAAGTAACAAATATTATAACCGCAACTTTGCAATTGTAAAGAAAGTACAAGTCACACACTTTCTATTCTGCTTCTTTGGGTTTTTTTTATAAAAACCAACAAAATTACCCAATGTACCTAATGATCCGTACTACCACAGTAAAACAGTCCCCATAAAAACAGCTTTTCATGGCAGTTACTGACCCCAAATGTCACGGTTAAATACATTTGCCGTGGAGAAATAGGGCCTGCGTTGGTAATAGTTGTTGTGGGTAAAACGTGTAAATGTTATTGAAAATATCCTTAAGGTTTTCATTAAATTATTAGTTTTTACATATATATTTGGCAAAATATCGTTTAAAGCCTTAGTATCTTAAAAAAATACAATGATGATTTACCATAAAGAACTACAAAAAGGGAATTAAATACAATTTTCAAGATTTTATTATTCAAATATTTTATAAAATGTATTTTAAAAAGTATTTTTTTCGTAGAATTATCCTCTTGAAAGGAATAAAAAGCGATTTTTTAACTGCAAAGGACTTGTTTTAGCAAGTACTTGGTATGTCTTTGAACAAAAGAAATCATGAACTGAAATAGTATATGAACTAGAGAACTGATAAATTAGAAACCAATGATTTATATAACTGATGGTCTAGAAAACTACGAACTAGTGAACTAATGAACTAGAAAACTTTGAGAAAGAGAACTGATGAACTAGAAAACTTTGAACTAGAGATTTGACGAACTAAACAACTTTTAACTACAGAACTTTGAATTAGAAAACTAAACAACTTTATTATGTTTCTTTGGTATATTTTTTTATAAAAACTAGCAAAATTACCCAATGTACCTAATGATCCGTACAACTACAGTAAAACATTCCCCATAAAAAGTTTTCATGGCTGTTACTGACCCCAAATGTCACGGTTTCATACATTTGGCGTGGAAAAATAAGGCCTGCGTTGGAAGTAGTTGATAGTAAAACGTGTAAATGTTTTTGAATGAATTATCCTCTCACAGGAAGGTATAAAAAACTTTTTTTACTGCAAAATCAAGGATTTGTTTAGAAAAGTAGTTGGTATGTCTTTGAACGAAAGAACTGATGAATTAAAAAAAAAACTATGAGGTAAAAACTGCTGAACTAGACTTAAACTTGAGAACTGAAGATATAGAAAACTGCTGAACTAGACTTGAACTTGATAACTAGCTTTTGAGAACTGAAGAACTAGAAAACTTATAGCTAGACAACTGATGATTGAGAACTTTGAACTAGAAAACTTTGAACTGGGTAACTGATGAACAAGAAAGCTTTGAGCTAGAGAACTGATGCTTCCGAAGACATCAAACTATAGAACAAATAAACTAGAAAACTTCGAACCAGAGAACTGAGTAACTAGAATACTTTGAACTAAATAGCTGATGAACTAGAAAACTTTGAACTAGAGAACTGAGTAACTAGAATACTTTGAACTAAGTAGCTGATGAACTAGAAAACTTTGAACTAGAGAATTCATGAACTAAAGCGGAACTTTATTATTGTAAAATATTATGCTTTATGTATACTTACCCCAATGTCGTGGTTAAAGACATTTGTGCGGACGGATCTGTTGTAGAGGGACTGCGGGGGGCGGTAGTTGTTGGCCAGGCTGGTCTTGGGGTGTTTCTCGTCCCCCTGCATCAGCCGGCGCAGATGGTGGATCTGGACAAAGGAAAGAATTCCAAGTTGATTTATTTAAAATGACAAAGAAAATGTTTGGTTACTCACAGTATGAAGATTGTGTAATTTCACCACACACAGAAGAGGACTTGTGTTGACTTTCACTACAAACTATTGTGTTTCTTCCAATTATTACAAGAAAAGACATATCTAAAATGTATCTTAGTTAATTTTGCAGTTGAGACATTTTCTTAAAAAATATATCGATATATCTTTATCCTAGAAACAGTTTCCAATAATATTGGTCTTTTTTTTATTTGTATTTGTACTTCATACCAATAATCAATCAATTAAAAATATAATTTTAAAAAATATCGAAACTGATAATAACTGCTAATTATAATATATTTTTTTGTAAAATGCGATCAATTTTTTTCACTCCAGGATAACCATTATCAACAAACATTTCTTTTTCTAAAGTTGAGAAGGTCTGTTAATCATTTTTAAGTTATAACATAGATATTTATAAATGAAATCTCTAACATTTATCTATTCTTTAAATTAAATGATCTTCTTCGAAATCTTGAATTTGGAGTGAGTAGACAATGAATGACATTTTTCATGATTAATGTATGCAACATCCAGATACTTGCATTATTTTAATGAAAAATGAAGGCATAAATGCTAACTTTTATAAACATTTATCATTGGTAACATCATTAAAATAAAACACACGGTTAATATAAAACACATATAATACAACAAAGACACAATATTTCTATGTAAGAGCTACAGAAGCTCTGTTTAATTCTTTAATCAGAGATTAAACGGATTTTTTTTTCGAAAAAGAAATATTGCCATTCGAATATTTGATATTGTGAACTTGTCCCAACTATTGGGTTTATTAGAGTTCTACTGTGCTAATTAATAACTTTATTAAGGCGTCTACCAATAGTTGTGTACAGAACTGCAAATCAAAAAGAAACTTTTACTTTTTAGCTTCCACACTACGTTTATAACGTAAAAAGTCGAAGGTATTATAATCGCTCAGTCTGTCTGTTCGTCTGTATCTCCGTCTGTCAGTCCGTCTTTCCGTCACCCACTTTCATAGTCCAAACTACAAATACTACAGACAAGTGTGATACGTCAAAAAATCCAGAGCATCGAAATTAGAATACATTGAAAATTTCAGAAAAAAATTCGAATTCAAAGTACTTCAATTATTTAAAAAACTGCAAAATTTAATGCTCATTTAAAAACATAGGAAGCCATTTTTATTAGAATTAAATCACCATTGCCATTCGCAACAATCGCTCGAGAAACTCTAATTCTTTTGGACAATAAACTAAAATAAATTTATTTTTGCGACATCGATCAGTTTGAAATGACGTCAAATATATTTCACTACGAGATTCTTTGTACGTTGATATGAAATGTTTTCACTCTATTTAAAAGCGAGGAATATTACATATTTATTCTTTGAAATATAAATTAATTTTTGCAAACGATAAGTAATAATTATTGAATTTTCGAAATAAAATAAATGAAACTAGCCAAATTTTGCATGTAAATGTTTAATATAGAATATCAATGCTGTGTTTGTCGCATTTTTACCTGTTAAACACAACTGTTGTGTGGAAGCGGGTTAAGTGACAGATTCTGTTACAAACCTACTTTTTGTCTAACAGAATTAAGTTTCTCGGGCGATTGTTACGAATGGCAATGGTGATTTAATTCTAATAAAAATTGCTTCCTATGCTTTTTAAATGAGCATTAAATTTTGCAGTTTTTTAAATAATTGAAGTACTTCGAATTCGAATTCTATTCTGAAATTTTCAATGTATTTTAATTTTGATGCGATGATTTTTTTGACGTATCACACTTGTCCGTAGCATTTTTAGTTTCTGCTATGAAAGTGGGTGACGGACAGACAGACGGACTGAACGATTATAATACCTTCCCCTTTTTACGTTATAAACGTAGTGTGGAAGCTAAAATAAACTTTTTCTTTTTATTCATTCCGCATGGCTGGAAACCGCAGAAAAACTTATTAATTCCAACAAATAAATATCTGGCACATAATACAAAGACACATTTATCTCAAATAATCTGACCAATAAACACTGTACTAAAAGTAAAGAGCAGCCGACCAAAGGTACAGAAATAAATAAATATATGTGACTTGAAAAGACCTTTTTCGCCTAAGCGAATATTTGAGAAATGGACATCGTATTTCTTTTGGACTGTGCCATAAAGTCCTTTCTTTAGATGACAAAACGCTATGGAGTCGAAAAGATATTTTCCAGCTTAGATGACAATACCAAAGTAAGAGTTTCTTTTTAAATGGTTGCTGGCTCTGAAAACTGTAATGTTAATACCGTAGTAGTAAGGAATACCAATACCCATATAACTTAGCTTTTATTGAAAATTTGTAAACTAGTATATTTTATTTTGAAAAATTGTAAGCGGTGTGTTTTCTTAATTTAAACTAAATGTTTTTTCGAAATTAAGCCCACAAAAGAAGGCTTAATTAGGATTAATGTTATGGTTCAGTTGGAATTTCGGATGAAAAAATTGGCAAACTTATAATCACTCATTTAACTTGTAAATGATTATATTAAACTTATTACAATAATAACTGTTTTTATTTTTATTTTAGTTTAAACAAGTAGGTTTGTAACAGAATCTGTCACTTAACCCGCTTCCACACAACAGTTGTATTTAACAGGTAAAAAGGCGCCAAACACAGCATTAATTCTACTATATTAAACTTTTACATGCTAAATTTGGCTAGTTTCATTTATTTTATTTCGAAAATTCAGTGATTATTACTTATCGTTTGCAAAAATTAATTTATATTTCAAAGAATAAATATTAATATTCCTCGCTTTTAAATAGAATGAAAACATTTCATATCAACGTACAAAAAATTTCGTAGTGAAATATATGTGACGTCATTTCAAACTGATCGATGTTGCAAAAATAATATTATTTTAATTTATTGTCTAAAAGAATTAAAGTTTCTCGAGCGATTGTTGCGAATGGCAATGGTGATTTAATTCGAATAAAAATGGATTCTTATGCTTTTTAAATGAGCATTAAATTTGGCAGTTTTTAAATTATTGAAGTACTTCGAATTCGAATTCTTTTCTGAAATTTTCAATGTATTCTAATTTGATGCCTGAATTTGAGATCACACTGCGTACATTGTATTGGTTGAGTGGTGCGACACGACCGACGGTCGAACGATGACTTCCACTTTTTACTTTATAAACGTAGTGTGGAAGCTAAAAATGAATACCACACAGGTTAAGACAGTTTTTAAATATTTGCTTTTTCTTTAATAATGTTTAAAATATAATACACAGTTCTATTCAATAAATATATTAAAGTTTTTCAACTGCAATTTTGAATTGATTATATTAACAGACCCACTAGAATTTCTGTGACTCACAATCTTTAATCCTTTTAATCATGTTACTACGATCTTCCTGCATGTATGCATACCCACGACGAGAGATCTTAGAATTCAATAAAGATCTCAAATGATCTCCATGATGAAAGATCTCCATGTTTTACTCTCAAAGATTCGTAACTTTGAGAGCAAAACATTTGAAATTATGGCTGTTAATGTTTCATGACTCGGGGCCACTTCCTGAAGTATCGCTCAAATAATATATGCCTTTGCGGAAATTCTTTCTCTTTACCAACTCCAGAATAACATCATTATTCATTTCTCTACTTTTCGAAAATTAAAGACTCGCGACCTGGAATCACGTCAGCAGCGATGCATCCGTCTAACAAGGGATTATAGAGTTATGATTGTTGAATTAGCCAGACGTTGCCAATTAAGCCAGTCGAGCTAATTGTATTGTCAAGGGAATCGCTGACTCTGCTGATGTGAAAATCATACTTAGGTTCCTTGTGCAATTCAGTAATTTAGGAGAAAAATGATTTCAGGGCAAATGGGCCCGATTGACGCGGTTCTCCAAACAAAAGTGCCTTTGTTTTAATCCAATGAAAAAAATCTTTTCTAAGAGCCACATTCTGATATTAAAATTACTTATTCAAACTGATAAATACGCACGCTTCATAATTAAGGGGATACGGTAACCAAAAATTGATCAAAATATCGATTTTTCAGTTTTTACTTCTTACTATTCACAATATATTTCTAAACATTTACTGAAAGTTTCTTAATGATATCTTTTTTTGAAAAAAAGGTATTAAATATTTTCTGGAGTCATTCCTATAAGATTGAATACGTATTTCGTCTGCTTTCAACCCATTTTCTCTGTTTCGCGTTTTTAATCTGTGTGAATTAAAAGTTTTCTAATAGTTAGAATTTTGAAATTTTTAACCAGTGTTTTTATAGACATGGTGCAAAAAATTGTGCATGGAATAAGGTCTACTATGTATAGTTTTTTTTAAATGATGAATTCAATAATTTGTAATTTTTTTGTGACTTTCAGTATAAATGCATGTTTCTTTTTAACTATAGCTCGCATTTTAAAATCCATACACAGTTCTTGAAAAAATAATTCTAAAAACAAAATATAAAAATTTGGTGGAGTTATTCTCAAAATTGAAAGAGGAGTAGCGTTTTAAAAAAAGTTCAAAATTTTGACTTTTTTTAAAATAATAAAAAACTACTTGTAAATATTTGTTTTTATTGCTAGAAAATGTTTATTTAGAGTTAACATTATATAAAACCACTATAATTGACAAGTTTATGTTATTATGTGTAATGTTTTGGGTACCGTATCCCTTTAAGAGTCTCTAAGAAATGCCATCGAAAACTGAGCCACAACAGTAATATATAATGCATAGTACGTGGCGACATGCTTAGGACCATAGTGGATTTAACATGCACGTGACTACTCAATACGGAGTGATATTATTTTACTCTAAATTATTTCTACACAATAGCCTTTAGTGTAAATTTACTGCGTACCAGTGGAAGCGGTACCATATATAACCGTTGATATACCGAAACCGTCGATTTCGAAATTGGCCTTATACTGACCGGCGACAGAGCTCAGGAGTATTGTGGTTTTAACCTGCACTATCCCACTCTATATGGAGTAATATTATTTGGCTTTAAATTATTACTTATCTATAAACATTTGGTGTAAATTTACTCCGTACAAGCAGTGGCAACTGAGCCATGTACGGCAAATATTACCGACACCTTTACGTTTTAAATTGACCGGTGACAGATCTAGGGATCAGAGTGGTTTTAACATGCACTATTCCCCTCTAATTGAAGTAATATTATTTAGCTTTAAATTATTACTACACTATAAAACCTGCGGTGTAAATTTACTCCGTACAAGCGGCTACCATATGTACGGCAAATATACCGAAACTTACTTTAAAAAACGTGACCACTCCTTAGGGATGCAGAGTGGTTTTAACATGACTATTCCTCTTAATTGAAGTAATTTATTTAGCTTTAAATTATTACTACACTAAAAACCTCGGTGTAAATTTACTCGTACAAGCAGTGGCAACTGAGCCATGTCGCAAATATTACCGAAACCTTTACGTTTAAACGTGACCCTTAAGATTCTAGTATCAGAGGGTTTAACATGCACTATTATCCTCTCTAATTGAGTATATTATTACTTTAAATATTACTACACTTAAAACTGGTGTAAATTTATCGTACAAGCGTGGCAATGAGCATGTAGCAAAAATTTTTACCCGAAACTTTAAGTTTTTAACGAGTTACAGATTAGAATTGCGTGGTTTAAATGACGTTTTCAATCTTAATTTGAAGTAATATATTTCGATCTTTTAAAATTCTTAACTACACTATAAAACCTGCGGTGTAAATTTACTCCGTACAAGCAGTGGCAACTGAGCCATGTACGGCAAATATTACCGAAACCTTTACGTTTTAAACTGACCCGTGACAGATCTAGGGATCAGAGTGGTTTTAACATGCACTATTCCCCTCTAATTGAAGTAATATTATTTAGCTTTAATTTTTACTACACTATAAAACCTGCGGTGTAAATTTACTCCGTACAAGCAGTGGCAACTGAGCCATGTACGGCAAATATTACCGAAACCTTTACGTTTTAAACTGACCCGTGACAGATCTAGGGATCAGAGTGGTTTTAACATGCACTATTCCCCTCTAATTGAAGTAATATTATTTAGCTTTAAATTATTACTACACTATAAAACCTGCGGTGTAAATTTACTCCGTACAAGCAGTGGCAACTGAGCCATGTACGGCAAATATTACCGAAACCTTTACGTTTTAAACTGACCCGTGACAGATCTAGGGATCAGAGTGGTTTTAACATGCACTATTCCTCTCTAATTGAAGTAATATTATTAGCTTTAAATTATTACTACACTATAAAACCTGCGGTGTAAATTTACTCCGTACAAGCAGTGGCAACTGAGCCATGTACGGCAAATATTACCGAAACCTTTACGTTTTAAACTGACCCGTGACAGATCTAGGATCAGAGTGGTTTTAACATGCACTATTCCCCTCTAATTGAAGTAATATTATTTAGCTTTAAATTATTACTACACTATAAAACCTGCGGTGTAAATTTACTCCGTACAAGCAGTGGCAACTGAGCCATGTACGGCAAATATTACCGAAACCTTTACGTTTTAAACTGACCCGTGACAGATCTAGGGATCAGAGTGGTTTTAACATGCACTATTCCCCTCTAATTGAAGTAATATTATTTAGCTTTAAATTATTACTACACTATAAAACCTGCGGTGTAAATTTACTCCGTACAAGCAGTGGCAACTGAGCCATGTACGGCAAATATTACCGAAACCTTTACGTTTTAAACTGACCCGTGACAGATCTAGGGATCAGAGTGGTTTTAACATGCACTATTCCCCTCTAATTGAAGTAATATTATTTAGCTTTAAATTATTACTACACTATAAAACCTGCGGTGTAAATTTACTCCGTACAAGCAGTGGCAACTGAGCCATGTACGGCAAATATTACCGAAACCTTTACGTTTTAAACTGACCCGTGACAGATCTAGGGATCAGAGTGGTTTTAACATGCACTATTCCTCTCTAATTGAAGTAATATTATTTAGCTTTAAATTATTACTACACTATAAAACCTGCGGTGTAAATTTACTCCGTACAAGCAGTGGCAACTGAGCCATGTACGGCAAATATTACCGAAACCTTTACGTTTTAAACTGACCCGTGACAGATCTAGGGATCAGAGTGGTTTTAACATGCACTATTCCCCTCTAATTGAAGTAATATTATTTAGCTTTAAATTATTACTACACTATAAAACCTGCGGTGTAAATTTACTCCGTACAAGCAGTGGCAACTGAGCCATGTACGGCAAATATTACCGAAACCTTTACGTTTTAAACTGACCCGTGACAGATCTAGGGATCAGAGTGGTTTTAACATGCACTATTCCCCTCTAATTGAAGTAATATTATTTAGCTTTAAATTATTACTACACTATAAAACCTGCGGTGTAAATTTACTCCGTACAAGCAGTGGCAACTGAGCCATGTACGGCAAATATTACCGAAACCTTTACGTTTTAAACTGACCCGTGACAGATCTAGGGATCAGAGTGGTTTTAACATGCACTATTCCTCTCTAATTGAAGTAATATTATTTAGCTTTAAATTATTACTACACTATAAAACCTGCGGTGTAAATTTACTCCGTACAAGCAGTGGCAACTGAGCCATGTACGGCAAATATTACCGAAACCTTTACGTTTTAAATTGACCGGTGACAGATCTAGGGATCAGAGTGGTTTTAACATGCACTATTCCCCTCTAATTGAAGTAATATTATTTAGCTTTAAATTATTACTACACTATAAAACCTGCGGTGTAAATTTACTCCGTACAAGCGGTACCATATGTGCTGCAAATATCACCGAAACTACATTCTTAAAACAAAATAGTGAAATCCACTCCTATAAGGGAAGTGTATTTTGGGCACGGAAAAGAGTGGAAATTAACTCAGACTGAGTTAAAACCGCTCGTTTTAAGAGTGTAGGACGTAGATTGTTTTCTTTTATTTCTTTTACCCACTCCGCCAAAAGAGTGAAATCCAATCCTATAGGGTAAGTGCATTTTCGGCACGGAAAAGAGTGGAAATTAACTCAGACTGCGTTAAAACCGCTCGTTTGCTTTAAGAGTGTATGTGCCGCAAATATCACCGAAACGGCTGTGTTTAAAACTGGTCTAAAAGCATGATAAGAACACTTTCCAAAGAATTCCAAAATATTACTACCGATTTAACGATTCCGACGGTAAAAATGTTATCACCATCCCTGAAGGGGTTTATCCTCTTCCATTCTTTTATCAACTCATCGTTTTATCACTTAGGAAACTGGTGATACCAAACTATCAGATCGAACTCAAAGAAGTGATGGGTTTTTTTAAAAAGATTTTGTTGATAACACAAAACGAAAAATCTTTGAAAAGGTTTTTTTTTAAGGTTTTAGAGATTAAATATTGTCTGTGTTTAAATGGTTTTCAATGCATTGATTTGAACTGAATTATATTTCGAAATCTTTATAAAGATTCTTTAAGGGGGCCCCAAAATTTTCAAAAATTACATTTCAATGTTTTTAGTGTTTCGTAAACTGTGCCATCTTAGCTTACAACGATATCATAAATAAAAGTTTCAATTACTAGAAGTATTTTAATAATTGTTTTAAAAACTGTTGTTTAGGTAAAATCTCCTTAGGTTTCATAGGTAAGAAACCACTATTGTTTACTTTAAACGCTTATATCTCAAAACTTACTTTTTCAATGTGCGTGTACCTTTTTCTCAGAATCTACTTTAAGTATCAACCTGAAATTCTTTATACGTATTTAAGAAGTTGGTTTCTAAAACTCTCTGGAGGGATTTGAGTATAACTATATCTTACTTTTTATTTTTAATATTATTGATGTTTTTTTAGGTCAAAAATATGTAGTTTCACTTAAAAATTTATAATTTAAAAACTGAACCAAATTTTTTAATATGCCTCAAATAAAATATAGTTGAATATCCATTTAATAACTAGTAAAAATTTCATTAAAATGTATCAAAAAGATTCTGAGAAAAATGTACATAAAAATGTTATTTTAACATGGGCTTCAATGGAGGGCTCCGGTCCCCCTTAATAATACTAGTTTCTTCATCTTAACTCAACGGTTGCATCAAATTTAAATGATTTTGGCGATAAATCTAATACTCGGCGCAACTCACCTTTATAATCAGTAATTTTACAATTCAATTCTTAGGGGCACCCACTGGACATAGACAATCCAAGCTTGTTAATTATAACAATGCCATAATTTAAAAATGAATTCCCTTGTGTTCATCGTACCCGCTCCATCTTTGATTAAAGATTAAAGTCAGGGTTCGCGTAGCTTTTACAGAGAAATCAGGGTTTAAATCATTTGTAATCACCTTTGAGTCGAATGTACAGGATTCTTAATATTTGGTAGTTTGAATTGGGAACTTTAGAACAACGAAGGATGAGTTAGTGTGTGTGTACATACATGATTGATATCGTGTTAAGTTTCCATGCGGGTCCTTAGAGAAGTTTTGACGTGGGTAGGTAAACTGCAGTATCGAGGATAATGACTTAAACCATTGTTGTAAGCTTTCAATACATCTAAACAATACGAAAGTTTAGTAAAAGACTGATTATTTTAGTGGGAAAATTGATTAATTCATTGTTGTGGTTACTGGAGTTCACCTGCCCACGGCAGTGTTGACCTAAAACTGGATATTTAACGTAGGTGAAATTCAGAATGCATGGTAATTTTAAATACATGTACCTTAATAATTGTTATTTGCGTAAAGGGTATATCTACCAGTGTAAAATTTGAATTTTTCAGAATACGTAACATTGTAGAAGGTACGCATTGTTGAATAAAAGATTATTCCAAAGCGCTTTAAGAAGTGTTTTGAGATAGTGGTAAATAACTTAATAAACTCAGTACTGAGCAAATGATAACAGCTATGATTTGCTTATTTTAATAACATTTTTAAAATAATAATTTTTTTAACAGATTGCACGCCGAAAATATTCATAAAATACCAGTAGACAACATCATTTTTATCTAATAACCTAAGGTTAAAAACAGCATTCTTCTTATTATACCTAATAGTGATTCGCCAACTACCTGTTATTACATATATAATTTGAATACCCGGGCTTTGTGTGTGGCACATTTTTCAAAATTTCTTATCTTCGCTATGGTATGAAGGAAGAAAATTATCTTGGATAGCAATGTGGCTGATATTTTTAGTGTTCAGTGCATAAAAGTTTAGTGAGAAAGTACACCATTTTATGTAAGCAGCAAATTGACAAAAAAAAGTTGATGCAACAAGAATTCTTACTCTCATTAATTTCTGTGTGATGCGAGCAGGATTTTATGATATGTGAACTAAACCAATTTCTTACCTCTGCTTTCTGCGACATCGATCAGTCTTAAATGACGTCAAATATATTTCACTACGAGATTCTTTGTACGTTGATATGAAATGTTTTCATTCTATTTAAAAGCGAGGAATGTTACATATTTATTCTTTGAAATATAAACTAAATTTTGTAAACGATAAGTCATAATTATTAAATTTTCGAAATAAAATAAATGAAACTAGCCGAATTTAGCATGTAAATGTTTAATATAGAATATTAATGCGGTGTTTGGCGCCTTTTTACTTGTTAAACACAACTGTTGTGTGGAAGCGGGTTAAGTGACAGATTCTGTTACAAACTTAATTGTTTTTTAACAGTTTGATGAAAGCAAGATTTCGTGATACACTGTTAAAAAATTTCTGCTTGGTTTCACCATGATATTGGTTCCTAGTAGCTGCAACGGCTGAATGGTGAAACGTTCCACCATATTTTTGGTATTCGGTTGAACCATTTCTCAGGTTTTTGTTTCCAAATCCAGAAAAATGGTTCAACCAAACACCGAAAAAAAGGTGAAACATTTCACCATTCAGCCGTTGCAGCTACTAGGAACCAATATCATGGTGAACCAACATATCATGGTGAAACCAAACAATTCATGGTGAACAACCATATCATGGTGAACTACAATATCATGGTGAAACCACCATATCATGGTGAAACCTAGCACCAAATTTTTAACAGTGTAACTGTGAACTGAACCGATGCAATTTATCTTACCTCTGTCTTAGTGATGTAGATAGGTTTGTTGAGGACAATCCACGTGACCGTCTCGTGGCAACCGGGCATGGTAGTCGACCCTTCGTACGTCATGAACTGGCTGGTGTCAGGCAGGATGCCGGCCACAGATATGCTGGATATATGCTGAGTTTGCCCTGGTAAACACACGTAAAAATTATAGAATTTAATAATGAATCAATTTTTTAAATGATAATGTTATTAACTAGAAAAGTGAAGATATTTCGAAAGTTTGTTTTGGAAATTTTTGTTATTTGCTTTTTATATATTTTTTTCCAAAGCTATCTATGTCTATATGTCCTCTAACTCTGTACTCCAAAGTCTCTATTTCCACTCCTACACTCTTAAAACAAACGAGCGGTTTTAACTCAGTCTGAGTTAATTTCCACTCCTTTCCGTGCCGAAAATGCACTTCTCCTATAGGAGTGAATTTCACTCTTTTTCGGAGTGGGTAAAAGAAATAAAGAAAACAATCTGCGTCCTACACTCTTAAAACGAGCGGTTTTAACTCAGTCTGAGTTAATTTCCACTCCTTTCCGGTGCCGAAAATGCACTTCTCCTATAGGAGTGAATTTCACTCTTTTGTTTTAAGAGTGTAGTGAATGGAGTTGTTATAAATTGTAAAAATTTAAATATTATTAACTAGAAAATGAAAGATCTACGGACCAATTCCAATTTGCCCCCCCCCCCCCCATATTTTAAAACATCTCTCCTACTTTTTTTTTTGGCAGTGAATTTTCTTTGTAAGCACAGTGAATCATTGTTAATAACTAAGGGATTGAATTTTTCGGATGTAGCAAAGTTCCGGGAAAAATATTTTTGTGGATAAATACCTAAATTTTATTTTTAAAAAATCCATTTTTTGAGCTTTTTATTTTATTAAAAAAATGATGAAATATCATCTTTAATTCTGTCAAATAAACTGTTATGTTCTTTTAAAAAATTCTTAATCGCTTTCCATAAACATTTGTTGGAGTTTTAGCATTTTAAGTAATTGTAGATTTCAAAATATTACAAACTGAGTAAAATCAATTTAAAGAATTAAATGCTATTGGGGGATTTGATGATAAGTTAAAATAATATGGCTTTTTTTGAAAAATATTTTTCCATTTGTTTTGAAACTTTGAGAAAACACACTAAGAGGTTTAAATGACATTTAAGAGAGCAAAAAAAAAATCGACATTGTCTTATATTTTGAGGTACTTGAGTCCCCTTAACAATTCAGTTAGTTAACTATTTAGTTAATAAAAATTATAGAATTGATAGTTTAAAAAAAAGATGATAAATGCTAAGGATAAAAGCGATCTTTTAATTAACAAAACGTATCTTTTCTAAGGCAGTAAAAAAATATTAATCGGTTTCTTGAAGTGTAAACAAAAGATAAAATGTTTAGATTAAAACATAAACTTTTTGAATGAGCACTTATTTATAACATTTACTTTTAAATTCGGAAAATAATAAATGGGAACATTAGAATGAAAGAAAAATTCTGGCAATTACAAATTATTTACTTCGTTTAAAACAAAACATAAATTGTTTACAAAACTACTTTTGCAGAACCTTACAAAAGGATATTTAATGTTTAATAAAAGGAAAAATTTGTTTAATTAAACCCACTTCCGAAGTAGTTTACAAATGAAATAAAAATATTCTAAAACGGTTTTTAGGTCGTCGCCAGTAAATGAATTTCTTAAAAAGGAATTTAGTTCTTTTTTTTTTAATTTTAAAATAAAAAAAGTAAAGTTTTCTAACAACTGGAATATTTTTAGTTTTATAACAATTTAAAATATTTAAAAATTATAAAATACTTTACCTTAAAGTGAGTTTTATCAGTCCATGAATTTCTCCAAAAGGAATTCATTTTTTTAAGTATTTTATTATAAAATATACAAATAAAAAAGCTTAAGTTTGCTAACAGCCTGAATCTTTTTTTGGTTTTTATTTAAAATTAAAATAATTATAGTATAAAATTTTCTAGCCTATGTAACTATTGCAAAATAGTTATTTAAGCAACTAGTGCCGAAAATAATACTTTATTAAGCGAGTGGCTTTTTATAATGACATAATGACAAGAGCTTAATAAAGTATTATATGGCACGTGCTTGCTTACAATATTTTTTATAATAACGTGCAATAAAGTATTTCTACCAATAAGTGATTTTCATGACATCATTTAGTTTCCATGGCGATATTTGTTTGGCGTGAAATTTGTGTTCTTACTTTTGTCTTATTTAATTTCCTTTAATAATTTTTGTAGTACTTGTAGTTTCCATGGAGATATTAGAAAATGCAAAAGTAATAAACCAATAGAAATAAGTGAGTTTCATGACATAATTTAGTTTTCATAGAGATATTCATGACATTTTGTTTTTCTACCAATCAGAAACTCTTATTTAGTTTACCGCACTAGTGCCGAAAGTAGTACTTTCGGCACTGCCTGTGACGTAAGCACGTAAAGTGTCATTTTCGCAACGATTTATGAATGAATAGGATATAAAAAAGTTAACTTTTTTGCACGTTGTTATAAAAAAGTTTTTTAACTGTAAATTTATAAAACGTTTTGCATGAATAAAGCAAATGTCATATATGACTAATAAACGCACAAAAACTTATAGATTTTTTTATTGACAGCACATCAAAAATGTGCATTTTTTAACGCTCCAAACTTCGAATTCCACTAAATTAACCGACCTCCTATCAAATGTTAAACTAATTTGTTTTAATTCCTAAAAAACATACTTTTAAATAGATAATTGTTTGAAAAAATATGTTTACATAAACAATATGAGTAGGATTGCTTTCAGGAGTGAAGAGGTTAATAACTTTTTGATTTGGAAGCACTAATTTTTAAACTGTTTTTTAGTATATTTTTGAACTTACCTTTGTGTACTATTTGGTTTAGTTTTGAAGTTATTAATCGAAGATCAGGACTTGAAACGTTTGAGATCTAAAAAGATATTATTTAAACATATAAAAACATACTTTAATGTTTCCATTTGAAACAAAAAGTATTATTAAATTGACGCAAAAAGTATTATTAAATTGACACAAAAAGTATTATTAAATTGACACAAAAAGTATTATTAAATTGACACAAAAAGTATTATTAAATTGACACAAAAAGTATTATTAAATTGACACAAAAAGTATTATTAAATTGACACAAAAAGTATTATTAAATTGACACAAAAATATTATTACATGACACAAAAAGTATATTAAATTGACACAAAAAGTATTATTAAATTGAACAAAAAGTATTTTAAATTGACACAAAAAGTATTATGAAATTGACACAAAAAGTATTATTAAATTGACACAAAAAGTATTATTAAATTGACACAAAAAGTATTATTAAAGTATAGATAGCATGTACTATATTTTTAATTTTAATTACATGAATTGGAGCAACGCGTTACTTGCAACAGTTAGTTTTGTTTAGGTAACACCGAGTATCTGCATTAGATTTTTCAGAAAGTAACTGCAACTAGCTGTAACGAAGTAACGAAACTTTTGTTTCTTTTACACTGTTAAAAATTAGGCAATTTGTTTCACCAAAATTATGGTTCCTAGTAGCTGCAACGGCTGTGTGGTGAAACGTTAAACCATATTTTTGGTATTCGGTTGAACCATTTCTCAGGTTTTTGATTCCAAATCCAGAAAAATGGTTCAACCGAATACCGAAAAATAGGTGACACATTATAGGTGTAAACATCACCACACAGCCGTTGCAGCTACTAGGAACCAATATCATGGTGAACCCAGCACAAAATTTGTAACAGTGTATGTTACTTTCACGCTGTTCTTCGCGGATATTTTCGACAGTTCGGCTGAAATTTAATTATTTAACAACGGTGAATTTTCGTTCTTAACTTTTTTTCTCCGATTGTCCCGATTTCTTTAACCTTGGTTCTCTTTGAAAACGGTAATGTGTGGTTAAGAGGGACCAGACCCCCAAAAATTTTAAAAAATTACATTTCAATGTTTTTAGTGTTTCTTAAACTATGAAATCTTAGATTCTCAACGATATCTTACGTTAAAAGTTTCGAGTACTGGAAGTATTTTTAATATTTTTTTATACAAACGTTGTTTAGGTAAATCCAGTCATGTGTTATAGTAAGAAACCACTATTGTTTACTTTAAACGGTTGTATCTCAAAACTTACTTTTTCAATGTTCATGCACCTTTTTCAATCTACTGTAAGTATCAGCCTGAAATTTTTATACGTATTTGAGAAGTTTGTTTCTAAAACCCGCTGGAGGTATTTGACTATAAACATCTTACTTTTCTTCTTTTTAATATTATTGATGTTTTTTAGGTAAAAAATATGTAGTTTCACGTAAAAAATATAATTTAAAAACTAAACAAAACTTTTGAAAATGCCTCCATTAAAGTATAGTTAAAGATCCATTAAACAACTAGTAAATATTTCATTAAAAAGTATCAAATAGATTCTGAGAAAAAGGTACATAAAAAAGGTCATTTTATTATGGGCTTCAATGGAGGACACCGGTCCCCCTTAAACTTCATTTTTCTTCTAACTTGAAACTTCTAAAAGTTGTTATGAATAGTTACTTTTCGTATTAAGTAACTGTAACTAGTGACATTTCATGATAAGTATCTGTAACATACTTACTTTTAACAAGTAACTTTCCAAACCCTGATTAACTATATTTAGGGTGACCAGACAAACTGCATTTTGCAGTACAGTTTAGTTTGCCATTCAACTTTCTAAGCTCTGAAACGTTTGCAAATAGTCTCAGTTTTATTTTTTTTATATAGTTTTAGCTTCCACACTACGTTTATAACGTAAAACGTAGAAGGTATTATAGTCTTTCAGTGCGTCTGTCTATTCCATTGTAATTCAATATTTTCACTGTTGTCATTTCGTTAAATGTACGAGAAACTTTATTTAAAATAAAAATTTTGAAAGAATATTTATTTATGTAATATAATTTAGTTTGGATTGTTGTAATATCACAATAAGGTTCTTTTGATGGTTTATTATATATGTATGAAGAAAGATGCATAGAGAATTCTAACTTGGTGTAAAAAATATGCAAAGTTTCGTTTTTATTCTTAAAGCATCAATTGTACTAATTATATATTTTTCGAACTGTAAATTAATTTAACAAACGATAAATAACTGAATTTTCGAAAGATATGTAAATGGAAATTGCGGTGATACAAATATATTTATTAAAAAAGATTACATCATTATTCTTCGAACTTCAAACAAATTTAGCAAACGATAAAGTCTATTTATTAAATCTGAGAAAGAGGATTAATGAAAGTAGTTAATTTTGGCGTTTAAAAGTTTGAATTACAACTAGCTAAAGTCCCTGTTTGGCGAATTTTTTTCTGAGGTGTATAAATAGTTTGTTTCCTGTTGAGCACAAATATTGCGTGGAAGCGGTTTAAATGAACGATTTGGTAACAAACCTACTTGTTTTCATATAAAAACAATGCAAATAATACATGAATTATGTCAATTTAATGCTGATTTCATAGTCCAAAAGTTAATCACTGAAGCAAATATGGCATGGACTATATTATTATTGTGTTCTGGAAAACAAGAATTATTTAGTTTTTGCATTGAAATTGAAGAATAATCACTGCAAAAGCAAGTTTAAATTTTAAACCCTTAAAACAAAGCTAAAAAAATTCTAATCGAAATTGCAAAGGCAAAACCTGAGATAATAGCTAAACTTTAGCATCCAAACGAGTTCCAAAATCAACATAACCGGAAAAATATTTGTAGAACATTTTAAAAATCTTTTCGCTTAGTAATTGCAAAATTTTCTACCACTTTGATATGCAAATTGCCCCCGAACTCAAAATCACTTATGGGAGATTCTGTGTTATTAGGGAAACATAGTTTTTTTAGGATAATTTTATTCCCAGGGTTTTAACATGGCAAGATCAGGAAAGTGTTTTTTTTTAAATGAAGGCTAGATTTAAATGGAGATGCTTGGTGCCAAAAAATGAAGTCGCATGAAAGTGGCCAAATTGATATGAAACGCCCAATAAACTGCACTGTCAGTGTTATTTTCATGCCAAGTGAGTTCTGTTTTTTTTAAAGCAAATAAAACTTAATGTGTGGCGATGTGTAGGTTGTAGTGCGATTTTAGTAAATAATGCAGGTTTTGAAATTTCCTCTGTAGTGGCCTCACGACACCTCAAGTAACATCTGGTTGGCGCTGATTTACTACTGAGTTACTGCAAATAATCTAAATTTCAACAAAATACATTAGTCAAAGCGATGCAAAAGTTTAGACAATGACTTCATTTAGCTGTAAAATATGGAATTGTGATAGTAGAATTACAAAAAAAACCTAAACATATTAAAAATATATTTTGAAATGCTATAATTGAAACATAATTGTTTGATTTGCTATAGGAATAATTTTTTTCATAAAATAAAAATTTGTATGATGCAAAAGTTTAGACACAAATACGAAATTATGCTAATTTAAAGTAGATAATGGCCTAACTTCGCCATTTTATTGATGAATTGTATTTTTTTCATTTGATAAATTAAAAAAAAAACGATATCCAGGGAACTAAACCGATTTAATAATAATATTGGTTCAATTTTACACCAAACAGACAATATAGCCTCTTTAAATCTTCATTCAAATCATATTTGCTTCAAATGTACAATTAAACATCTCTAAATACGAACCGAATGCCTACCAGTCCATCACCTTAAAGTTTTGGCACGAATTCGTGGATTTAGAGACATGCATTGACCGATTTTCTTGATGAAAAGTGCAGTCTCTCCCATATAAAATCACAAAATAGAGAGGATACAGGTTGTTGTAATCTTCGGCTACACTACAACTCTCATATGTATATGTGACAAGGGTCAATTCAAAGTTTTTAAAAGTATTAAGTTTTACTAATTGCTTCTATGTACCTGGTCCTTAGCCTGATGTGTTGAGAGTCAGATATGAAATGCAAAGAACAACTTTTACTTGGTATACAGGTTTGAATTTTTTCTCATTCGCAGCCAATAAAAGCAATACATGGAGTTTTTACCTACTGTCTTATTGACTTAATATTTCATATGTTCTTATATTCCTAAATATCGGTTATCGCTCGCCTAGCATGCGAAAGGTTCCAGGTTCGGGTCCGGGCATCGCAAAAATAACTGCCGACTTATAAACGGCCCGTGCAGCCAATAATGTCCGACGAATAATACCCCGTGTAGAGTAGTGCACGTTAAAATACGCTCCAAAGTCCCAATGCTGCGTACGATGTCGCCCTTAACGGTTGCGTTGGGTGCCAACTCAGGTGTCGGCTCGTCACTTGACTGTGGTTCTAAAATACGACGCCCGTCGCCAATAGCCCTCGTGTAGCTCTTATTCCGAAATATAGAAATTATTGTATTGGGAAAAAAATGGGTTTCTAAATTCGCTAGCCACTAGTTCGGGCTTATTTCGTAAAAAGCGCTCAATGGCTTCACTTTTCAAACCTTTTCTTGTGCTGATTTTGACCAGACAGCATCTCTATGTGACTCTAGCCTCAATGGGTTTAAAGAAATCACCACGTGCGCGAAGAAAATTATTTTTGAATTGATAGTTACTTCAATTACGATAAAAAGGCAAAAAAATGCAGATTCAAGGAATTATTCCGAAAACAGGCGAAAATTTACTCTTATATCTTAGTGTTGGAAGGATAAAGGCTGTTTTACTGTAGTATAGTCTTCAACATATCTTATTTTTCTTTTAAGGCACATATTTATTTCAAAGGCCTTAAAATGAATTTATTTTTGATCATAAATGCTAAGTGAACTCCAGCAAGTATGCTTTTCTTTTTGAAATAATATATTTAAGTTTTGTAGAGTTTTAACGTTGTGAAATTTGTTTAAGCTATCCCAAGGAATTAGAGAAATGTGTTTTATAAATTAAATATATTTAATATATCGGAGTGTTTTTCCAGAGTTTTGAAAATTCTATAAAACTAGTTTTTAAAAGGGGGACTATAAAAAGTTATACTTTTAATTATTTTTTATTATAAGCAATTTAACTATTTTTCTTGTTTCAAATTCACAAAGTATAGATTAGATTATTTCAGTCTGGAAATAATTAATGCTTTTATCCTAGCTTAACCCAAAATTTACATTGATTTAAAAACAACTAAACCCTTTAAAATATTTTTTTTAGCTATCTAAAATATGTTGGTGTCATTACATGTAATCAGTGTCTGTTTTATATAATGTACTGCTATTTATTCGTAAATAAATCATTTTCAATTATAAACTCCTACTAGTCATAAAGTGAAAACTTTAATCTGTGTTAATATTATTTTTAGTTAAGAACAATTTCTTTGTATACGTTCAATTACCAACACAAAATAGTATTAAAATTATGCTTGTATATTTTTGGTACATATATAATCATATTTCTAAAATTTTATGTGATTTCTCATCCAACGCACACTGTTAAAAATGTTGTGCTTGGTTTCACCATGATATTGGTTCCTAGTAGCTGCAACGGCTGTGTGGTGAAATGTTTCACCTTTTTTTCGGTGTTTGGTTGAACCATTTTTCTGGATTAGGAAACAAAAACCTCAGAAATGGTTCCACCGAATACCAAAAATATGGTTTAACGTTTCACCACACAGCCGTTGCAGCTACTATACTAACCATATTTTTGGTGAAACAAAGTGCCTAATTTTTAACAGTGCAATATTAACACTTTCAATAGTTGTATGTCAGACTGTCCCCTGCGCCATAAAAAATATCAACTTGCCTGAAACAGAATTGCTATTCCGATGACTCCTTGTGTCTTTGGCATTGCTTCGCTCATATTGTCATAGAGTTGGTTGTTGTAGCCAAGTATCTGCAACTGAAATAAAAGAAATGTAAATAAAGTACTTTATTTATATTTATTTTTTATGCATGACTAGCAAATAAATACCCGTTCTACACACAGACTAAAAGAATATCAAATTGATCCAAGTATATGTGTCATTTAATTTGCTGTAGGATAATAAGCTTTGCCTTTGTTCCCGTTCTTTATAAAGAATAAAGTCCCGTTACTTATATTGCTTTAAAATTCCAAAATAAAAATACATCACTATAAAATGCACATCCTCATATCACAAAAATCTTCCTCAATATGAACTTACTGCCATCGCAATTTTCCTGATAAATTCAAAATTAACCATAATTCAATTGTATAACAATGTTACTTCACGTCCAAACCTCCATTCTGGGTTTAAAAAAACATTTAGCTCACTGTCACGTTCAATTATTTTTCATATTATTAATTTAAGTAGGTAATGGCAAACAAATAAAAGCAATTTCAATTTTAATTACTTTTTGTGTTCATTTTAATTTCTTCTGTCGAATGGCAACACGAAAGGGAAAAAATGATCGGATTTGAGCGAAAGTGGTGTATTTTTTTCAGAAAATTAGAAATTTCTCTAAAAATGGAACAAATAAGGAAAAACTAAACCTCAGGTGCACACGTTGGTATTAAAGGGAATCTATCTTAAAAATTTCGAATTTCTGAGGGCAGTGAAAGTAGGTCTTTTACGATCCGCACACAGACAGACACACACACAGACTCTTTCTTTTATTATTATAGATTTGTATGTATTTAATAGCCACTACTACTACACAGAAGATCATACTTATCATTTAGATGCGTTCTGTAAATGAAGGAAGATTGAACGTCCATTTTTTTATTATTTTATTTCAAGTATTAAAATGTAACCCTCTAAGGCTATTAAAGGGTCCCAAGAAAGGCAGCCAAAGCGCCCACAACTTCACATATCGCGGTCTAATTAAGAAGTGACTCGATTTTCAATGGTTGTGTTGTGAGAAGAGTGGAGCCAAAACAAATTCTGATGGAATCTTTGGATGGATCTTCGCACTGGGAACGAACGTATTGACGCGCCGACAAGGCCCTATTAGAACTGTTCTACACTCTTAAAACAAAAGAGTGAAATTCACTCCTATAGGAGAAGTGCATTTTCGGCACCGGAAAGGAGTGGAAATTAACTCAGACTGAGTTAAAACCGCTCGTTTTAAGAGTGTAGGACGCAGATTGTTTTCTTTATTTCTTTACCCACTCCGAAAAGAGTGAAATTCACTCCTATAGGAGAAGTGCATTTTCGGCACCGAAGGAGTGGAATTAACTCAGACTGAGTTAAAACCGCTCGTTTTAAGAGTGTAGGACGCAGATTGTTTTCTTTTATTTCTTTTAACCACTCCGAAAAAAGTGAAATTCACTCCTATAGGAGAAGTGCATTTTCGGCACGGAAAGGAGTGGAAATTAACTCAGACTGAGTTAAAACCGCTCGTTTGTTTTAAGAGTGTATGGATCGGCAAGACGTTAACTAAGAGTTATTAAGAAAGAACTTAATATTTTAACATTATAGAGACTTGTGCGATAAATTACATGTATTAAGATTAATGTAAATCGAAAGTCTTTAAGATGAACTGTCAGTCCCTTGGAGCTAATGAAATAGTTTTCCAATCACAGCTTCCGCAGACGTATTGCTTTACCATGTTAGCTCTTTTTCCATATGTTTGGGAATCAACTTAACATCGAAATGAAACAAATTTGAAACGAAAATTTTATCTAGTTGTTTAATTATATATTTGCCAAACATTACTGCAGATGGCGACACTATTTTCAAACTTTATCAATTAATAATAAAATAACCGGATGTTATTTTCTTCTCAATTTTGTTTTAAATGGATGTTATGATGATTCCCATTCCTGGTTAAGATGGTAAAGCAATTCTTTTGCAAAAGTTGTAATTTCAAAACTAATGCATTAGCTCTATGGGACTGACAGACCCTCCTAATAAACAGAAACTGGCCTAAAATACATGAAATCCATTATTAATCTAAGAATATACACCAAGGATTTAATTTTTTTTCATGTGAAAGCACCGATTTATGTAACATTGCTACTGTTGCACCGAAAGTACAACGAAATTAACGATACTTTTTCATTATCGGCGCAAGCGATAAGTCGCCAAAACACAAACCTTCGTCAAGCGAATTTTTTAAATGTTACCTAACCTAACCTGTTAAACAGAAACTGGCCTAAAATACATGAAATCCATTATTAATCTAAGAATATACACCAAGGATTTCATTTTTTTTCATGTGATAGCACCGATTTATGTAACATTGCTACTGTTGCACCTAAAGTACAACAAAATTAACGATACTTTTTCATTTATCGGGCGCAAGCGATAAAGTCGCCAAAAAAAAAAAAAAAACACAACCTTCGTCAAACGGAATTTTTAAAATGTTAACCTTCACCTTTTTATACTGTGGTTCTTTAAGAGGGACTGTCAGTCCCATAGAGATAATGCATTAGTTTTGAAATCACAACTTTTGCGAAAGTATTACTTTGCCATGACAGCCCTTTTTCCCCAGGTATGGGAATCAACATAACATCGAAATGAAACAAATTTGAAACGAAAATGTTACCTAGTTATTTAATTATATATTTTTGAAGTTTTAAAATCCCAAAAATATACTGCAGATGGCGGCACTATTTTAAAACTTTATCAAATAATAATTAATAACCGGGTGTTATTTTTTTTCAATTTTGTTTTAAATTGATGTTATGATGATCCCCTTACCTGGTGAAAATGGAACAACATGGCAAAACAATTCTTAAGCAAAAGTTGTGATTTCAAAACTAATGCATTAGCTCTATGGATCTGACAGTCCCTCGTCGTCACACTCAAATGGTATTATTCGCCGAATTCAAATTTAATTAAATGAATCGGATAAAATAATATTTTCTAAACAACCAAACCCCGATAACTGTCTTTTCTAATTGAATTCCAAAATTCTGGCTCAAACTAGCAGTTTGCTCTTTTCGGCAGAGTGTTTTGAAAAGGTTTCATGTTAAATTTAATTTAGTGCATGTAAACTGTGGCGTCTTAAAAAAAACCAAGATCATGTCATGTTACATCAGACGATGTTTTCTGTTATGTAAGTTTCACGAAATTTTGAAGTACATATTTTGAGAAAAATTATTTCTTTTTGTACATTTTTTTAAAAATGATTCTGAATACACCTTCTGGTTCTGATGTATCAGATGAAGGATAAAGTCCGTCATTTTGGGTAAAATTCGAGTTTATCATAGTGTGCATTGTGTTTTGTAATAAAAAAAAATCCGTTTGTCACCAAATATCCCATTTGGCGCGAAATTTGTTCCCACCAAATACACAAAATACTAAACTACTATTGTTTTCACGAAGGAAATAATTTAGATTGTTGGCTCAAATAGTTTATCTGTTGGTACAAATTTTTCATGTTTCGGCAGGTCTCAAGTTCGCCTTCTTCAGAAAAATACACAACACAAACTAACGGTCGAGGGCTCGAAGCTGTGACACATGATATCCGGAAAAGGAGGGGGTAGAGGAAGATGGGGGGGGGGGGGATTGTGCGTGGTAGGGAAGAAACGGAACAGTTAATCTGTAGCTATGAGGCTTTTCCAAATTGGAGAGAAATTTGGCACGTTGGACGAATTAACTAAGTAATTTTGGTTTTTAAGTATATGGTAAGCTTCTTAAAAGCCAAGTTCTCCAATGCTAGAAGGTCTAACCAAATTTGAAGCAGAGGAATTTATACCAAAAAATAAAACTAATGTGGTTTCACTGAAAATATAGGGGGTCGCTTCGTTCTGGGTCTTAGAGGGGAGGTTTCCACATTACCCAAATGGTCAATAAGTATCCCACCTTTAAGTTGCTGAAGAATTTACTAATAAATGGTCGTAATTTTATTTAAGATTTGCATAGATGTTTTAAAATGTATATAAAGCAAAAGTCTTTAATATAAATAAACTTACCTTAAAGAAGTGAAACCCTTTATTAATTTAATTTTATAATAGATACCCTGTTTGAAAAAAATCCGTTTGTCTCCAAAGTTTCCATTTGACGGGCGCAAATCTCGCCACAAAAGTACCAAATTACCACAGTTTTATAAACTAAACTAATTTTATAATACATATATAGATACCCTGTTTGAAAAAAAATCAGTTTGTCGCCAAAGTTTCCATTTGGCGGCCGCAAATCTCGCTAAAAAAAGTACTAAAAAATTACCATAGTTTTATAAACAAGCCCAGTAATCCCTTACCTCTGCCGGAAAAGCATGTCCTGATATGGTATGTTCCGATCCCCTGTCATCCGACCTCCCATAGTGCAGTAGCAGTTCGTGAATGCGGTACTTGTAGGACAACGGTCCACCGCTTACCATCACTGCTGGGCTGTCGGGGTCCAGGCGAAAACGTACGCTGTGGCCGGTGTTCTTGAGCGTGCCGTTGGCCTAGAGAAGATGAAGTTTTTTTTAAAGGATTGTCAGTCCATAGAGCTAGCATTAGTTTTGGGATCACAATTCCGTAGAAGTATTGCTTGCCATGTAGCCCTTTTTCCCAGGTAGGGATCACACACATCGAAATGAACAAATTTGAAACGAAAAGTTACCTAGTTATTTAATTATATATTTTTGAAATGCAAAATGCCAAAATATACAGCAATGGCGACACTATTTAAAACTTATCAATTAATAATTAATAACCGGATGTTATTTCTTCATTTGTCTTAAATTCATGTTATGATGATCCTACTTAGTGAAAATGGGACAAAATGTAACCAATCTTCTGCGGAGTTGTGATTTCAAACTAATGCATACTCTATGGACTGACGTCCCTTAAAAGATGTGCTGTTAGAGGACTGTCATCCCATAGAACTAATGCATTGTTTTGAATCACAACTTGCAAAGCAATTGCTGTACCATGTTATCCCATTTTCACCAGGTATGGGAATCATCATAACATCAATTTAAAACAAAATTAAAAAGAAAATTACATCCGGCTATTTAATTATTAATTGATAAACTTTTAAAATAGTGTCGCCATCTGCTGAATATTTTGGGGCATTTTAAAACTTCAAAAATATTATAATTAATAACAAGATAACATTTTCGTTTCAAATTTGTTTCATTTCGATGTTATGTCGACGATAATATGTATATCCCCATAACTGGGGGAAAAGGGCTAACATCGCAAAGCAGAAGTCGTGATCTCAAAACTAATGCATTATCTCTATGGGACTGACAATCCCTCTCAATATTTTTTAAACATAGTACCGCATAAATTAGAGTTGTCATCATGTATCGGTGGTCGATAGGTAGATTGCCTCTCGCCTGCCACACGGGAGGCCAGGGTTCAATTCCCAACCATTGCGTAAATCTTAATTTAGAAAATATTACTTATTAATTGCCTATAATCAGGAAGAATTCAGATCTTTCTATACTATTCCATTTAGATGCTTCTAAAATATTATAAAAGCTAGGGCCCACCATCCAGTGGGCATTCTGTTGTTTATCGAATAAATTCGATTGTTAGTTTAAACCGTGTTGTTATTCCTATCTTCGCGACAATAGCATGTTTTTGTTTAAAGTTTTCTTGGGGTGCATTGTGGATAGATATGTATACCGGAGGTATAGTAAGCTTGACGAGATTTGTTTCAGGGATTAACTTTTTAAATCTGCAAGCATCATAACATCCTGGGGTGCATTTCTTGGGGATCTCTGAGTGTCTCTTCACTGTGACAAAATTTGAAACTATAGTAATATATGAATCCGATTGGTTTAAATACTAAGTTGTATCAACCAGGTCGTGTGGGGTTGACGACGTTGCAGATACTCTCTTCAACCTCCACTTCCATATCAGATTGCAAATTATTTTCAACCATAGAGTTTTGCGCTGAAGATACTATGGTTGAGTTGAGAGTTGGGTTGGCGAATTTTTGCTCGTGTCTTTTTAGTACAACTCAAGTGCACATTGATTTACGTTTTGTTGAAGATATATTTGTATGTATTTCATTATACATTCCATAATACCTTTTTTGCTGGCCGGGAGTCTCCACTAAAGTGTTTGTTTTTTTTTGCAAAAATTATCTTTTTTTTTTGATGATTTCTAATGTTGGCCTGTTAAAATATGCCAAGAAAGAGTGAATTTAATAGATTATAAATGTATAAATAAGTGTACAAAGTATTCGTTTCGATTTCATTGGATTATTATATTATACATTATTGTATGGCTCGGACCTTGTGTTTCTCCACTTCTATCCTAGACAGACCAGGGTCGTAGAGAAGGATCTTAGGCTGGATGTCAATGGGAGACTGCCGACGACCCCGGTTGCACAGTTTCCACTCAGGATTCAACAGACCCCAGTAGTCGGGACCTGAAAGAATTATAAGAATGTGTTACATGTACACTGTAAAATATTTCTGTTAAAAAAATATTTCTGTTATTTTCAACAGAAAATTTCCGTTATCTAATATTACAGAAAGTTACTAAAAAATTACTTCTCAATTTATCAAAAGACGCATTCTCTTTGTAAACAGATTAAAAACTGTAACCACTGATGCAGATTGCACCTATTACGAGAAGGTTTTTTCTGTTTTATTAAAAAAAAACTTAACTCCTCGGCGCAACAGCCCATTACGGGGCCAAGGCCTGCCATGCCCAGTTCAGCTTTCGTGACCCAGGCCTCTTGGGTGCTATAGGCATATGTCCCGGTAAGGTGGTCAGCCTCACGCGGAATCCCCAGTGTATAGTTCCCAAGCATTCTTGGTCCCCATTTTATCGACCCACTTAAGGGATGAAAGGATGGGTCAACCTTGCCCAATCCGGGATTCGATCCTCGGACCTGTGGGGTGGCAATGCAAAGCACTACCACTAAGCCACTGGGCCTCTTTCTGTTTCATTACGAAAATTAAATTTTATGTATACAAAGTAATTCCGTGGATGCGATGGTGTAGTTGTAAGTGTGTCTGGTCATCGACTTATACCGTTTTAGTGTTGTGAAATTGTTTAGGTTATCCAAAGAAATTAGAGAAAATAGCTTTATATATTAAATAAGTCTAATATATTGAAGTGTTTTACCAGTGTTTGGGGAATTATATGAAACTACTTTAAAGCGTCATATCAACCATAAAAAGTACTTTTTAATGATGATATTTTTATTATGATCATATTAAAAATATTCTCAATTCAATAGAAAAAGTTTATTGTACATTATTTTAATTTTGAAATAATTCATTTGTATTCGACTTTGTATACGGGCTGTGACTTGGCGTTTTATTTTTTTAAAGAACAAAGCAATACAGAAAATATCGGTTAGTCACGAATAGTTTCTGTATTACTTTGCCTAAGGGAAAATTCTGTCAACAGATTTTTTTCCGTAGCATAAAGATATATTCTGGCAACTTTGCTGCCAGAAATTTTCTGTAATTTAATAGAAATGTTTTACAGTCGTATATCATTGCCCTTTTAGCGCATGGGATTTTCAACCCTACTCTAATGTGACATTGAAACTAATATTCTCAACATTATTTCAAAGGACCGTGATGTTTACAACGTTAAGAAAGAGTAACGTTGTTAGAAAGGTTGATTATTAAGTGTAGCAAATCACGTAGGGGGAGGGGGTAAGGTACATATATATTCCGGCTTGTGTGCTTGATCAGAGACCCGCTTATGAAGCCTTCGTCAAGTAAGACAGACACTGAAAGAATTTTTACTGTCTCAGAGAAAGGAATATACACCCAGGGCGAAGGCGGAAATCGAACCCGCACCCGTTAAAGCGCGCAGACTGCTAGCGTAATGGTCTGCGATCCAAACCACTCGGCCATCCGGGCCCCGCAGATCACGTAAAGTAAGTATTATGTACTCACATTATTAAAGTTATAAAATACTACCTTTTTAATAATATTTAAGCACACACATTCTAATAACACATAACTGCTCATCAGAATAAAAAACTTTAGATTTGACTTTTTTTTCATCATTTAAACTGTAATCAATAAAAATACACTAATAATTTACACAATTAAACCCAGATTAGTTATTAAGACCCCTTTAGATTCTTACTGGAACAATTCTAAAAGTAATTAATATTGTATATAGGAGATTGTTTAACAACTCAACCAAGAAAAAACCCTAAGAAAACTGATAAAATTAATTATAGGAAGACACAAGGATTAGGCTTACGATATAATTTTTTTCAGCATATACACAAGGGAATATTCGTAAAGATTTATTGATTGGATAAAGTATTTATTTTACCACGATTTTGTTTTCAAGAAAAGAGATAATGTGTTAGTTTTTGTGATTAATTAAAATATAAATGTTTTAGTTGTATTTTGTTATACTCTAAGTTTTGGGCCGCTTTTAGTTTAGGGGCTCTATATGTGACATAATAGAAATCCTAACTAAAATTTTAATTGTAATTTTTGTAAAAAAATTACTATGCAATACGAAGCAGTTTGATGTACCAAACTACTTATAAATTTGAGTAGCATAATATAGTATTTTAGGATATAGTATTTGATATATAGTATTTTATAGTATGGTAGTACATAATATTATTTTTTAGTACCTACAATTTGGTACATAATCTAGGTTAGGTACTTTATATATGACGAAATAGAATATTTAAATAAAAGTTCAATTAAAATTATTAAACAACCGGTTATAAAATAAGACTGGAATTAAAGCCCCATAACTGTTTATAAATTTGAGAATATAATGTTTTTCAATTTTATGTTTTATATATTAGTTTGTTTAAAAAAAGAAAAACTTTATAAAAAAGAAACTTAAAAAACAGTTCCCACCATTTTAGATATAAATTAACAAAGTATCAATCATATGCTCTTAATTTGAAATTTAGTTTATTTTCCATAAAATATTTTAAAAGCATTATTTTATTAGTGTTCATTATTCTTGGGAATTTAGCCTAGAAAAATTGATTTAACACTCATTTATGAGATTTAAAAAATAAATTTTCTTTTAACCTGTACACAAATCGTCTGTTTGTTATTTAAAGTAATTTACAAAATAAATAAAAAACTAGGTCTGTGTTTAAGAAATGTCCCTTAACAATTTCAACCAAAAAGCTTACATTTGATAAGAAAAGAAAAGGGCAATAAATAGGATATAGTTTTTTTTACACACAGACATTTTATGTTAAAAGAAAGTTATGTCCATTGAAATCTTAACTATTCTTTATTGTTATGATAAAAAAATAGTTAATCTTAAAAAAAAAATATTAAATTAAATTTGACATTTAATGAGGTTTAAAAATAATTGTTCTCTAGACCAAAAGACTAAAAATGTAGTGAAAAAATCTTGTTTAGCATTTCATTACATTTTATATTTGAGGTTTAGTGCTGGACAGATTTTATTTTATATTATCAAAAAATAAGTCAATTTTTAGACAATCCTAAGGCAGCAGCAGAGAGAGAGAAAGGGAGAGTTTAAACTAGTTAAATTACAATCTACATTTTAATTATTTTTTCCTACAGATTAAAAAAGAAGGAAAAGTAGTAAGAATTTTTTAATCATAGGAAGCTGGAATATTTATCACATCATTATGCGTATCTTCTTATATATCTATTTTAAATATATATTTTTTTTAACAAATATAGAAAAATACTCTGTGCAAATGTATAAATTATGTACTACAATATTGAAATCATTCTATCATCTACATCATCATTCTATCATCACATCAAGATGGAAGGAGAGACCGTCGAACAACTTCGCTACCGGCTCAGCCATGTGCTCAGCCAGCCTGGCGGATTCGATGCATGGAACATGGAGGGAACAGAGAGAGAGTTCCTACGGAGACGGATGTTGTACCGCTAGTTGTGGCTAACATCCCCACCTCCAACCAGTTTCAAGCCTTGGCCGAGTCCATTTAGCTGTCGTCGGATGCCCAATCCCCGGCGGAAGGGACTGTAACCCCGGATGCCCCATTCCCGGAGGGAAGCCCGGATGCCCGGTCCCAGGAGGGAAGCATGGATGTCCCGGCGGCTAAGAAGATCAAGCCAAATTCGGATGCCCAATTCCCGGAGGCGGTTGATTCTAAGACCCCTGATGCCCAATTCCAGGCGGCACCCAAGCCAAACCCGATTCTCTTCCTCGGAGGAGATATTGGCGATGCTATATGCCTACGCGTTCGCGATGCAGTGGGAGGCAATATTGGCTGCAAACCTTTTCACAAGTTCGTGAAGCTCTATCCGCGAACAAATGAGGAGGAAGCTAAGATCCTGGCCATACTTGCCGATGCTAAGGCATGATTCTTTCGCCATTCCCATCGCAAACGCTCTATCCTCAAAACGGTAGTCAAGGGCCTGCCCTGTTATACCGATCCAGCAACCATCGCTGCCGCGCTCGCCGCGGAGGGTTACATTACTGACAGAGTAGCCCAGATGACCAGGGCTCGTACCAAAGCCCCTCTACCGATGTTCCAAGTCCTAGTTGTCCGGACTGGAAACTTCAAAGAGATTTACAACCAATGCAGCCTTCTGGGTAAGAAGGTTAACTTCGAGCCGTACAGAAAGGTCTCTCGCATACCACAATGCTACAACTGCCAAAATCACTGGCATGTTAGTAGCCAATGCCACATGGGCGCTAGATGTCGGTACTGCGGCCACGGCCACGATTCCCGTACCTGCCCCACCCGTGCTGATTCCAACGCCCACTGCTGTGCCAACTGCGGTGGCCCCCCACCTTAGCTCCTCCGTGACCTGCCCGGAGCGACCAAAGCTTCCCAAAAGGGAGCTTGCCGAGCGTGCCGCCAGGTGACAGCACCCCAACCCCCGCCTCCAGACTGCAGAAGATCCTGCATCGCTATTGGAGGCCCTCACGTCCGTGAGAGACGCTATTGCAGACGTCTTCGGGGACATTCCCACTTTTATCAAAAAAGGCAGCGGCTCTTTCATCAGCCACCACCAAGGCCGACAAGATGTTGGCTCTATTCAGCATCATCGAGCCTTAGAACGCGGACTTTCGAGTCCAAGACTATTCCAGTTACAAGTTAGCACCTTTACGGTACGTTTTCGATGAAGGAGAAAGGGCGCTTCGCGCCGATGCTCATCTACTTAGTCTAGATTTCAGATTTAAATATAATTACAAATACATATACTTATATACTGTAAATCTCTTAGATTTAAATAAGAAACTGTAATAATATGCTAGCTTGATTTTCAAAATATAAAAAAATAAAAAGGCACATTAATAATACCGATTAACCATTTCTTTATTAGCTTAGTTAGGTATGATTTTTAGTCGAATTTAAACAATTTAGATGTGAGGAAAAATGTAAATTATGAATGTAACTACCTTATGTAACAAAAATAAAATTTCCAGTGATAATCCTTTAAAATATCGTAATAATAATTTTTAAATTAATAAGTAATACTTTTGACTTATAAGTAAAGTTAACACAATAGTTTAAAAGTACTTTTAATTGGTAAAAGAAAATTTAACACATCGATCCAGTACAAGTAAAGATTTATTGAGAAATTTATGAATGAAACTCGGTTTATGTGGTCTACTTTGGGAGACATAATCAATTATATCCAAAAAGCCAAGTATCTAGCATAAGGAATTATATTGAACGCTTACCTCCGGCGGCAAAATTCACACATGCTTCAACTGTATCATATTCGGGAAATGATTTATGGACAACTGATTACAGTTTTTTTAACAATCAAACTCATTTTTTATCTGCCTTTTGATCTTTTTTTTGTTCTTTAGTGTTAAAAGAATCTTGGGTCATGAAATGGTTCGTTTCGAAATAATGTTACACTTGTATATTATCATAATATTATTCAAACTTAAACTAATAACAATACAAGTTTATAAGTTCGGAACCTAAGAATAAAGTTTAGTGGGGCGGGGATAGCCTAGTGGTTAAGGCCTCGTTCTCGGAACCGCGATCGAGTCCCGATACCACTGAATACCCACCGAGTATAAGCGGAGTACGTGCTCGTTAAATCTGTGGGTCCGAAAGTCCTGTGGGTGGTCATGGCGCAGTTTACCACCAGTACAGATCCCTGGAGACTATTTCCCTCCCCTTCAGGGACATGTCTAAATTGCGGAGGTGGCGATAGATGGCAGCATCTGTCAGCACGATGCCAAGACGGATTCCTGCCGTGTAGTCTCGACACGGGTACCGCGAGAGGTACTCCTCAGGAACCGCGTTCATTTGCCTTAATTCTTTCCCGCTCCGCAGGAAGAGCTTGGGTTTCCCAAGTGGCATTAGTAACAACAACAACAAAGTTTAGTGACTAATAACATAAAAACATATTTAGTACAAAAGAGCTTTCCTAATATTTCTACTTAAAATTGTAGACATATAACTGATGATGAAGAAGAACAAATTCTCGCAAAACCGTTTCACTTCTAAATGCCGCAGAATGATACAATCGCAATGGAGTTCTTTTGATGATTAATAAATTATATGAGTATTAAGAGATAAGATGAGATAGTTATAATTTATTTTCCCCATAAATAATTTGGTCACTTTTACTTTACATTAAAAAAAAATTGCATTTCAATTCTGCATGAGGACGTCAAAATCAAAATATAGAGTATTCTTTAAAACTTCTAAATTCTTGTATATACAAAATATAAATTTATATGATGTTATGATAAGTTTTGCTTCTATTTTTAGAGCAAAGAATTCTACTTAAGTATTATTCTTTAAACTGCAAAATAATTTAGCAAACGATAAAGAATATAATAGAATTAACAAAAGAAAGGGAATGAAAATATGTAATTTTGACTCCTAAATGTATAAATTATAGCTAAATGCTGTCTTTAGCGATTTTGTTAATTGACACAAATTGTTTCAGAAGTACTAGGTGAGAGCTATTGTTACAAACTACCTGTTTTTAACATAAACTTTTTTTTTTAAAGTAGGCTACATAAGACATAAATACAACATGTTTTTTTTAACCTTTTTTATTAATTACCAGCACACTTAAGTAAATATACTTATTTAAAAAAAAGTTTATTTTCCTTATGAACATTCTACATAGGAATTCCTTTTTTTTAAGAATAAAAAGCTCTGAAAGTTCTTCATAACGGATAAAAACTGATTTTGAAAGCTGCTCTAGGTGACAGCTACTATTTCAGAGAGACCTTCGTGTTTCTACCATAAACTTTTATTCAAATAACGCTGCGGAAGTCAGAACCACAACAACCGTATTTTGACCTTACTTATTAATTACTCAGATAATTGATTGATTCGTTTTAAACTATAAATTAATATTTAAACAAAACATTTTACTTTCCTTACAAATATTCTACAAAGAAATTCTTTATTTTGAAAAATAAACTTTTGAAAGTTCCTTCATGATGGATGCGGATCGTATTCGGTGTTGAAAGTTCACAACTTCATAACAATTTTAATCAACATTCTTTTTCGACGAAATAGGGCCAAAGTGGAACGTCTTGCTATCAAACATCTGCCATTCTTCTGCTAAGGCACTCGGTTAACACATTTAACCTAGAGTGATGGGAGCTTTCCGTGCTGGTTCATAACTGTTGAATTAATTTTGACACAAGTTGAAACAACACTGAGAGGTGCCGGGGATTAAATATTAATTAGCATTTTGAAAAACAGATTTGTTTAATTAAAATATTTCTCTCCTAGAGCTATTTGGAATAGTTATTTTAATATTTTCTCTGTTTAAGAATGAATAATGGTATTTAATGAATAATTTGTAGTTTGTTTATTTTCTAACATTTTCGTCAATGGGCATGTTTTACGTCATGAGTTTCAACAGTTCCAGGGGTATTGTTTTCAATATTGGTCCTTCTGGATTTACATTTGTTTTGATGATAATATGATCTAGTTATTTCAATTTTACATTAAAACAAGAAGTTCTTAGAGAACTAAAATAGCCTACTTTCCTGTTACTTAAATGCTTACTGAAATTCTAATCGGGAAGCAACTAGGTTCATAACAGTAAATATCAACAATCGTTTCTACACTAGATTTACACACATTAGAAAAAATCGCTAAACACATCGTCTTCTCGATATATTTGCAGTTCGAAGAATAATTAAATATTTATTAATAACAAAAATAATGAAACTACTCCAAACTGCATTAAAAAAATAAATGTTAAATTAAACTAAGCGGAATTATTGTATGCAAAAAATACGCCTTGCCGCTTTCTCGGTAAACAATTAATGAACAATAAAAAAAAAAACATTGTGCTACATTTTATGACGTAATTCCAAAATGATTCATGAAAAAATTAGTTTGCTTATTATTTATTAATAATATTTTTAAATAAAGTTTCTCATGCCATTGTTGATTTGGCAACAGTGATTTAAATGACTCAAAATTGAATTTCAATGCTAATTCAATGGGAAATTCGCCGACAGATAGTAGATTTATGTCCGTCCGGACGTACAGACAGGCGGACATAAAGTATGAACGTTGGGTCTCTCAGGTCATAGCTTTCTTACAAAATAGAATTTTTAAGATCCAATGTAGAACGATTTTGGAAGGGGTACGGACAGACAGACAACAGACTGGACATCGACCTGCTACCTATTTTTCATTTTTTTTAATGTTTTTGAATTAAATTAGAAAGTAGCTAAAACTAGTTGATATTGCTGATATTTTTGGACAGTGGTATTTGATAGTGAGTTTTGACTATCTTGTTTGTAAAACTATGGCAATATTGAATAACTTGGACAAATTGGTACATGAGTGTCCAAGTACTGTCGAGTCATAAAATTTCGATATCGTACCTGTGCAAAGGGTAGCTGCCGTATAAGGTTTTTGGTTTTAAATGTATTACTGAAAAACGAAAAGAGATACGGACTTCAACTTTGGTACACGAATTGACAGTACGAGTCGGACGACAAAAAATGTTTTGGTCAAAAACACGCGTATGCACAGAAGGTTACTGGGCCGTGGATAGCCTAGTGGTTAAGGCCTCGTTCTCGGAATCGGAAAGTCCCGCTACCACTAAAGATCCACCGAGTATATGCGGAGTACGTGCTCGTTAAATCTGTGGGTACGAAAGTCCTGTGGGCGGTCATGGCGCAGTTTACCACGGGTACCTGACCCTGGAGACTATTTCCCTCCCCTTCAGAGACATGTCTAAATTGTGAAGGTGGCGAGATGACAGCATCTGTCACATGTGTGTGTGTGTTGTGTGTGTCTGTCTTACTTGACGAAGGTTTATAAGCGGGTCTCTGACCAATCACACAAACCTGAATATATGTCTACATTGTCAACCAACCAACCAGTAGGTTACTACGATAGGCTAATTCTATGTAACTGAAGTGTAAGTTACAGTTTAGAGGAGCCTACATAAGCCTCGCTAATTGTTTTTCGTTTAATGTTAAGTTGAAGTTAATAACTAATACTTTTAATAATAACTTTTTACACACTTACTTACAGAAATGTTAGTGACTTACACTACAGAAAAGTTAACTTTGCATGGAATTAGCCCATATAACTCTTTAGGTTTTAAGGGGACCAGAAGTGAGCGATAGCTGAAAACGACGAAATAGAAGCCCGACAGTAAAGCTTCACAAAATATATTTATTTTAGACATAGGAGTTTAATTTTTTATATGTTTCTAATAACATTTTAATGTAATAGATATTATAAAAGATATTAGTTTAAATGGTAATAAATTTATCTAATACACGTTTTATCGTGACACTTTTTTTAAAAAATTCCGACATAAAGTTGGCTGCAGGTACACTTTTCTCAAAAACTATAAACCTCAATGATTTCTAACTTTGAACACTATTTTTACGTATGTTGCTTGTTATGTTAAAGTTCACAACATTTCATATATATTTATATATTTAATGTTGGGAGGCTTTATAATGTTGGAAAATGGGTCATTTTTTGTGTACAAATTTAAAGACTAGATTTCTTTGAAATTTTATTTTTGACAAAATTGAACTTCAACATAACAAGCAATATTAGTAAAAATAGTGTACAAAGTTAAAAATCATTGAAATTTATAGTTTTTGAGAAAAGTGTACCTGCAGTCAACTCTATGTCGGAATTTTTTCAAAAAAGTGTCGCTTTAAAAAGTTTTATTTCATAAGTTTATTGCCATTAAAATAAAAATCTTTTCTAATACCTATTAGATGAAAATGTGGTTAGTGACATATAAATAAATTAAACTCCTATGTCTAAAATAGATTTCGTGAAGCTTTACTCTCGGGCTTCTATATCGTCGTTTTCAGCTATCGCTCACTTCCTGGTTCCATTAAAAATATTGAAATTACCTTATAGGTAATCATTATCTTTTTGTGTATTACTTAGTGGTGATTGAAATTCGTGTAGTGTTAGACGCCCCTAGTTAGCTTCCACACTACGTTTTTAACGTAAAAAGTGGAAAGTATTATAATCGTTCAGTCCGTCAGTCTGTCTATCCGTCACCGACTTTCATAGCCCAAACTACAAATGCTACGGACAAGTGTGATACGTCAAAAAATTCAGCGCGTCGAAATTAGAATACATTCAAAATTTCAGAGAAGAATTCGAATTCGAAGTACTTCAATTATTTACAAAAACTGTAAAATTTAATGTTCATTTAAAAAGCATAGTAAGCCATTTTTATTAGAATTAAATCACCATTTCCATTCGCAACAATCGCTCGAGAAACTTTAATTCTTTTAGACAATACATTAAAATAAATTTTGCGACATCGATCAGTTTGAAATGACGTCAAATATATTTCACTACGAGATTATTCGTACGTTGATATGAAATATTTTCATTCTATTTAAAAGCGCGGAATATTACATATTTATTCTTTAAAATATAGATTAATTTTTGCAAACGATAAGTAATAATTATTGAATTTTCGAAATAAAATTTAAATGAAACTAGTCAAATTTAGCATAAAATTTTTAATATAGAATTGATGCTGTGTTTGGCGCATTTTCACCTGTTAAACACAACTGTTGTGTGGAAGCGGGTTAAGTGACGGATTCTGTTACAAACCTACTGGTTTATTACACACATTGACATTAATAAAAAAACCATAAAATAGCACATTTACAAAAAAATAAACAAAAAATATCAAATAAATTGCCACAAACACACAGCAAAAACAAGATCAGGTGTTTGTCGATTTGAAAATTGCCTTTGATGTCCTTATTTTTAGAGAAGAATCTCCAAATCTTTTTCTGGCGTTTTTCTTAAGATGACTGTTGAAACCACGATTTGGCCGAGGGCTATTTGTTGAATGATGCCATGTTTGAGTTTCTTTTTTTAACGTTTTTTTTACGAGATTCGTGGTATTTTCCGCCTTAAGGTCTGCAGCGTCAGATTGTTCGTTTGAAATTGTTCGACATATGCTTTTTTTGGGTTGGTTTTTATTTGTATTTATGAGTCTTTTTTTTTCAGTTTTCTGTTGGATGGTTTTCAGCTAGAGGGAAGAATAACACTGAGAACCTGTCGAAAAAGAATTCATTATCAATTATTATTCCTTATACGGATGCCATTTTCGGTTTATTAGATATATTGTTTATATAATTTTCATATTACGAATGAAATACAAGCTAATAGTTTATTTAAAACACCAAATAATTTATTAAAAGATGACGTTTAAGACGGACTCTCAGTCCCATAGACCTAATGTATTAGTTTTGCAATCACACCTTCCGCAGAAGTATTGCTTTGCCATGTTCGTTCTTTTTCTTCAGGTATGTGAATCACAATAACATCGAAATGACGCAAATTTGAAACGAAAATATTATCTAGTTATTTAATTATATATTTTTGAAGTTTTAAAAGCCAAAATCATACAGCAGATGGCGACACTATTTTAAAACCTCATCAATTAATAATTAAGTAACCGGATGTTATTTTCTTTTCAATTTTGTTTTAAATTGATGTCATGATGGTTCCCATACCCGGTAAAAATGAGATAACATGGCAAAACAATTCTTTTGCAAAAGTTGTGATTTAAAAAGTAATGCTTTAGCTCTATAGGACGGACAGTCCCTCTTAAAGTTGTTTTTAAAATTGGGTTGTTTCAGATGACGTAAGTTCATAATTTTAAATCCTGCCCATGGACGATTTCTAAGGTTGGTTCGGTTTCACTCTCAATGTGTAGGGCAAACCATGGATATTTATTATTTACGATGGTTTACTTTTACACTGTTAAAAATTGTGTGCTTGGTTTCACCATGGTATTGGTTCCTAGTAGCTGCAACGGGCTGAATGGTGAAACGTTCCACCATGTTTTTGGTATTCGGTTGAACCATTTCTCAGGTTTTTGTATCCCAATCCAGAAAAATGGTTCAACCAAACACCGAAAAAAAGGTGAAACATTTCACCACTCAGCCGTTGCAGCTACTAGGAACCAATATCATGGTGAAACCAACCAATATCATGGTGAAACCTAGCACCAAATTTTTAACAGTGTACACTGCGATGTAAATAAAAAACGAATGCCTACCAGTTCACCACCTTAAAGTTGTGCAACGAATTCGTAGATTTAGAGACATGCATTGGTCGATTTTCTTGATGAAAAGTACAGTCTTTCCCATATAAAATCACAAAGTAGCGACATATTATTCTTTTTTGCACTTTAGTACAATGTAGAGATAGTCAGCTTTTCAAAAACGCCAAAAAAAAGTCGGTTATTTCAACGTAAATTTACTCCACACCATTACGAAAGTTTCTTCTTTATACTGAAGTTTGAAATTTCTTGAGAAAAACATGTTTCTTTGAACCGGCTATATTGTCTTTTTGGTGTAAAATTGAACCAATATTCTGTTTAGTTCACCGGATATCGTGTTTTTTAATTTATCATACAAAAAAATACAATTTATCAATAAAAATGCGAAATTAGGCCATTATCTACTTTAAATTAGCATAATCTCGTATTTGTGTCTAAACTTTTGCATCATTCAAATTTTTATTTTATGAAAAAAAAAATTGTTATAGAAAATCAAACAATTATGTTTCAATTATAGCATTTCAAAATACATTTTTAATATGTTTAGGAGGTTTTTGTAACTCTACTTTCACAATTCTTAATTTTACAGCTAATTGAAGTCATTGTCTAAACTTTTGCATCGCAGTGTACTAACATAAGTTACACAACGTAAAAAAAGCAATACGAGAACAAAGAGACGAGACAAACAACAAGATAGAATGAAATCAAAAGAAATCACTATGAAAACACACATACTACAACTGACCCCAACTCAACCTTATTTAGTTACATCGAGTGCGGCTTCAAGACTTTGAACCACGACTGATTTAACGTGCACCAGTCTCATATACACCCCAACGCTATTTATTTGAGGAATATTTTCTTTGTTGATCAGCACGATCAGTTCATAGGACGGGTAAGTTAAGTAAAGAACCCCAAAAGGTTGATTTGAGTGTAAATATCGTCTAACTACAGCTACTCGACTACTATTGGTGACAGGCGTCTAAATTAAGGTTCACAGTCAAGTGACGACCAGACACCTGAGTAGACACTCAACTAAACTTTTAGGATCGTATGAGGCGTCGAGATTTTTTGAGGCATATTTGACGTGCATTCCCTCTACACGGGGTATTTATTAGTAGGACTTTTTTTGTCTGCACCCACCGTTTATAAGTGTAATTTCCAGAATTGGTTTGGCAATGCTCGGGTTTGAACCTGGGACCTTTGTCATGCAAGCCAAGAGCCTTACCAACTTTGATCCAGATGCCTAGAATCCAGGAATGTATCCTCAGTAGCCGTAACACCCAACCCCACGCCAATATCTAACACTCTATACTATAATATTCTACGTTTCATATGCAAAAGTCTGGGTCCTGATAAACGCTCGCGCAAGGCCAACTGCAATAACAAGGCCCCAGAGAAGCTCTCTCAAACATGAGCGTAGACGGAAATTTTGACCTCACTGTTCCCAGTGCCGAAGATCGAGACACTAGTTCGGACGCATTCGGAACCCTAAAATTGTGGCCAGCCGTGAACGAATGGTTACGAACAGGTTTCGAGACAGGTTGTCTTCATCTTCGGAACAACGTCATTCGGAACTATGACATCCAAAATTTCCGTCCCCGAGCTTGTTTGGGAAATATTTTTCGGCCTTAGAGTTGAGTAGGCCGTGGCTCGCGTAGATTTAACGTGCATCAGTCTCATATACCCAGCTTTATTTATTTGCAGGATTTTATTATTACCCAGCACGATATCATTCATAGAGTGGATAAGAATAAGACATAACCCCAGAAGAATCCTCAATGTTATATAACGCCTTAACCCACCATCCCCCGCGCTAATATCTAACACTATACAATATAATATTACAAGTTTTATATGTAAAAGTCTGAGTCCTGATACGCGCTCGCGTAGATTTAACCGTGTACCAGTCCCATATACCCAGCTTTATTTATTTGTAGGATTTTTTTATTGCCCAGCACGATATCATTCATAGAGTGGATAAGAATAAGACTAACCCCAGAAGTATCCTCTCTGTTAAAACGCCTTAACCCGCCATCCCACGGGGGCCCGGATGGCTGAGTGGTTTGGACCATTAAGCTAGCAGTCTGCGCGTTGTAACGGGTGCGGGTTTGATTCCCGCCTTCGCCCTGGGTGTACTTTCCTTTCTCTGTGACAGTAAAATTTCTTTCTGTGTATGTCTTACTTGACGAAGGCTTATAAGCGGGTGTCTGATCAAGCACACAAGCCGGAATATATATGTACCCTACCCTACCCCTACCATCCCGCGCCAATATCTAACACTATACAATATAATATTCCACGTTTTATATGCAAAAGTCCGGGTCCTGTTACGCGCTCGAATTGACCGAGCCAGCAAAAGTGGCTGGCATGTAATGTGGGCTGTTGGAATTTGATATTCCATTTTTAGCTTCTGAATGCAAAATAAATCTCTCCTGGATTTTCTGATTTCGACTACTTCGCACGTCAGAGAAAAAGATATTTTTGATCTGATTTGCCTTGTGACATTTGAATACTTTTGTGGGGAATGCTGACTTTTGAAACATAGATTTAAATAGTATTTGAAGGCTATATTTTATGTTGCAGAACGTTTTTTTTTTTTTTGAAAACCACATTAAAGAAATCTTCCATTTTAGTTTATTTGAAATTTATTTCACTGTTTTGAGGATCAATAGAAAACAAAGTTGGAGAGTTAAAAACAGAAATGACAATTCCAAATTTTCAGAAACTATTACTTTAAGGTTAGATAAGGTATACTTGCATGGTTATAAGTTAAAGAGTACTAAATGAAGTAATACTTTTATAATGTTATTTCCTATTAAGATTCGGAGGCATATTTTAAATGCAAAACAAAAAAAAAAATTAGAAAAACTGACATATGGGTCCACTAAGTGTGATTATTTAAATGTAATATTTTTTGTATTAGGTAAGTGACTATTAATAATAAGAAAACATTTCATCTTATTTTATTTTTATTTTATTTTATATACAACACAAAAGCAAATTCATACAAATTTCAAATAATTCTTGATATTTTTATTTTAAGAGTTCGTTTTATATCTCATAGCTAAGAGTTGTATCTTTTACTATAAGTTAGGATAAAAAATGTGAGTCTAACATAGGATATAAACTTTTTATTAATACAAAGTGTTATTTAAGGATTATGTATTTTATAGGTTTTCTTTTACTGATGTTACAAATACTGCAACTATTGTTAATGTCATAATAGGAAATTCATGTTTCGCTAACATTGTTTTACGTTAGAAAGCAGTTTTTAATCAATTATAGCATAATTATAGCATAGAATTATAGCTTACTTATTACTTACAGCATAGCTTACTTATTACTTATAGCATATCACTATAGCTTACTTATTACTTACAGCATAACTTACTTATTACTTATAGCATAGCTTACTTATTACTTATAGCATAGATTACATATTACTTATAGCATAGCTTATTTATTACTTATAGCATAGCTTACTTATTACTTATAGCATAGCTTACTTATTACTTATAGCATAGCTTACTTATTACTTATAGCAAATCACTATAGCTTACTTATTACTTATAGCATAGCTTATTTATTACTTATAGCATAGCTTACTTATTACTTATAGCATATCACTATAGCTTACTTATTACTTATAGCATATCACTATAGCTTACTTATTACTTATAGCATATCACTATAGCTTACTTATTACTTATAGCATATCACTATAGCTTACTTATTACTTATAGCATAGCTTACTTATTACTTATAACATAGCTTACTTATTACTTACAGCATATCACTATAGCTTACTTATTACTTATAGCATATCACTATAGCTTACTTATTACTTATAGCATATCACTATAGCTTACTTATTACTTATAGCATATCACTATAGCTTACTTATTACTTACAGCATAGCTTACTTATTACTTACAGCATAGCTTACTTATTACTTACAGCATATCACTAAGCTTACTTATTACTTATAGCATATCACTATAGCTTACTTATTACTTATAGCATATCACTATAGCTTACTTATTACTTATAGCATATCACTATAGCTTACTTATTACTTACAGCATAGCTTACTTATTACTTACAGCATAGCTTACTTATTACTTACAGCATATCACTATAGCTTACTTATTACTTATAGCATATCACTATAGCTTACTTATTACTTATAGCATATCACTATAGCTTACTTATTACTTATAGCATATCACTATAGCTTACTTATACTTATAGCATATCACTATAGCTTACTATTACTTACAGCATAGCTTACTTATTACTTACAGCATAGCTTACTTATTACTTACAGCATATCACTATAGCTTACTTATTACTTATAGCATATCACTATAGCTTACTTATACTTACAGCATAGCTTACTTATTACTTACAGCATAGCTTACTTATTACTTACAGCATATCACTATTACTTACTTATTACTTAAGCATATCATATAGCTTACTTATTACTTATAGCATATCACTATAGCTTACTTATTACTTATAGCATAGCTTACTTATTACTTACAGCATACTTACTTATTACTTACAGCATATCACTATAGCTTATTATTACTTATAGCATATCACTATAGCTTACTTATTACTTATAGATATCACTATAGCTTACTTATTACTATAGCATATCACTATAGCTTACTTTACTTATAGCATATCAATAGCTTATTATTACTTACAGCATAGCTTACTTATTACTTACAGCATACTTACTTATTACTTACAGCATATCACTATAGCTTACTTATTACTTATAGCATATCACTATAGCTTACTTATTACTTATAGCATATCACTATAGCTTACTTATTACTTACAGCATAGCTTACTTATTACTTACAGCATAGCTTACTTATTACTTACAGCATATCACTATAGCTTACTTATTACTTATAGCATATCACTATAGCTTACTTATTACTTATAGCATATCACTATACTTACTTATTACTTATAGCATATCACTATAGCTTACTTATTACTTATAGCATAACTTACTTATTACTTATAACATAGCTTACTTATTACTTATAGCATATCACTATAGCTCACTTATTACTTATAGCATATCACTATAGCTTACTTATTACTTACAGCATAACTTACTTATTACTTATAGCATATCACTATAGCTTACTTATTACTTATAGCATAGCTTACTTATTACTTATAGCATTATAGCTTAGTCATAGCATATTTTTTTGACTAATTCCATGAAATATTGATCTTTCTGTAGGGTAAGTCACGTGTGTAAAAAGCGAATATCACTTCAAACTTTAACATTAAACGAAAAAAAAATAGCGAAATAGCTGATATACGCTTATTTTAATTATATAATGTAACGCGCTCTATTTAATTCGATTTATTTATCAAATTTAAAAAGATTTTTTTTAAATTGTGACTTACATAGAATTAGAATTTTAACAATACTTTTCTCGTTTATTATATCATGAAACGAAATCAATTCCATATTTTAAAAATTAGGTAAGTTCTCCAATTGTTACATTTAAAGTTTTAAAATCCATATTTAAGAGTTTTCAATATAATTTTAATTACTAAAACCTGCATCTCAATCCTTATCTATTATTATATTTTATCAGCTAATCTATCTAGACCGTTTCGAATTTAATATATTCGCCTTCACGTCGAAAATTGGCTGGAATTTGACAAATGTCACTATCAATGTAATATCCAATAAATTTAATCATTGCATTCTGCATATGACATATTAATGTTATTATTCTGATAAATTTCCGTTCAAATTAATATTGTCAGTCGTAATAAAGATTAATATTCGTGAACGAGAATTCGAACTAATATTCGGTTAATTGGTAATTTGAATTATTATCAAATCCATTTGAATTGCGTGATTTGGCCAACTTGTAATAAGTTTTTACCTCAAAGCTTGCTTGTTTTGTTGATAAATGTATTAAAAGGTGTAGTAGTAAATTCAGCAATTTTTAATAAAATGAGTGTTAAACCCATAAAAAGATACCCTGATGAATATTGCATCTAAATCCATTAATAATAAACATTAGTTCAAGTATCTGCAACAAATATTTTGAAATGATTTTTGAAATTAGCTAATAGTGCACGTTGCTTACCAAAAACAAATAGTTTTGTACCATTCTACACTGTAAAAAAAACTATTGTTTTTACAGTTGCATACCATATTTTTTTACGTTAGAAACTGTTCTTTAGAAAAACAGTTTCTAACTATTTTTATCTTCGTTAACATGACGTCACATTCACAACCCATCAAATGCAACTGCCTCCGGGAAATTTCAAGACGTGCAAAGAAACACGTGATTGAGATCATCGTTCAACACAAATACCCAATACTAGCCCTCGACCGAGTGATTACTTTGTCGCAGACGGTTCAGTATTGGGCTCGCACGTTGTTTTTACAGGCAAGAGGTTCCTGGATCAAAACCGGGCCCGGTCCATACCTCTTCCAGGAACCTCTTGAGTGAGAGCCCAATACTGAACCGTCTGCAACAAAGTAATTACTCGGTTGTAAGGGCTAGTATTGGGTATTTTATTTTACCAGGGCAAAAATTGTTAAATTAACAGGGAAAAACTATTAAATTAACAGTTTTTCCCTGCTAAATTAACAGTTTCTTCCTATTAAAATTACAGTTTTCTTGTAAAAAAATTACAGTTTTAAACTGTAAAAAAATTACAGTTTTAAACTGTAAAAAAATTACAGTTTTAAACTGTAAAAAAACAGTTATTAACTGGCGTCAAAGTTGACAGTTTTTAACTGTAAAAAAACAGTTATTAACTGGCGTCAAAGTTGACAGTTTTTAACTGTAAAAACAACAGGTTTTTTTACAGTGTATTGAAGAGAACATTTATCGAAATGGTACTATGAATTTTATCAGGAAGAGCTTTTATTAGTGAATTAAAACTTAGGACGAGAATATCTGATCACTGGCGGTCATTGTGTTAAGTGTAAAGAAACAAAACAGTCCTTGTGTGTGTGAATAGGCATCAGGATATGTGAACTATATTCAACCCAACTAGAACAAAAAGCATGTTGTTTTTACAGGAAAGAAAAAAACAGTCCGCTGGTGTGCCAGAAAATACCGTAAAATTTACAGAGATAATCTGTTTATTTTATACAAATAATTTGTATTTTTAACGCAAAAAAGGTTGTTTAACAGACAAATAATAAAGAAAAACAAAACTTTACCTCCCCCAGTGACGCCAACCAGCCAACTAACATGGGTTAATATAGTGACTATCCAGGATTCGATCCATAGTCCATTAGATTGCCAGTTTAACTCTCTCCCAACTAAGCTAGTTTGGCACGTGGAGAGGGGGCTGGGGAGCCCAGTCGGTTAGGCGTCCGCCTAGCATGCGAAAGGTCCCAGGTTTGGGTCTGGGCATCGCCAAAATAACTGCCGACCTATAAACGGCCCGTGCAGCCAAAAATGTTCGACGAATAATTCCCCGTGTAGAGGAAGTGCACGTTAAATATCCTTCAAAGTCCTAACGCTGCGTGCGACGTCGCCCTTAACTGTTGCATTGGGTGCCTACTCAGGTGTCAGCTCGTCACTTGACTGTGGTTCTAAAATACGACGCTCGTCGCCAATAGCCCTCGTGTAGCTCTAGTGCGACGATAATTCAAACTAAACTTGGCACGTGGAGAATCCACAAACAGTTTAAATGCATCTTCGGTGCATTAAATTAAAATCAGAAAAAAACTTTTTTTTTACTCAAATCACTTTATTTTTACATAAAAAACTCTTAAAATGCAATAACAGAACTTTTCTGTAAATATATAATATTTTTCTGTAAAATTAACAGATATTTTACAGTGTACCCATACTTATTTAATACTGTATAAAAACCTCCAATATTAGACTTAACTCCCTCTAGCTATGACTTCCAAACTTTTGCTCGTGACAGCAAAACCACATCCTCAAGGGATCGATCGCGTTATCCAATTGACGGATCCTCACCTCGACGGCCAAGAAAGTGGATCGCGATAAATGGGCGATCGTGATATGGAATGATATGGCGGAATTTTATTTTATATTATAGTTGTAGGACTTTATTTGCATTTTACTGGCACTTGATATATTTATATTTTGGAATTTAGTAACAATATAAAAAAAAATGAATAGTGATGGCGTTAATTTCTCGGTTCATAAGATTTGTTTGACAAATAAAGAGAGCTTAGTGGAAGAACATGCTCAGTGACAAAAAGGTGAAAACGAGAAAATGAGCTTAAAAGTTTTAAGTTTTCACTCAGATCTGTTAAAAACAGTACTTCCAAACTAAAAAATAATTCTAAACTTATAGTTAATGAAAAAGAGGAAACTTTTTATCATTAAAGAAGTTAGTAATATTTTCATTGACACAAAAACCACAGTTTTTTAAAAATGTCACTCTTCAAATGTTGAGAATTTTTCTTCTGCTTCAGTAGCAAATAATAATATATGATCAATCTACTATTTTTCCGACGTCTTGAGTATTTCAAAAGGGAGTTGATGTGGGGCATCAATAAGTACATTTTGCAGGGCTATTCAAATGCACTTATTTTACATTGTATTCATTGTATCTACATTGAACTTCTATAGAGACTTAAACTTTTTATAAAGATCCTCACCTCGACGGCCAAGAAAGTGGATCGCGATAAATGGGCGATCGTGATATGGAATGATATGGCGGAATTTTATTTTATATTATAGTTGTAGGACTTATTTTTATTCGCATTTTACTGGCAGTTGATATATTTATATTTTAGCAACCTACTAATAGAAGTAGATTTGTTAGTTCTTATGATTCGTTAACTAAATGTTGAGGACTTTTTTTTTCATTTCCTTTTTACTGTCACTTAAGTTATTTATATTAGGATTTTAGTATCAGCATATAAACTTTTTATCGACCTATTAATAAAGGTAGATTTTTAATTCTTGGGATTTGTTTGCCAAATGTTGAGGACTTTTCTTCTTATTTTTATTTACATTTTTTTGGAACTTGAGCTATTTATATTTTATTGTATGGTTTATATTTATGGTGATTTTAGTATCCACAATATTTGCCTAGTGATGGGGGTAAATTTCTTAGTTCCATTAAAGGACCTCCATTAAAGGATAGTTAAACATCCATTTAACAACTAGTAATAATGTCATTAAAAAGTATCACATAGATTCTGTGAAAAAGGTACATAAAAAAGGTCAGTTTAACATGGGCTTCAATGGAGGGCTCCGGTCCCCCTTAAGAGGACTCGATTCGGAATTTCACATCTTGAAAATCGTAATGTCTGTTATATGTTCCTACTGCCGCCTATCTGTTACCATTTGTTTTTGTTGGATGTCATGCCTAGTAATTGTTTTTGGACAGACCAAAAAAATTTACTAGACATGACATTCAACAAAGCAGAACAGTAACAGATAGCTCGGCCATAAAAGTTTATGTGTCGTTTGTATACGATACACCGTTGGAGACGTTTTTTTAAATAATAATTTTTATAACTTTTCATATTTTTTACTTAAAATAATGTATATCCAAAAACAAATGCTTCATATTTTCGCAATTAATCTTCTGTTTCCCCCTTTTTATTGATATTTACATGATAATAAGCGCTTATTATAAAACCGAAAAGAATTTGTTAATTTTTTTTAAATAACTTATTAATTAATAGCTGACTACATTATTGTATTTGCTGTCACCCTACACGGCTTACTCTTTTCACACCTGTACAAGCATGTTCAAATATTATAAATACTAATTTTGACACCATAACATATGATAAACATATGCACCCCAGAGCCCTAGGTCACGAAAGCTGAAATTACAAACACTTTCTAATATTATATATACTAATGGTGCCTGCCCCCCAAACACATCTCTCAAACTTTCTCTAATGCTATAAATGCTAATGTTGACATAGGCCATAACCTTACAAACATTTTTTAATACTAAACATATGTTTATTTTTTAAATTTTTTTAACTTACAACATCAGCGATGTAATACTGAAATTACAAACCCTAACACCAAACCATACCAAATAGAAATTCTTGTATTTTTAAAACATTCCGCTCATGCCTATCCCAACACCTAATTTTCTAATATTAGCTTCCACACTACGTTTATAACGTAAAAAGTGGAAGGTACTGTAATCGTTCAGTCTATCTAGCCGTCACCCACTATCATAGCCCAAACTACAAATGCTACGGACAAGTGTGATACGTCAATTTAGCGCATCGAAATTAAAATACATTGACAATTTCAGAAAAGAATTTGAATTCGAAATATTTCAATTATTTAAAAAACTGCCAAATTTAATTCTCCATTTCAAAAGCATATGAAGCCATTTTTATTAGAATTAAATCACCATTGCCATTCGCAACAATCGCTCGAGAAACTTTAATTATTTTAGACAATCAATTAAATTAAATTTATTTTTGCGACATCTACAGTTCAAAATGACGTCAAATATATTTCACTATGAGATTCATTGTATGATGATATTAAATGTTTTCATTATATTTAAAAGCAAGGAATATTACATATTTACTCTTTAAAATATATATGCAAACGATAAGTAATAATTATTGAACGTTCGAAATAAAATTTAAATGAAACTAGCCAAATTTAGCATAAAAATGTTTAATATAGAATTAATGCTGTGTTTGGCGCCTTTTTACCTGTTAAACACAACTGTTGTGTGGAAGCGGGTTAAGTGACAGATTCTATTACAAACCTACTTGTTTGGATATCATAAAAACGTTTAATTAAAAGAAAAATGTAAATTCATACAACATCAGGGATGAACTTCTGAAATTACTAACCAACACTCCATACCATACCAAATATAGAATCTTATATTTTTAAAACATACCACTCAGCACCTCAAAAATAAATCCTAAATCGATTTAATATTGATAGGCAACGGATCCCACACCCAAATCTAAAAACCTTTTTAGAGTTTTTGGAGGTGGGTTCGTTAGTGAAATTTGATTCCAACTTGGCGAGCCTGTTTCTTACATTGCGTTTTCGATAAAATCCAATCTTTGAAAACCGCTCGGGTGTTGCCTAAAGCTTGTTAAAGGAGTAAGTTTCTAGTTTATGGGAAATGCTTCAATTTCAGAGAAATTATGTGAATGGCTGTATATGAGAAGGAGGCAAGTTTATAGGCGTGTTTCCCTCTGAGCTTTATCCTAATAATATTTAGTGTAAGAAGAAGCCTGTATGGAAATCTTACTATGGACTTGACTAGTTATTTACATTCATGGATTCGTATGACGAATAGATTTGTGTTTGTGAAATTTGTTAAGCTTTTTTGCAGACAGGTACCAAGTAAACAAATTCTTATTTTAAGAAATTTTCTGCAATGTCGAACTTTTTAGGAATGCATCTATAGCTCTCCGTACACGCAACCTCTAATAGCCAAGCTAAACGAGGCTAATTTATTCATCTAAATTATAATAGATATTATAGTACAACAAAACTTCGATAAAACTACAAGAGTAGCAAGGGCCCCGGGTGGGCTAGGGGTTTTTATCTCAGCCCATTACGCTAACAGTCTGCGTACAGTACCGGGAACGGGTTCAATTCTCGCCTTCACCCTGGGTGTACTTTCTTTCTGTGTGTCAGTAAAAATTCTGTCTGTGTGTCTTACTTGACGAAGGTTTATAAGCGTGTCTCTGATCAAGCACAAAAAAAATTGAAAATATATGTTCCAACCTACCTACAAGAGTAGCAAAAAAGGCATATTCAGTCTGATTCAATAGGATTTCTGCTTTTATAAAGATGGGTTTATCTAGTTTGTCATCAAAATTTACTTACAATATAAAGATCAAAGTTATTTTTATAAAAATTTCACATAGTTCCATTCCAAAAATTATGTTGAATAGATAGATCTGTTAGTTTCAGTGGTTGGATATTTGGTTAAAATAAATATTAAAACATGTAATCTTCGTATGTCTTTTAAAAGATTAAATTTTTATGATTTAAGTTTCAATTTGAAAATATTTTTTAAAGATTATCTGCTCTATATCTTTTAAAATTCGATTACTCATTCCTACACAAAAAATATTCTTTTATCTCATAAGTTAGGTTATGTTGACAACTCTTAAAATGTTCTTTATTAAATAAAAATGATTCAGATGCAAAGAACTCTAAATTGCGCAGGATATTAAAAAAATATGGTAAAATAGTCACTAACAACCAATACTTTAGATGTATTTTGTTTTAAAAAGGCACTTAACTGAATAAGAAACGTAAAAATATAAAGAAAATATTTTTAATACACTGTTAAAATTAGGCAGTTTGTTCATCCCAAAATATGGTTCCTAGTAGCTGCACGGTGTGTGGTGAACGTTAAACCATATTTTTTTAGTATTCGGTTGAACCATTTCTTCAGGTTTGTTTCAAATCTAGGAAAATGGTTCAACAAACACCGAAAAAAGGTGAAACATTTCACCACACAGCCGTTGCAGCTACTAGGAACAATATCAAAGGTAAAAACCAGCACAAAATTTTTTACCAGTGTAGAAATACGACATTGGACAACAATATTAGCATTGCACTCTTTACATTTTAACTAATACACGAAATAAAAGCTTTAAACAAAAATGAAATACAAACCACAATTTTAAAATGTACCACAAAAGGTATAATGTACAAAAACTCACAATTTTTCGCCAATTTTGTTCGAAGTCGTAGAATGCGAGAAAAATGAACAAGTATTGTGCAAATATAAATATTCCATCACTTTAGCGATATCTATTTGTAAGTGCCGAAAACCTCAAATATAATACGAAGCGTGGCAGTCCTTCAGAAACTGCCCCTCCAACCACATAATAGTTTCGAACGATTCGAATATTCCATTCCGAAATCGTATTTCTATATCTAAAAGGAGATCCACTACTGCCGATTCAATAAATTCTAAAAAATAGTGGATCTTCTCTTTTGCATAATCGAATGAGAATTCTACGCATTGCATTCATGGAAAGCTTAGGGAAATGTTGGTAGGTTTTTGGGTTTGTAAGATACTTGTTTGTGTGTGTGGGAATATTATTTTAATGGAGTGTTTTGTTCGAAGTGTACGTTTGCAAGAGCCGTGATTTTGGTCCGTAAGTTTTTCTTTGAATTCTGTAAATCTGGTTCCCAACAGCTTGGATTCTCTCGGCAAAATTAAATCTCAGTATACTTTAACATCCACAAAGAGCTCAGATCACGGCCAACTTCAATAAAAAGGCAGAGAAGCTCTCCTAAACATGAGCGTAGACGGAAACTTTGACTTCACTGTTCCGAGTGTCGAAGATCGAGAAACTAGTCATTCGGAACCCTGAAATTGTGGTTAGCCGTGAACGAGTGGTTCCGAACAGGTTTCGAGACAGGTTGTCTTCATTTTCGGAACAACGTTACTCGGAACTATGACGTCATAATTTCCGTCCCCGAGCTTGTTTGTGACAGCTTCTTTGGCCTTAGCAGTTGAGTAGGCCGTGCTCAGATTCATTGTAATCCGAGAGTCAGCAATGGCAGTAAAAGCCGCCTAGATGGTGCCACAAAAAATGGCTCTCAATTCTGGGGAATATGCCGAGTCTTGACCGACAATAAAGCAAACCCGTTGAAACAAAAGTTTAACAATATGATATTTTTTCATTTCGTTGATTTTGTTTTTCATTTGATTTTTTTAAAAATATTTCATTAAATACTTAATTTTGTATTTATTTAAGTTAATAATTAAAATTTATTGCATTTTTTTATAGGTAAAACTGCTTTACAAAACATTTTGCATGATCCTGGGGAGAAGTCTTTTGTCTAAAATAGGACATACGTTTCGAAAATAAAGCAGCGTACCTCTTCTTGTTCTGTCTGGAGTCACCGTATTTGTAAATTAATGCATTCTTTCTTGTGTCTTATATAAAATGTCTTATATATAATCATATAATATATCACTAGTTGTTTTGATCTATCCTTATTTGATCTGCGTAAAATTGTTAATGTCTCGACCCTTAAATCTAGGCGTGAAGTTTCCTGTCTTCTGTTTTTTTTCATAAAGTTCTAAACAATAGAATTGATTCCATATACATAACTAGTACTGTAAATCTCTTTATTCCCAATGGATTTACACGTAATCGTCGTATATTTTCTCATATCTCTTCCCATTACAACTATATTCGACATTTCTGTTTGTATAAGTTTCATAAAATTTACAATAACAGTTCTCACGATATAGATATTTCTGCTATGTCTTTTAATGATTTTAAAACTAAGTGTTTCCAAGTTTTATTTGGTGTAATGTGCTTGGTCTGTTTTTAAACTCAACTATTTCGTGTTTGTTTTATTTCCTAATTGTTAAGATCAATGTACATTGTAATAAGATTTTTACCTTTAATGTTCATTTAAAATTGAATAGATATAGATAGATAGATAGATAGATAGATAGATAGATAGATAGATAGATAGATAGATAGATAGATAGATAGATAGATAGATAGATAGATAGATAGATAGATAGATAGATAGATAGATAGATAGATAGATAGATAGATAGATAGATAGATAGATAGATAGATAGATAGATAGATAGATAGATAGATAGATAGATAGATAGATAGATAGATAGATAGATAGATAGATAGATAGATAGATAGATAGATAGATAGATAGATAGATAGATAGATAGATAGATAGATAGATAGATAGATAGATAGATAGATAGATAGATAGATAGATAGATAGATAGATAGATAGATAGATAGATAGATAGATAGATAGATAGATAGATAGATAGATAAAATCTTATAAAAATGTATTTGTCGTGATGCCTACCAATATGTTGATATATTACGGACATCGCTACGTCACTCCTCTCCTAACTATACGGCCATTAAGTCATCAACCTCATACATCACCTGTATAGAACTTTCCAGACATTCTTCTACTGACCAGATACGATATTGTTCGCTTATGACTGGACATTTGTGCAGTGGCTTTTTGGGAGCAATAAATTATAATTTAATCATATACCTTAGCATGTAGTGCAATAATTGAAATATCATTAAAAGTGAGCATGTTTGTCAGTTATGATACCTTCTGTTTATTTCTAGTAGTGTTACATACGATCACTGTAACTATTCTATGGCAATGTTTTGTAAAATTTAATTATATGTCTTATAGTCGTATTTATATATCTTAATAATAAGTTTATCTGAATTTGAAGTTATTTATAAGTTTATCACAGCCACTACTTCCATCCTCAAACCTGAATTATATATGTCTACCAACCAACCAACCAACTTCCATCCTTATATCATTGTCCACTCAAATACACACAGACAAGGACACACGACACCAACCACTCATTAACAAATCGATGTAAAAACAAATTCAACTTAAGGGGAAGCGGTACCCAAAATTTAGGGCTGCCCAGAAAATAATTAAACATGCTCGAATGCTGCGAGCTAAGGATATTGCAAAAAAAGAAGGAATCCTTTATAATGGTAGAGGTTTATTGAAAATGATATTGGGGTTTAGTAAAATGGTTTTTGAAATTTTATGTTGATTTTTTAAATTTTTAATTTTTTCAGCTTGTGAATGGTTAAAATCCTAAGGCTTTTAGGTAAATTAATGTAGAGCTCCAAATTTTTTTCCTGTATTAAGGTATATACCATGAACAAAAGTTGGTATGGGATAATGTCTAGTGTGAATAGTTTTTTTTAAAAAAATGATGAAGTTGAAAATTAAAAAAAAATCTTATTTTATGGCCATTTTTATACATAAACCTACATAACTGTTCTTGTTTAATGTTATCTCAATATCCATACCAACTTTTATTAATAGATGTTGTGGGAACATTTTGAAATAAAAATCCATTAAAAATTCTTTAAATTGTAGGAGGAGTAGTATTTTGAAAAAACGTTAATTTTTTTAATAATTTTTTGAAAAAACTTATGTTTGAATATTTATTACTTTCCGTATATGTTTATTGAATGTTAGTTCTTTGTAAAAATAGTTTAATTTGCATACTAGCTATAAAAATACTGGATTTAATTTTTTGGGTACCGCGTCCCCTTAAATATAATAAAACATGAGGATTTATACGCAGTGTGCATTACAGAAGTTTCCATTCAAGTGGCCATTCATTTGTTTCCGGACAGAGACGCACGACACCAACCATTCATTAATAGGTTGCTCTAAAAGCAAATTCAACTTAAACCTTATTCTATTCAAGAGTTCTCACTTTAAACCCTTCACTTTACCAGCTCCTTTTTTACCTAACCAAAGCAATATCCAATTCGAGAGAGAAATACTAAAATATATATTGGAAAAAAGGGAAAAGAAATCCGAAAATAAAACAAGGAAGATTCTGAACTCCCGTATATTTCTTCTTAAGACTGACATTTCTTTTATAAACATATATATCATAGTTAAAGTATTAGATTGGCATATCACGTAAACTCCAATGCTAACGACGGGACGCGCATGGAGACCAGAATAAGAGGGCAAATGGACCAGTGTGGCCACCACATTAATGAGAAAAATACTGCGAAAAAATACCGTTTATTTCTAAAATTTCAAAAAAATATCGTAAAAATACTAGCTGCATTTTGGAATCTTTTTAATGACTTTAAATCCTTTTCTAGTATTTTTTTTGTAATTTTAGAATTAAATGTTATTTTTTCGTAGTATTTTTCTCCTTAATGTGGTGGCAACACTGGCCCATTTGCCCTTTTATTCTGGTCTCCATGCGCGTCCCGTCGTTACCATTGGAGGTCACGTGATCTGCCAATCTAATACTTTAACTATGATATCTATGATTATAAACTAGAATGTTCAAGCTTTCCAAAGATATCGACAGCTGATTTATTAATTGTACAAAAAATTGACGTTTCAAACAGATTTCTGAGGTCTTGTAAGAACAAACTTTTTCATCGATAAATGTATAAGTCATTTTTCATTAAAACAAGTGTTAGAATGGAATATGTATTACAAAAAAAACTTCCAGAACTTGATTGTTTATACATGGCATAATAAAATTGTGTATTTTTATCGCTCAAAAACCTCAATTTATACTAATTTGACGTACTCCTCAGCAAAGGGGCGCGGATGGCCGAGTGTTTTGGACCATTACGCTAGCAGTCTGCGCGCTGTAGCGGGTGCGGGTTCGATTCCCGCCTTCGCCCTGGGTGTATATTCCTTTCTCTGTGACAGTAAAAAATTCATTCTGTGTCTGTCTTTTTTGACGAAGGCTTCATAAGCGGGTCTCTAATCAAGCACACAAGCCGGAATATATATGTACCTACCCCTACCCCCCTCCTCAGCAAATGTTAAACGTTTTTTATTTTCAAAACTGATTGCAAAACATGCTTCTAAATATATAATTGTTTTTAAAAAATATATTTATATAAAGAATATATGCGTAGGATTTTATCCAGGTGTGAAGATGATAACAATATAGTGACCATTATTTGCATCCGAGAAGGGACATTCGTCACTAACTAATCATTAACCGCTAAAAAACAAATTCAACTTAAAACTCATTCTATTCACGACATCTCTTTTTAAACCCTTCACTATACCAGCTCCCTTGTTTTACTCTACCAAAGCAATATCCAATTCGAGAAAGAAATATCTTTAAAAGAAACTAAAATATCTATTGGGAAAAAAAGGGAAAAGAAATCCGAAAATAAAACAAGGAACATACTGAACCCCCTCTATCCTATCACGTGAGTATTTTTACCCAATGAAAAACTCGTAAAGTTCTTGGTCGTGGCATGTTTTGGAAAAACAATCCTTCGGTGGATTTATATATTGAATTGGAGTTCACTCAAAAAGAGTATTTTTGAACATGGATAATTTGTTGCTAAGGTTTAAAAAGTTAAAAATACTAAACTTGTATATAATACTAAACTTGTATATAATACCAAATTGTGATTATCAAATATCTAATTCTTTATATCAATTCGCCATGTTTGCGCGATCACGATGAAACAAGTGTGGTTTGGTGGAATTTGTCGAATCTAAAGCTACACGCTGATACCCGCTCGTTTCACATAACGTAATCATTCCTGCTTGTTTTCCCTTGATTTAATTGGTAGTTTTGGTGATTGGTGGTTTGTAATGGTAAGCCATGTCCACTATATCGACTAACTGTTATTTTCATTCCTGTTGGACTGTTGCCAGTGAAGCCGTGAAACATATCCATTGTGACTTACATTGTTTATGAGTAAGTGACGAGGTGGCTACAACACGTGATCTATGTGACGATAAAACGATACTGTCAGTTCCAAGACTAGGCGTGTGGCTATGGTCAGCTCTCGGTCTCGGGATCGGAAGGTCCTGCGATCGAGTCCCGGTACCACTGAAGACCTACCGAGTATATGCGGAGTACGTGCTCGTTAAATCTGTTGGGTCCGAAAGTCCTCTAAGTTCCCATACCAAATCAATACCTCTGGGGGTGACAAGCCAATTCTGGGGATCCTCTAGTTGGCCTCTGTCTCTAAAAATTAGATGGATCCACTTATGTGTGTGTGTTGTCTGTTGGGTCTGTCTTACTTGACGAAGGTTTATAAGCGGGTCGCTGACCAAGCACACAAACCTGAATATATATGTCTACCAACCAACCAACCAACGACTTACATTGTAGTTTTGTACTGAGGTCAAGTCACGAGGCTGATGGCCTTACCAACACAGAGATACTTAATTGTACAGACGCATAAAACCGTCAACTAACTGTCGGGTTTTCCAAGAACATACAAAAATTTAAATATTTCATTATTTTAAATATTTTAAGTATGGAGGAGTCATTTTAAACTGCTTACCAACATATTTTGAATTTTTATCCAAATGTGCAGAAACGTGCAAAATGTGAAAGCAGTTTTGAAAATAACAGTTCAAGGGGTTTCAAACTGCGTAGTAGTTTTTATGTGACAAGACGTGACACAATAACAAATTTACCACTTTTTAAATTTAACACCAATAATATCATTAAATGAGAAAGTAATTCTTTTTAAATTAAAAAAATATATATTTAAATACTTCTAAAAAATCCAATAAAAGTAATTTAGGTTAAACATACCCCTAGTAGTAGAATTCATCATATTTTTTAAAGTTTTACAAACAAATAAATTTTTTGGACGCAAACAAAGTAAGCAACCGTTTTTGAGAAATTTCGCACTGAATAAACTCTCCCGATTTGGTCAATTTTGCACCCTCACAACTCTTCCCAGAAGCCATAAATCTGTCGGGGGAGGTGACATGTGATACTTCAGAAATTTCTAAAGAACCTCACATAGATGGAAACTTAAAAGATACACTTTCATTTTTTGGGATTTTGGCCAGCTTTTAAGGGTTTTTGTCCCACTGTGCAACGGTTTGATAACTATATAGAAATCCACATAATCCTATATAAAAGGCATATTGCTATTTCTCTTTTCCACACGATATGTTTATAAGATTTCTGGAATAAGAAAAGAACTTGAGAAGGTAACCCCTGTGGGGCATAACACTTCAGCACACCAGACACCAAATGAACAAGAAAAAAAAAATACACTTGTAAACTTGGATTTTCAATTGTGACTCAACGAAACTTTATATGAAACAAATAATCGTTATTTTCGTTTAATAAATTGAGAAAGAAATTCTTAAAGTAATAGATTTATATATGAATGGGTCAGGAGTCTTCCCTTTTTTTAATATACTTCTTCTTTGCATCTGTATTTGTACATAAACTTATTGAGATTCATTGATTATTTTTGTTTACCTCGAAACTTTTATTTAAAAAAAAATGTTTTAACAGAAGCTGCCAAATTTTAATTCAGCTTTTTCCCCTTGAAACGTATTTTCTTCACTTTAATTTTTCTTTAAAAATCTAGTAGATTTACTTCTAACGATAAATAAATATTATGGTATTTTAAACACATGTTTCGTGTCTATTTTTCTTTCTTTTAGCGTGGTTACGCGTTAAATCTAAAGTTGAGTGCTTTAGGCAATTAAGAACCTCGTGTTGTTTCGAATATTTTAAAGAAAGTTTGATTTGAAGAAATAATTTTTTGAGAAAGGGATTTTCTCATGAAAGAAATGTCCAGTTGTAGCAATAAAACGTGGAGAAAACGAACAAAAAAGAGGAAAAGAAAAAATTAGGTAAAAGATATATAAAATATTTTCTTCTACAAATACTACCATTTAAGTTTATATATATATAGCTAAAAAAAAGTAAGTATAGATAATTTAATATAAATATTAAAATTCAATATTTTCGTTCATAAGTAAAATTTAAATCACTGATAACTTTTTTTAATATATTATTTATTAATACTAACTTTCTTGCTTTACATCTTTTCAACGTCATTTCAAAAAATGCAACTAAATATTAAATTATTATTTAAGATTATCGTTTATAGATTCACTTAAGTTTATTAAAAAAATAGTCAACTTTTTGGTAACTGATTCAGAAAATGGATCTGACAATGCAGAAAGTTTAGGTTTATTTGGAAAATAGATCTTATTTTTAAATCCACACATACACGCAAAATATACTCTTTTCACAGCATATATTCATGTTTCAAAACTAATAAAATCGCCAAATTCTTTGAACCATCTAAAAATACGAGAACATATTTTCAACCAGATGGCAGAGACGTAAATGTTTATTGTTTCGGGCAAAAGTACTTACCTAAACGGCTTTTTTCTCAAAGAAAACTGCGGAAAACGACGTTAACACATTCAAAGTTAGTAGCATCACACATACAAAAAAATTCACAAGTTTGGCGTAGTTGCATTTTTGAAACTAAGATTTTTTATGTAGGAGATGGACTTTGAAAAGTCAAACGAATTTCTTTGTTTTCTTTCGGTAGTGGCATTTTTGATGAATTATTTATATGTTTAGAAATATGTTATGGGTGCTATTTTAGGGGGGAAAATGGAATGAAATGATATATTTTACTCGTAAAGCAATGGAGATTTTCTGGGAAAAAAGATGTCTTTGCATATTTTTTTTAAATTTCATAAGAGGGATTGTCAGTCCCATAGAGCTAATGAATTAGTTTCGGAATCACAACTTCCGCAGAAGTATTGCTTGCCATGTTAGCCCTTTTTCCCCAGGTATGGAAATCAACATAACATCAAAATGAAACAAATTTGAAACGAAAATGTTATCTAGCTATTTAATTATGTATTTTTGAAGTTTTAAAATGCCAAAAATTACAGCCGATGGCGACACTATTTTAAAACTTTATTAATTAATAATTAAATAACCGGATGTTATTTTCTTTTCAATTTTGTTTAAAATAGAAGTTATGATGATTCTCATACCTGGTGAGAATGGGATAACATGGCAAAGCAATTCTTTTGCCAAAGTTGTGATTTCAAAACTAATGCATTAGTTCTATGCCTTCTTAATAAATATTAAATAATCTTACTGAAATATTCTAATTATAAGTAAAAAATACCAATTAACAATATCTAATATGTAATATAATAATACTAATTGTAAGTATACATATATATATTAAAATAAACATATATAACTTATAAACTGTGCCACTGTAAAAAGTTAAGTTTGTTCGGAAAATTGCTCTATGTTTAAATCAACGTGAACATTTAAGAGATGAAACTCAAACTCTTTTGTTTTGATTTAAGCAGTTGCATTTTTTATAAATTATTTATATGTTTAGAAACATGTTATGTGTGCTATTTTGGAGAAAAAGATAAAGATGAAATGACATATTTTACTCGTAAAGCAATGAATATTTTCTGGGGGAAAAAATTCTTAATATTTTTTTAACAAACAAACACTTTATTTACACAAAACAAACATTACAGAAAAAAAATTTGCTCGTCCCAAGGGGGTTAAAGAAACCCCGTATATGTGACTAAAACATAATATTGTAATTGATAAGACAATAATAAGACACTTATAAGTTTAAATAAAAAAAACTAAAAAAACACAAAAAATAATAATTTTTTTTTGTATCCTTTAATAAATCATTAAATGATCGTACTCGATTGAGGAATGTAATAAACAAAAAAAATTGAATTAACAGTAAGTAATATCTAAATTTAAGCACACGTTAAGTCATGCATAGTTGACATCGCACAAAAAAATTCACAACTTTGAATGTGTTGCATTTTTAAAAACTTTAAAAAAATGTTGGAGATGTATTTTAAAAAGTCAGACTGTTTTTGTCTGTTTGTTTTAAGTAGTGAGATTTTAGATGAATTATTCATATGTTTATAAACATGGTTTGGGGGTGCTGGTTTGAAGAAAAAATAAATTAAAATGATATATTTTACTCCAAAAGCAATGGTTATTTTTTCTGGGAAAGAATTCTTTAGAATTGTTTATTCTTTAATAAATTATTAAATAGGCTTACTCGAATGAAAAATTAAATTATTAGCAAAACAAATTCTAATTTATATTCCTAATACTACAAATTAAAGTTTAACAAATGGGAATAATATTGATCATTATTACCAAGTAGGGTACTGCTAGCGTTTTATGGCCGGTCTCGATTTGGCGACTTTCCTCTTAAAGCCAAGTAGCGAAAACGTACTTAAATTAGTAAACATTAAAGTTTAACTCAATAGATGTTTACATCAATCTTGTTGCATAGCAACCCTGTGTTTACTTTTTAACGAACCCCAAAGTTGCCAAATAGCATTCCGGCCATAATACGCTAGCTGTTCCCCAAGTAGTATTTGTTGTAATTCTAACTAATATCTAAGAATATTAATAGGCTTGTTAAACGTGACGTAGTCATTAATGCTTTCATACCTGGAGTTACATGGTGGTTATTCGGTGATTGGTGGTATGACATTTTTATCACCTCCCACAACATAGATTATTCATTCGAGACGCTATTTTCGTTACTGTACAACTCGCCACTCAAGATTTGAAACATTTACATTATAATTAAAATTAATAGTTACTACAAAATGCACTTTTTTATTGATAAGTTGCGATTTGAAAACAGATATTTGTTCGAAAAAGTAAAGACACAAGAACCGCTAGTGAGATATTTATAAAACAAGTAGGTTTGTAACAGAATCTGTCACTTAACTCGCTTCCACATATTTGTGTTTAACAGGAAAAAACGCGCCAAACACAACATTAATTCTATATTTAACATTTACAAGCTAAATTTGGCTAGTTTCATTTTTTTTATTCGAAAATTCAATAATTATTACTTATCGTTTGCAAAAATTTAATTTATATTTTAAAGAATAAATATGTCATATTCCTCGCTTTTAAATAGAATGAAAACATTTCATATCAAACATACAAGGATTCCGTAGTGAAATATATTTGACGTCATTTCAAACTGATCGATTCGCAAAATAAATTTATTTTGATTTATTGTCTAAAAGAATTAAAGTTTCTCGAGCGATTGTTGCGAATGGCAAATGTGATTTAATTCTATAAAAACAGGGCCTTTAGCTATTTGTAATTCAAAGTTTTAAACGCCAAAATTAACTATTTTCATTAATCTTCTTTCTCAGATTTAATAATTAGACTTTATCGTTTGCTAAATTTGTTTGAAGTTCGAAAAATAATGATGTAATCTTTTTTAGCCTACTTTTCTTTTTTTAATTCGAAAGAATTAAAAAAATGAAAAAGTAGGTATTGACATGCGGTCGATGTCCTCTGTCCGTCTGTCCGTCTGTCCGTCTGTCTGTCCGTACCCCCCTTCCAAATCGGTTTAATCATCGGATCTTAAAAATTCTTTTTTTTGTTAGAAGCTATAACCTCAGATACCCAACTTTCATACTTTTTGTCCGTCTGTCTGTACGTCCGGACGGACATAAATCTACTATCTGTCGGCGAATTTCCCATTGAATTAGCATTAAATTCAATTTTGAGTCATTAAATCACTGTAGGTATTGAAATGCGGTCGATGTCCATCTGTCTGTCTGTCCATCTGTCTGTCTGTTCGTATGTCTGTCTGTCGTATGTCTGTCCGCCTATCTGTCCGCCTGTCTGTCCGTATGTCTGTCTGTCTGTACCCCCCTTCCAAAATCGGTTCTAATCATCGGATCTTAAAAATTCTTTTTTTGTTAGAAAGCTATGACCTCAGATACCCAACTTTCATACTTTTTGTCCGTCTGTCTGTACGTCCGGACGGACATAAATCTACTATCTGTCGGCGAATTTCCCATTGAATTAGCATTGAAATTCAATTTTGAGTCATTTAAATCACTGTAGGTATTGAAATGCAGTTGATGTCCATCTGTCTGTCTGTCCATCTGTCTGTCTGTTCGTATGTCTGTCTGTTCGTATGCTGTCCGCCTGTCTGTCCGCCTGTCTGTCCGTTTGTCTGTCTGTCTGTACCCCCCTTCCAAAATCGGTTCTAATCATCGGATCTTAAAAATTCTTTTTTTGTTAGAAAGCTATGACCTCAGATACCCAACTTTCATACTTTTTGTCCGTCTGTCTGTACGTCCGGACGGACATAAATCTACTATCTGTCGGCGAATTTCCCATTGAATTAGCATTGAAATTCAATTTTGAGTCATTTAAATCACTGTAGGTATTGAAATGCGGTTGATGTCCCACTGTCTGTCTGTCCATCTGTCTGTATGTTCGTATGTCTGTCTGTTCGTATGTCTGTCCGTCTGTCTGTCCGCCTGTCCTGTCCGTTTGTCTGTCTGTCTGTACCCCCCTTCCAAAATCAGTTCTAATCATCGGATCTTAAAAATTCTTTTTTTGTTAGAAAAGCTATGACCTCAGATACCCAACTTTCATACTTTTTGTCCGTCTGTCTGTACGTCCGGACGGACATAAATCTACTATCTGTCGGCGAATTTCCCATTGAATTAGCATTGAAATTCAATTTTGAGTCATTTAAATCACTGTAGGTATTGAAATGCGGTTGATGTCCAACTGTCTGTCTGTCCATCTGTCTGTATGTTCGTATGTCTGTCTGTTCGTATGTCTGTCCGTCTGTCTGTCCGCCTGTCTGTCCGTTTGTCTGTCTGTCTGTACCCCCCTTCCAAAATCAGTTCTAATCATCGGATCTTAAAAATTTCTTTTTTTGTTAGAAAGCTATGACCTCAGATACCCAACTTTCATACTTTTTGTCCGTCTGTCTGTACGTCCGGACGGACATAAATCTACTATCTGTCGGCGAATTTCCCATTGAATTAGCATTGAAATTCAATTTTGAGTCATTTAAATCACTGTTGCCAAATCAACAATGGCATGAGAAACTTTATTTAAACATATTTGAAGCAAAATAATATTTTCATGAATCAGTTTGGAATGACGTCATAAAATGTAGAAACAATTTGATTCTTTGATTATTCATTAATTATCTACCAAGAAAGCGGCAAGGCATACTTTTGCATGAAATTTTGCTTAGTTTTTAATTTACATTTCTTGTTTTTTTAATGCAGTTCGGAGTAGTTTCATTACTTTTGTTATTAATAAATATTTATTCTTCGAACTACAAATAAATCACGAGCAGATGATAAATAATATTTAATTAATTTTGCGAACGAATATTAAGGAAAATAGTTGATTTTGGCTTTTAGAATTTTAAATTATAGCTGGGTGCTGTGTTTCGATTTTTTTTTCTAATGTGTATAAATCTAGTGTAAAACGGCTGTTGATGATATTTTACTTTAGGGGAACCTAGTTTTTTTCCCGATTAGAACTTCAGTAAGTATTTAAGTAACAGGAAAGTAGGCTATTTTAGTTCTTTATGAACTTCTTGTTAATAAATATTTTTGTCGCCACAATTTCCCATTTACATTTCTTTCGAAAATTCACTTATTTATAGTTTGTTAAATTAATTTACAGTTCAAAAAATTTATAATTTGTACAATTGATGCTTTAAAAATAAAAGCGAAACTTTATATTTTCTTTATATTTCTTTATTTTCTTTATTTTCTTTATATTTTCTTTATCATATTTTTTTTATGCCAAGTTAGAATTCTCTTTGCATCTTTCTACATACATATATATATAGAACCATTAAAAGAACTCTATTGTGATAATACAACAATCCAAACCGAATTATATCACATAAATAAATATTTTTTCAAAAGTGTATTTTTATTTTTAAAAAAATTTCTCGTACGTTTAACGAAATGGCAACAGTGAAAATATTGAATAAAAATGGAATTCGCATGTTATTTCAATGTAGATTAAATTTTTAGTTATTTAAATTTTAAATAAGCTTCTAATTTAAATTTTTTAATGAAATTTGGAATGTAGCCTAATCTTATTTTTTGCTTTAAAATGACGTATCCCACTTGTCTGTGGGACTTGTTCTTTCTGTGAAAGTGGGTGACAGACAGACGGACAGACGGACTGAACGATTATAAAACCTTCCACTTTTTACGTTACAAACGTAGTGTGAATGCTAAAATGATATATAATGATTTGACATCGTTCACAACCGTGCAAAAAATAAATTTACAAATGATAAAATTACAAAATAAATTGGCAATGATAAATTTACAAAAATTTACAAACGATAACAGAAAATTTATCATAATTTTTTTGTACAAACTATACTGATTTACCAAATGTATGTCATGCTAAAAATACATTTATAAACACAGATTCAATCTGGATTTAACACAACAAACAAATGTGTTTATAAACAAAACAACAACAATCAATCAAACCAACAATCAACCGACAGACAATATTCGTTTAACAATAATCAAAACAAATTGATTCTTAAAAAAATACAAATCTCCGCCGTATAAAATTAAGCATTGTAGCAAAGAAAAACTTTTGGACAACAAACCACGACGCTACCGTGACATTGAGTTACTGATACAAGACCCGATAAATCAATTAACTTTTGTGGTCAGTTGGTTGTTTTGGTCAAGAGTTTCTTATCAAATACCTGGGTGAGATATATTGAGAATAATTGTAGATAGAAATGGTTGGGTTGGGGTTAAGATCGGTGGCTTAATTGGCGGAATGGTTTCTTGTATTAGAGAGATATTGCTGTTTTTGGCAAAAAAACATTAAACGAAATACATTTAAGGGGGATTGGGCGCGCTGGACCGGGGGTCTCCAAAGCAAAGGGCATCAGTGTTAATCCTATGGAGAAAAAAATATTTTCTCAGCCACATTTCTCCGGCTGTATTGAATATTTTTACAAGAGGATTTTTTTATGTGATAAATGTAGCTGACTTAGAGGTCCCGACCTTCCCACTTTTTGAAATAGGTTCGAATATTTTTTTAATTTTCAATAAATAATTTTACGCAAAATATTCAAAGCCATTTCAAAAAGTGGGAAGATAGAGACCTGTTAGTTATCTACATTTTATTATTAAAAAAACAGTTTGTAAAAATATTCAATACAGCTGGAAAAATGTGACAGAAAAAATAGTTTTTTTCGCCATTAGATTAACACTGAGGCGCTTGAGTTTGGAGACCCGCGATCCCAGCTCGCCCATTCCCCCTTAAGAAATTTTTTTAAAAGTCAGGACTATCTGTAGGCAATTTGTGAATGGGGTGGAGCTTTTGGTTTGTTTGTGAAGTAGAAGGTAATGTAACGAAACAATAAAAAATAATTATTGAATTTTCGAAAGAAAATAAATGAAACTAGCCAAATTTAGCGTGTAAATGTTTAATACAGAATTTATACTTGGTTTGGCACCTTTTTTCCTGTTAAACCCTCTAATGGATACATACGTATAAACCCGTCACCTACCTGTCAGGTTTTCCAGCAAAACACCTATTTTTTTTTAAATTATAAAAATTTAAAATTTTTACTAAATTTTAAAATTTTAAATATGGAGGAGTAGTTTATAATCATCTGCAATAGAAATATAACTTAAAAAATTAAGAAGTTTAATTTTTCTGTTAAAAATTTGAATTTAATCTCATGCAGTGTGTGTGTGTGAAAACAAGTTTACACTTCAACCAATTTGCTTATCCCTCAGAAGGTTAACACAAATGTTGTGTGGAAGCGGTTTAAGTGACATATTCTGTTACAAATCTACTGGTTTCATACACATATCGCGAGTAGGATAAAAATAATACCATCAGGAAATAACTATATAGGTTGTTCTGGTTCACGTAAAGCAGTAGTGGTTCAAAGTTCTTACGCAACGTACGACATCGCTTCTAATATCTGTTGAGATCCCACTCAGGTGTTTGAACGTCACCTAACAGAAGCCAAGTAAAGGAAGTGCACGTTAAATATGTTCCGATATCTCCACCCCAAGTACGATGTCGCCCTTAAAAAATGCGTTGGGTGCTTGCTCGTGTGTCGGCACGCTACTTGACTGCGATTCCAAAACATGACGCCGTCGCCAATAGCCCTCTTGTCGCTGTAGTACGACGATAATTTAACCTAATACATAAACTTATACAGACATCAACATAACCTTTTGTGTGACGCAATTCCAACGGAACCAAATCAGTCTCTGGCTTTTTTTTAAAAAACGCCAAGTCGTTGCACCAAACACACGTGACTTATATATTGTTAGCCATGTTCGCGCCCAATTTAGGTTTACCCACTCAGTCCAACCCCATCATAGGTCTTTCTTTCCACGTCGTTGAAAAAAGAAACCTTGATACAAGTTAATAGGGGAAAAAATACGTGTCGCACCTGCGTATATTGGGGACTTGGGTCAATGGGGGATACTGTTGCATTAGTTATTCTCTTGTCCGACAGTTTCTTTGGATTGGGGTTGCATCCTCGGTGGCTTCTGTTCTTTTAGGGGTTCTTTTCACGCAAATCTGTAGAGATTTGTTGGTGGAAGTTTTTTGGTGTGTTTTGTATGGTCTCTATTAAGAGGTGGTTTGGTCTTTTGGTGATCAATTTTCTCTATATGGTCATACTACAGTGCTCAAAACAATTAGGGGAGCACTTTGCGTACTATTTTTTTAACCTTTCAGTTCCAACTTCTTATTTTTTATTATAGTAATCTAAAAATTGTGAACAAAATTCATTATGCATCTAGAATGAAATGGTAAAAAACAGCGGGAAAAATCTTAATTTTTTAACTAAAATTTAAGGGGGGGGGGGGCGGGAAATATTGAAATCGTAACTTTTGAATAAATTGTAACAATATTTTTTCAAAACTTTATTTGTAAAAAAAAAAGGTAAAACAAATTTTTAAACATCTCAGAATGCAAGTGTGAAGAATTTAGGGTCAATTTATTTCATAAATATTTTTGGGAGTGAATTTAATTTTGCCATGTTTTTCATATTTTCATTTAATTAAAGCAAACATTATTTAATACTTCAAAAAACAAAATTCTTTCATCTAACGATAAATAAGAGTGAGCTCAACTTAGTGAGAAAAAGAATCTTAAGCTGATGATACCAAATGGAATGATTGGGGGTGAAAGGGTTTAAACCATGTGTTCCCCTAATTGTTTTGAGCAGTGTATATCAGTTTAGGTTTGGTAAATTAGTTGGGGATATAAAAACGATTCATTCCCAGCTGTTTAGACATTATTCATTGGTAGTTAAGTGTGACATGGATATCTACTGAATGCTGAAAATAGCTAACTAATGTTTACTATGAATATATGATTTTGACTAACGGATAAATTACATAATCTAGTTGTGATTTAAGAGTTTAAAAAGCAACGCATAAAACGGAAATGCAAAGTGGCCAATATTCAAGTGGCCAAAGTGGCCAAGTTAACCAATATTCACATGGATATTTACTTAAGGGGATACGGTACCCAAAAATTGGTCAAAATATCGATTTTTCAGTTTTTACTTTTTATTATTTACAATATCTTTCTAAACATTTACTGAAAGTTTCATAATGATATCTTTTGTAGGAAAAAAAAAAGTTATTAAATATTTTCTGTAGTCATTCCTATAAGTTTGAATGCGTTTTTCGTCTGCTTGCAACATTTTTTCTCTGTTTTTTGTTTTTCAATTCTTGTGTTTAATAAATCCCTAAGGCTTTTTTGCTAATTATGTTAGAATTTTGAAATTTTTAACCTGTATTCTTATATATATGGTGCACAAAATTGTGCATGGAATAAGTTCTACTATGTATAGTTGTTTTTTAAAAAAAATGTTGAATTCAATAATTTGTAATTTTTTTGTGATTTTCAGTATAAATGCATGTTACTTTTTAACTGTAGTTCTCATTTTAAAATCCATGCACATTTTTTGAACCAATAGTACTAAACCCAAACTATAAAAGTTTAGTGGAGTTATTCTCAAAATTGAAAGAGGAGTAGCGTTTTAAAACAGTTCAAAATTTTGACTTTTTTTTAATTAAATGAAAAACTACTTGTAAATATTTGTTTTTATTGCTAGAAAATGTTTATTTAGAGTGAACATTATATAAAAGCACTATAATTTACAAGTTTAAGCTATTACTTCTAGAAATAATGTTTTGGGTACCGTATCCCCTTAAAGTAGCTATCTAATGTGAATTAAGAATAGTTTTCTTTGATCAGGGTTGCATTCTCCGTGGGTTTTGTTCTTTTCACGCAAATCTGTGGAGATTTGTTGGTGGAATTTTTTTTACTGGGTTTTGTAGGGAGTGTTGGTTTGGTCTTTGGTGGTTAATGTTCTTTATATGGCCAGGTGATTTACTTAGTCAGTTAAGATTTGATAGTATAGTTGGGAATATAAAAACGATCCATCGCCAGCTCTTTAACAATTATTTATGATTAACTGAAAGTATTATAAATATTTTCTGAAAATAGTTATCTAATGTGAATTATGTATATGATATTAATTAACGGATAGATTACATAATAAATTACGTTTTTTTTCAATTAAACCTTTCACGACCAGGACTTACGCAGCGTACGTCCTCTAAATTGGATCATCACCAACCAGGACGTACAACACTGCATGCGTCGTCCACTGTACAGCAAACAGCTGCATATGGAGCAAGAACTTAGATTTCATTAAAAGATCGTTCGATTAACGTATGCTATAGTCTGGCTATTTACTATGCGAGCCTCGAAAAGACTTTCTTCCCCCATCCCTTCGCCTGGTTTTTTAGGAAACGGGGGGAGCATCGCTTTTCTAAACCTAACGCGTTTGAGGTTCTGTTGTGAGGTTAACAGTCCGAACAGTTCAAACCCAAGTAGGGTGGGGAAAAAACGGAAACCGCAACGCTCACGCCGTTTCGAAGAAAACCACAATCGGGGATGGGGGAGGAAAATGCTTTCGAGGCATGCATTCTAGATAGACAAGGTATAGTTCTTACTAGTAACTTATGCTAGCTTATTATGCTAGCTTCGTCTATAGTCTCCTAACCGAGAAATTAAGCATTTCAGTGAAGGGGGATACCCTTTGAGCTGTTGTAAATAATTAGCACTTCTAATACAAATTAATGTGCTAATAATAATAATTAGCTAGATAATAAGCTTAGATAATTTAATGTGTAATTAATAGCTACTAAATAAATGTAGTGCTAATTATAATTAGCACTACTAAATAATATTGGCATGTTTCATGTGACGTATTTCTTTCTAGTTTTCATCCCTGCTTTTCCTTCAATCTGTGTTATGATCCCACATGAAAATGATTTCAATTTCGATAATTGAATTTTTTTTTATTTCAGCATTTATGTTGCCACTCAAGACCTGTTCAATAACTTTTTGTTGTTTATTTTCATTTATTAAGACAACGTTATTTTTTTAATTTGAAAAGTTCTCTTTTAAATATATATATATTTTTTTTAGAAAAATATTACTAAGATTTAAAGAGAGCCAAGTTGAGTGCGTCAAAATGTTTAAAAAATGAAATGTATAAGACGTTATCAAACTCATTCCATAAACCAGTATACGTTTTTAATTATAATGTTTGTGCATCCCAATCTTATGGACATTCTTTATATTTCACAGCGGATTAATTCTCATTAAATCACAAACAACGATGATAACATGCATCCAATCAGCATTTTAATCAATCAACAAGCATCCTCTCATTTCGATACAGTCTTATCATTGATTATATTCCTGCTTGACTGATTTGAGCTACTCTCGCCAAAAGATATATCTTGGCAATTGAAGAGCTTAGTGTAAAAACGTGTTAAGTGACAAAAAGGTGAAAACGAGAAAATGAGCTTTAAAGTTTTTTGTTTGCACTTACAGTCCCTGGACAAATTATTAGACGCACTGCAAGATTTCATGTAAAATATTAATTACCGGGTGATATTGTACCGTTTTATTATTTTAAATTGATTTGTTTTTTATTTTTATATTATCCAATCAATTGCCGATTTATTTGACATAAATAAAACAGCATTAATTTAGAAAAGCATAAGTTTATTAAGTTTTAAAGAAAAGTGAAATTAATGTTAGTAAAAGTCAATATTTAGTTGAGCCACCTTTATCTGCTATCAAAACTTTAATTTTGCGCGGCATGCTATCAATGCAAGAATGAGTCTGCATTTGAGGATGATGATTCCACACCTAAATAATCTTATAATAAATATTAATATAAATTAATCTTAGTCATAATTAATCATAATTATCTTAAAATAAATACAAATATGTAGTCTACAACAATTCTTTTAAATAAAAATCAATAATATTGCAGTTTAAATATACCATTATTGCATAAAAACTCTTAATAAACATAAAATTACTAAAAAAAATACAGTGCGTCTAATAATTTGTTCAGGGACATGTAGATACGTTCAAAAAGGCACTTACAAAAGGTAAAAAATGGATTCAACTTAAAGTTTTTGAAGGGGGGGAAATCTCGTTATTTTTTACGGAGGGAATAACATGTTCAGTGGTACAACATCTCAATTATTTAAAAAATGTGTCACTTAGCACTTTCTTAATCTAAGCTCTGCAATTATTATTTTCCCCATGCAGTCCGAGATAAGAATCACTGGGTAACGGGAGTTTTCTGCTAAACTGCAGCATCAGTGACAATGACTTGTGTTAATGTCACACGGACTCTATTTACTACAACCCATAAAAAGACACACAAAAATATTCATGTTTTGGGGATAAAAATGGTCCAAGTCAGTTTTAAGGATACGTAGTTAACCTGCTAATAATAGTTTTCTCGGTCCTTTGATCAATATTATGATGGCGGACAGCGTCCTTATGGACAGTACGACCAAGATAGGGCTGCTTGATTAACTATAGCTGTCTTTTTAGAAAGAGGTATATTTATTCATTGATTTGGGGCCCAGAGTAGACAGGTGCTCTGTATGTCATGGGGTTTATCTTCGCAGGCTCTGTCTTCGTTTTAGCAGTCTCTTAAACAGATCGTGGGCTGGGGAGCCCAGTCGGTTATTCATTCGCCTAGCATGCGAAAGGTCCCAGGTTCGGGTCCGGGCATCGCCAAAATACTGCCGACCTATAAACGGCCCGTACAGCCAAAAAATGTCTGATCGTATTTGACACAATTGAATATCACAGTTAAATGACGCCATTGGTAAGATAGGTAGGTAGGTTGGTACACATATTTCCGGTTTGTGAGACCCGTTTATAAACTTTCGTCAAGTAAGACAGAATTTTTAGTAAGACAGACACAGACAGAATTTTTACTGACAAAGAGAGAGAAACTACACCCAGGGCGAAGGTTGGAATTGGAACCCGCACCCGGTACAGTGCGCAGACTGTTAGCGTAATGGGCTGCGATTAAACCCACTAGGTCACCCGGGCCACAAATACAATATTCATACCTATTTTTATATTTGTAGTACAATTTAATGAGGTCTTAAATATTGATTGAACTACGTCATTACTAATTTAATTTTACGAGATTATAATTATTAGAAAACTTATAAAAGAAAAGTATATTTTTATATCATAAAAGTAAAAATTAGAAGTTTTAAAAGAACTTAAATTGCCTACTTTCCTGCTACTTAAATATCCACTTAGTATAGAGAAATAATTAGGTTTGTAACAGTAATTGTCCACTGAAACAGCTTCCTTTACAAATTCATACACCTCAGGAAAAAAAATCCCCAAGCACTGTTACATACACAGTGCAACAAGAAATTAACATAAACATCTTCAAAATTAAAAGAAATACCCACCATTACAGCGAAAATTACTTTTAAATGTGATAGCTTTCTAATTCCTTTAACAAACCCAAAACTTTCCGAAAAGTTAGAAGTGACCACGTAATCCCACTATCAATCAAGTGCGGCCTCAAATAAAAGTTAGACATCAATGAGGATTTAAAAAACGTATATTAACTGATAGAATCGAAGTTAACTTAATTATGTACCAGAAGTTAGGCTTTTCCTTAATCGCATCAAGTTATATACTTTTAATCCTTCGAATTTTGTTAAAATGCCTTCATTAGGGATTACGTGGATTACAGAATCATGACTCGTTCTTAATTGATACGGAGCAGTTAAATGATTTGAATAACACGAGTGACGTGTTTTGTTATTGGATAATTTAAATAAAAAAATATTGACATTATGTTTTTAATTGTAGTAAAATAAATATTTGAACGAAAATCTGATTCTTGGAAGGTTTTACTAAATCAATTTTAAAAAAAAGATAATTTATAAAGATGTGAAAAAAAATCCAACCCCAACAGGCCGGCTCGAATGTAAACATTAATATAGAGTTTCATTATAAATGTATTATATGTAACATTTTAATTATATAATATAGTATTATTACTTCGCTAATTATTAGACATTTCATGAGAGTAGTTGCATAAGAGATACACATCTAATATTTTTATTCTTAATTGCCTTCGTATACGTATAAGAAACGTATTAAAATGAAAAAATATAGTTCTCTCTTATAATACAGTACAACTATTTGAATTGATAGTAACCGGTTCTGTTTCGGATAATCAAAAATTCGGATAATCAGATTGTGTTAAAAAAAGTGTATATTTGAATTAATTTATGTATGAAAACAATCGAAAACATTGGTTGTGTAACTCTACAAGGCTTAGAAATGTCATGCAATAAATCAATACATTAAAGGCTATTATATACCCTAAAGGATAATTATTATGACGTCCATCAAATACTATTAATTCTTATACCAAATTGGAAGTTCGTAGCTACATTAGTTTGAGCTATAGAGTGGTTTTAGATAGACAGGCCAATGTTCGAAAAATACTCTTTCAGATTAAGCACCCTTCAAAACATGTAGAAACCACTAAATCACCTAAAAGGTGATAATCAATATAAGTGCCTTGTTTTACCTGGCTTTAGTGATAGCTAGCTGCTGTAAATCAGCTAGCTATTTTTTTATATGGCCCGTTCGTCTAGGGGTTAGGACGTCAGGTTTTCATCCTGGAAACAGGGGTTCGATTCCCCTACGGGCTACGTCCAGATCTACTTAGTCGTCCCTGAAGTATTATTATAAGTTCTGAATTATATTATTTTTTATATTGATAATCAGTATAAATAAAAATTTATTTTACATAACTCATCTTATATATAATTAAATAAAATATTGGATTTTAAATCTGGATTTTCCACCCCATCGCTATACTCTTTGATAAAAAAAAATTTAACATTCCATAAGTAATTGAAAGTAAAAATTTAAAGAAAAAATATTCGAATTGACAAAAGTCATGTTTTTGGATACTAAGCGGGTGAATGTATGGAACAAAATGATACCACTAGAGTTCAAATAGTTTGAGTTTGGATATAATAAGAGTTTAACAATATACAGTTTATTTAATAAATCGTATATAAGTGATATAATTTGTACAAATGTACAGAACATTTATTCCAAAAGTATTGTCATGATAACCCATGTCATTAAATGTGCTTTAATTCAGTTCTATCGTCATGTTTTTAAATAATGATAATCATCCTTATAATTGTTTTTATTTAACATGCCTAAATACAATGCCCTACGGCATATAACTAACAACCATCGTTATTCTATCCGCCTACAAGAGTGATTAATAACCAAAAACGGAAGACCAATTAACTCTTTTATCTAAGATAACCAATCCATTAATTTAAGAGTTTTTAGCTAAAAAAATCCATCCAAATGTAAAACTCAAAGGAAAACTCAACAATAATTATAGGTAAGTACTCGATCTCAAAATGCAAATTGCACTGATTGTTTATCGTTAAAAAAATGTCACAATGCGGATAGAAAAATTATGCATATTTATACTCATTACTTTGCTATTTAAATCCATAGAATGTCAAAGCGATAGCCCTCCGGCATTAATTTCTGAATAGTAATTTAAAGACCACTCTCTTTTCGTAAATTCATCTTTATTTTGCAACAAGAGTCTCCAAACGTTTATTACTTGAGAGCCGATTAAAAAATTGAGGGCTGTTTGAATATTGTCTCAACTTCAGGAGAACAGAGTCGAGACAAGTTTGAAGGTATGATTACATTGTCAAATTAAACTTTTCTTTCAATTATGCTCTTCCTGCTGCACTTATAATTGTTAAAATTCTGCATTTTAAGCAACACATTGCTTAGGAAATATTCACAGTAGATAGATTATATTCTTTGTAAATAATTTTGTAACTACACTGTTAAAAATTTAGTATTTCATTTCACCAAAAAAATAGTTCCTGGTAGCTGCAACGGCTGCAATTTCACTATATTTTGAACCATTTTCAGATTTCGGAAACCTATACCTGAAAAATCATTCAATCGAATTTCAAAAATATGGTGAAGCGCAATTGTTGTAGTTACTGGGAACCATTTTTTCACGTAATTTTCAACAGTGTATAGCAAAAAATTAGATTTCAAGTAGTTTAAGTGAGTTATACTAATTAGAATTAATGATTTTTTATTTTATTAGTACCTATCTTAGCTATTTGTTTTAAAAATTATTAAAACCCTTATGTTACTCAGAAGAAAATCTATATTTCTATGCAAATTTATTTTGTAAAACGTTAAATAAAATGTTTAGAATTGTTTTGTTCAAAATATGATTTAAAAGCATTGTCACTAAACCCGAGAACAAATTCAAAATATTTTCACAATGATGTATGCAAATTACCCCATATTTTAAGAATCAAAAACTAATTGGCTCATTACTTACAACATAAATTATTTCTATTAGAAGAAAAGAAAGTTCCGTGCTAAACATTCAACACTTAAAATCGTTCCCTTTTCTACTAAAAATACATAATTTCACCAAACAAATCTGTGGAAATAAATGTTTCAGTCAATAAAAACAAATTAACAGCTTCGGTAATAAATAAAAATGGTGGCAAAATAAAATTCAAATAAATTCTCTATTTCCGCGTTTTAATAATCACCGGTGATGTATTTTCTTATTTATGTGTCGTCGTCTTATTTCGGATAAGAAATAGTTTATACTTTTATGAGACTAAATGCATGTTGGAGATTGTAAATGGACGCTTGAGGCGATTTTCAAAAGTTTTGGAGTTCTCTTATCAAATGGGTTTTTCTTTTATTCGGAAGGTATTTGACAAAATTGGTGTAAGATGAATGTAACCCTGTTTTTCTAACCTGTACAGAACGATATAAAACTGCACCAATCGTATTGGGATTTTTAACACCTGATTTGGTGTTTGCATTTTCATTTTTTAACTTAAAAAAAAACCTGTATTTTTATGATAATGGGGTTGTTTCATGGAGGATCTGGCAATAGCTCTGCGGTTTTGTTTTCATGTCTCTCGAATTACTGTTGTTTTGTTATTCGGGAGTAAGTTTTCGAAGAGAATATTTTAGTTGTTATTTTTTTTAAATTCCAACTTCTTTCAATGCAAGTTTTCCTTGATAAATGATTAAAACACCCACAAGCACAGCAAGAAGTTGTAATTTTAAAAAACAACAACTAAAATAACTTATACTTAGAAAACTCAATTTCGAATATCAACAAAAGTAATTTGAGAGACATGAAAACATAACCGCAAAGTTATTGCCAGATCCTCCGTGAAACAACCCCATTGTAATTTTGTTTCTACCATTGAAATTAAAAAATAATGAGAATTTTTCAGATGATGAAATGCTCTTGATTTCATTTTTCTTTGTACTGCAATTTCATTGGTTGTTTCGGTTTCACTCTCAAAATGACCGATATAGAAGAAATGAAACTTTTCTTTTTTTTTTCAAGCTTTCTTTAACAAATGTTTAGAAAAACCAACAGCATAGCAAGAATTTGACGCAAAATATAATAAGTAAAATATTCTTAGAAAACTCATTTTTGAATGCCAAAACAAAAGTAATTCCAGACAACAAATGAAAACAAACCATTGGAGCTGTTGCCTCCACGATGTGAGCAACCCCATTTAATATCAAAAAGAAAAAAAATCGTACATACAACTTTCTGTTTCTGAAGTGGCTTTAGAAGATATATTCTACGGAGAGGGACTCTATGATTGCCAATTTAACCGATGAATAAAAAGTAAGAAGTATTTTGAGCTTTTCTAAGTTGAAAGTTTTAAAAGCCGCTGTGAAATTAAGTGCTGAAAGACCTAGAAAAATTGCTTACCTAAGGCGTCCCTGAAAGGAAATCTTTTCATCTAAAACAACTGAGGATAAAATTTCAAAAACTTAGATATTACATTATTTTAGAAAAAAATAATAGACTTACTAGCAAATAAATACCCGTTCTTCGCACAGACTAAATAATAACTAACCGATCCAAGTATATGTGTCATTTAATTTGCTATATGATAATTTAAGCTTTGCCTTTGTTCCCGTTCATTATAAAGAATAAAAAAACCGTTACTTATATTGCTTTAAAATTCCAAAATAAAAATACATCACTATAAAATGCACATCCTCATATCACAAAAATCTTCCTCAATATGAACTTACTGATATCGCAATTTTCCGAGTTTAAAAAACAAACAAAAAACATTTAGCTTATTGGCACGTTCAATTATTTTTCAAATCATTAGTTTAGTTTCTGAAGGTAATGGCAAGAAAATAAAAGCCATTTCAATTTAATTAATTTCTGTGTTCATTTTAATTTCTTCTGTCGAATGGCAACACGAAAGGGACAAAATGAAAAGATTTGAGCGAAAGTGGTGTATTTTTTTCAGAAAATAAGAATTTTCTCTAAAAATGAAACAAATAGGAAAAAACTAAGATTCAGGTGCACACGTTGGTATTAAAGGGACTCTATCTTAAAAATTTCGAATTTCTGAGGGCAGTATAAGTAGGTCTTTTACGATCCACAGACATACAGGCACACAGACAGTCTCTTTCTTTTATTATTATAGATTTACTTCAATTGGTAAGTGAGGTTCTTAATTAATATTGATGATTATTAGTTGAGTTTCAGCTATATAATAGTTCTTAGACAAGAAGGCTAGTTATTTTTTATTAGAAAAACTTTGAACAGTTTAACTTTTACATTTCCTCTTTTTTTTTATTTAACGTAAAACATATAATTGACAGAAATTTTTTATGTAGTCTGCATTTTCTGATATAATAACCTTTAGCATTTGTAAATTATGATTATGAAAGCAAAATAAAGTATTCAATTGTGGCTAAAACACTGAAGATATTAAATTTTTTGTTGCTTTAAGACAGCTGTCCGATTTAATTGCCCAAAATTTCAATATAAGATAATCAGAGTAAATAGCGAAAACGGTTGATCCACTGCAAAAAAATTTTGAATCTTGATGTAACTTTACTGGATAAAACTGGTAATAACTAGCTTTATGAAAATAAAGATAGAGAAAATATGAGAAAATATTAAAGTATGAGAAAATATTGTATGAGAAAATATTAAAAAAAGTTTTAATAGTTGTAAACCAAAGGGTTCAGTTGCAAAGGGTTCACAAATACCCAGGTAACAACATTAACTACTTTAAGTATCATTTTATTATAATGTTCTTTTTAGAAAATTATTATCGAATGTTACTCCGTAAAATTGTTGATAGCTAACTTGACTTAAATAACAATTAAAAATAAAAAATTATATAAGATAAAAAAATAGTAGTTATAGTAACTGTTGACTATATAGGGTTACAACATTACTACTTAAAATATTATGTTATTACAAAGTTCCTTTTACAAACTATAAAATGTTTGGTGGAACGTTTTCCCCAAATTTACGGTGTAAAATGACATCACAAAATAGGAGGAAGATTTACAATTACTCCTTTCACAACTTTTCATTTAATTTTTCGTTAAATATTTTTATTTATATTTTTCGTTTCAAAAACCGGCATGTTTCCTGAGAAATGTTGCCTGTCTTTGTCAAAATATATATAAAATTATCTTGAAAAAGGAAGTTCTCGTCATATATCCCAACATTTGACACAAGTTGACGGTTTTTTTAAAAAACGTCGCTTAAGTTATTTCCGAAATAAATATAAATCCTCATTGATGCACCTTAGTACCATTACTTTATAAAAAAAAGCTAAAATTTTTTTTAAACCGCATTTGAATATCTTTTCTCAAGTAATATAAAACTCTGTGTAATACTTAACTTAAAAACAAAAATTGATTTATAATTAATTTTTATTTACGTAGAAGGCCCCCTTCATTATAAATCAAGGTAAGTTCTTTGAAACTGAATCTTTTTAGACATTTCTAAAAGTTAGCAGCGTGTTTCGAATTACATTTCAATAGTTGAAAGCTACATCATTACAAGTATTAATTAAAGAAATACGAGTGAGTAATTTTACTTGCTAATGAACTTGAAAGTCTGAATTAGTTTCGTTTGAAATAGAACACTCCGTATTATTCCTAAAATTAGACAGAGTGTATCCGAATGCGAATATTTTCGGCTTGGATTTCAAATATTTTAATAAAAATAATCTTAATTAAATATCATTTTCTAATTAGTGTTCATCAGATAGCTAGAAAAAATATTTAAAAAAAATAATTGGTATGTGTGTAATTTATATTAAATTATTAATATTTGCTTTTAAAATTAGAAGTTGAAATACCAAAAGGCTATTGAGTTTACAAGAGGGTATAAAACAATGATAAATTAGATGATTTTATTATATTTGTTTTATAATTATTGAAGTTTTATTGAATGTGGGAAAAAGTATAATCAAATTTAGCTGACTATAACGAATAAAATAGTGGCAACTTGGAAAAGGTTTCTGTTTGGCAACTGCTTTTATTTATACTTTTTCCTTCATTATTTTAAAAAGCGGGTTTTTATGAAATTTGAAACATGTTTTATAGGAGTTTTTTTTTATTCATTGCTTCACGTCGTGGATGACAACCGCTCCAACGGTTTGTTTTCATTTGTTGTCTGGAATTACTTTTGTTTTAGTATTCGAAAATGAGTTTTCTAAGAAAATTTTATTTATTAATTTTTTTAAATGCCAACTTCTTGCTGTGCTGTTGGTTGTTTAAAACAGAAAAGAAAAGAAAGCTTGCATAAAAAGAAAAGTTTCTGGTCATTTTTAAAGTGAAACCGAAGCTACCAATGAAATCCCAGTATGTAGAAAAATGAAAACAAGAGTGTTACATCATCTGAAACATTCCTTCAAATTGTAGCTATTGTTTAATTTATTTTGAATTTCACCATGGTTAATAAACCATTTATTATCTCTGGTCAATAAATGTACCACTTATGTGTGGGAGTAAATATAATAAATAAATTTTGTGTACCGTCGGAAATAGCCCACAATTTGATTTCAAGTTTTAAATAGAAGCTTAGATTGACTAAGCTTACCAAACCAAACTATTCCATCATAGTTTGGTTCTCAAGAAAATACCTGATAATATTTTTCATTCAATATTCACGCTGGTTGTTAAAAAAAAACTCATACTACATGGAATCATGCAGGTGCACTCTTCTTTCGCCAAATGCAGTTTTCGTTTCATTCGCACCACGCTACACTTAATAGACTCAACAAAGTTTGGCGCCTTTGAAGATTCCTTTTTTTTTACCTACTACTTACGTTTGCTTTCTTTGTCTTTTCGCCAAAGCGATTCCCAGTGGACGCCAAATAGAGGGTAAAGAAAGGAAGAAAAAATACATTACGCTAAAACTTATTTATTTTTTTCTTTCTGGCGCGAAAAAGTTTTTCTTGGTTTCTACCATTGGGATTCTGAATAGCGTTCTTGAAAAATTGAAAGGAGAGGAATTCGGCTTTTTTTTGTGGCATGGATTGTACGTAGCTTAATTCAGGTTTTCCGGTGAAAAGTATGATCCTGTATCGTAAAAAAGTTTTTCTGTAAGGGAACAGTAAAACCCGGTTTTCTTACTTTCCAAAATAAACCAACATATTCTAGAAGCATTTCACTTTCAATTACCTAATATGAAATGTAAGGTAATGCAAGTATTGCGATGGCGTCGAAAATAAGAAATGGAGGTTTTGTTTTTTGTACGGTGACTTTGTACTTAGAAAAGTATTTTTTAAACGTTTGTCCGTCTGTCAGTCTATCTGTTTGAAACCACTCTACATATAAACTAAAGCAGATACGTACTCAAAAATTTGGTATAAGAGTTCCCAGTACCTGTAGGACGTCATAATATTAAAAAAAAACGTGCCTTTGCAAAGGCTATATGCCTTAGAAATGTTTTTGGTTTTAAATGTATTGCTTAAAAACGAAATGGTACAGACTTCAAATTTAAACTTGTAAAAAAAGAAATTCTACATTAAAGATTTTCGACCCCATCCACGGACTACTCAACTCCCAAACACGCTCGGTGACGGAAAGTTTGACGTCATAGTTCCGAGTGACGTTGTTCCGAAGATGAAGACAACCTGTCTTGAAACCTGTTCACATTTTAGACCACAATTTTAGAGTTCCGAATGCGTTCTAACTAGTTTCTCCATCTTCGGCACTCGGAACAGTGACGTCAAAATTTCCGTCTACGCTCATGTTTGGCAGAGCTTCTCTGGCCTTGTTATTCAAGTTGGCCGTGCCCAACCATTCCACTTCCATTACCTTATATTTCATATTGTGTAATTGAACGCAAAAACAGATGTATGGGCGCAAACAATTGAATCCAACAAAAGCAACGTTGCGAAAACCTTATTAGTATTACAACCGAAGAGGAACGCAATTCTTATACCAAATTACACCGATTTTGCAACGACATTTTTTATACAACGTAATGACAACAACTTGACGAAGTTTTTAATCCTCTCTGTACTATACTTGCGATACTTAATCAACTCGTTAAAATATGACGTCGCGTCTCTCCGTCACGCTACAGCATATCTTGAAAAATGGACTAACGAAGGTAGAAAGAAGGTTGTGAATATGTTAACGTCTTAATCCTGGCGGAAAAGATAAAAGTTTGACATCTTTCTTGACTACAGGTTTTCTGTAGCATTGTGTTTTTCCGGAAAGACTCAAAAAATAAATTTTACTATGGCATTCAACACGTGTTATCAAAATATTGATAACGTTTAGGCATAAAAGAACTGCTACACTGTTAAAAAATGTGTGCTTGGTTTCACCATGATATTGGTTCCTAGTAGCTACAACGGCTGTGTGGTGAAACGTTAAACCATATTTTTGGTATTCGGTTGAACCATTTCACAGGTTTTTGTTTCCAAATCTAGAAAAATGGTTTAACCAAACACCGAAAAAAAGGTGACAAATTTCACCACACAGCCGTTGCAGCTACTATTAGCCAATATCATGGTGAAACCGATCACAAATTTTTTAACAGTGTAGTTTAATGTAAGCAATTCTAAAACCCACACCTACAACACCAAACTATGTATCCTGTTTTTATTTTTTCTATTTATGCTAATATACGTTTTTTAACGCAATAAGAATCTATAAATATATTTCAACAACAACAAAAATCATCGCTTTTTAGAAGCAAGTCAGGCAACAAAAGCAAAAGAAACAAAAAATCAACTAAATTGAAATAGATACTATACTACCTATTTACTTAATAAATGTTAATGATTATTATGTCTTTTAAGAACATATTTGTAATTTTTTTTAATTGGTGGTGATAATACGTATATCTTTTTTTTCCAATTTAGTTGGTTGGGATATATTTTCAGGCTTGTGTGCTTGGTCACAAAGACCCGCTTATAAACCTTCGTCAAGAAGGACGGACACGACATACACACACATACAAGGCAGATGCTGCCATCTATCGCCACCTCCACAATTTAGACATGTCCCTGAAGGGGAGGGAAATAGTCTCCAGGGACCTGTACCCGTGGTGAACTGCGCAATGACCGACCACAGGACTTTCGGACCCAACAGATTTAACGAGCACGTACTCCGCATATACTCGGTGGGTCTTCAGAGGTGTCGAGACTCGATCGCGAGACCTTCCGATCCCGAGACCGAGATCTTAACTACTAGGCTCCCCACGGCTTCTCAATTTAGTTAAAGAACATTGAACTTATTTCTGTACATTATTAAATTGCCACTATCTATTTATTTGTTTTTCTTTGTTTTGGTATTTATTTCAATTGGGTTGTTTCACGTGACGTAGTCATTCCTGCTTTCAAAGATGGTTTTGGTGATTGGTGGTTTGACATAGTAAGCTGCACAAATTGCAGACCCTATTTTTATTGAGACCTTATTTGTATTTATGTATTACTGTTTCCACTCAAGTCATAAAACATTCCCATTGTAAACATTAATTCGACTGCCATACCTATCATTTTGTTAAAGTTTAAAATTAATTTGATAGATGTTTAGGTTTTATGGGCAAGGGTATCAAAGGCCATAATCTGCTAAACACTAGGTTATTCAAACAGATTAAAATGGTACATAAAATGACACAAAACATTTAAAAACCTAAATCGAACACTATGTTCTTTTAATAAAAAGGTTGAAAATATTCATTAAATTTACACGTAACACCTAAATCAAAGAATAAAAGCCAAATTAACCAAAAACAACTAAAAAGGAAAACAAGGCATGAAATGGGGGATGAGAATGAAGGATTAAATTAATTTGAAGATTTTGTTACAATTAAGATTATTATTATCAAACAACATAAATATTTGTAATTTATCCAATGTGTGTGGGGGGTGGTGCATATATATTCCGGCTTGTGTGCTTGATCAGAGACCAACTTATAAGCCTTCGTCAAGTAAGACAGACACAGTAAGAATTTTTTACTGTCACAGAGAAAGGAAAGTACACCCAGGGCGAAGGCGGGAATCGAACCCGCACCCGTTACAGCGCGCAGACTGCTAGCTTAATGGTCCAAACCACTCAGCCATCCGGGCCCCTTATCCAAAGTAACTCAGTGCCTTTCGAATTAACATATTCCTATCAACGACGCATTTTTAATGTTCCAACTCAAGATGAGTTACTATCTGAAGCGCCTTAAACGACATTATTTCGAGATGATGAGCTATTAAAAAGACCAGGTTATTATGAAAAGCTCGTAAATGTCTACCTAATGTAGAAAAGGGGCACTTTTTAGTACGTTAACTCAACGGGGAAAACCCCGGAAAGTTTACGGTAGATGTGTTTCAAGAAAACATCGATCTAAGTTTAGTGAGTTGACACACTTTTGGTGGGAAGCACATAAAATTAGGCTCATTACACACGAGACGGTTGCGGTAATATTCGCCGTATTTACGCCACGGCGCCGGAGAAGAGAAGTGACTGCAACGGAAGCGGAAACCGTACAGAGGTAATTAGTTTATTTTATACGAATAATTTGTGGAAGTCCACGCAATTCCTGTTTTAACAGGCACATTGTAAAGAAAAACGAAACTTTGTCGATTATCAAAAGCTCGTAAAAGTCTACTTGAAGTAGAGAAGAGGCGCTTTTTACAACATTAATTCAACGGAGAAAATTCTGGAAATTATAAGGTATAGGTGTTTCGAGTAAACATCGATCTAAGTTTAGTGAATAATGGTCTGAAACACATAAAATTAGGCTCATTACACACGAGAAGGTTGCGGTTATATTCTCCGTATTTACGGCTTCGACGAATGGAAGAAGTGGCTGCAACCAGGCCCTGATCATTAACTAGGCTAAGAAAGCCCAGGGCTTGGGCCCCATATTTTAGAGAGCCTCAAAATTGGCTGTAAACCTATAAATTTTGTTTCACTCCTCACAGTTTTTAATAATTTTGTGACAAACATTTAAATTGGAATATTTTTGATATTTATATAAAAATAAGAACCATATTTAAATAATGCTATTGTTGTTACTAATACCACGCGGTTACCGAACCCGCAGCAGAGAACTACCCGATTTTAAGGCGAAGTGGGGAAGCTTCCGTTTTTATTGAGCGACACATTGGAGGAAGTCCGACTTTTGCTCGTCAGCATGACACATCCGTTTTACAGGAAGGTCCCTTTCACACATCCATTCACACTTATATATCGGAATTTTCATCCAGATCAAAGGCCGATAACCCCCTGATCTGGTACTCCCATATGTATTAATTTGGTATGGGAACATGGAGGACTTTGTGACCACGTCATATTTAACGTGCCCAAGCTACCATTAGCAGCACGGCGGTCTTTAATCGAATACAAGCGCCGACCCATCAACCATTAGAATTGCGCGCACCGCCAAGGACAGAACCCACACCCCTTCAGATGCGAACACGACGCCCCACACGACTGAGCTACCGCGGCTCACTGGTAAAATTAAAACTCATTCATTTTAATTAGTATAACTCACTTAAACTACTTGATACCTAATTTTTTGCTATAACACTGTTGAAAATTTCGTGCTAAGTTTCACAAAAAATTGGTTGGTTCGAATTTCGAAAAATCGCTTCTTAAATGACGCCTACGATATAAAAAGAATATTTTCCTAAAATTTGGTAGCTCTACCTCCAGTAGTTTGGGCTGGACGTTGAAACGTGAATGAATGAATAGATGAGTGAGTCAGTCAGTCAGGACTTTGCCTTTTATATATGTAAATAAGAATCATATTTGAATAATGCTATATTTAACCCTTATTCTCATAAAGTAGCATATATGCTACCTGGGGTTTTCCCCTACTTTCTGTTTGTTAAGTGACGTCAGCTAGTATGTTGCATTGTTATTTGTTAGTAGAACAGTATAGAAGCTTCGTTCAGAGTGAAAAAATGTACAAAGTTAAAATTATTTTTGTTTTAGAGGAAGGTAACTTGTTGTGTTTGTGCATCATGTCTCGTCGTCTGTACAAGGAAAGTTCATTGAATTATTTTTCATATAATTTTTTTTTTACTTTGAAAAATATTTTTCACATTTCTATTGTTCTGTAGTTTTAAAAAATTGCTTAAGTTGTTGGATTACCACTGTTTTTGGATAAAATACAAGCTAAAAACTGAAGGTTGCATATATGCTACCTTTTATAAAACTCTAATTACTGCACTAATTATTTTAGAAAGGTTATGACACTAAATAATCTTTATTTTAGCTGTAAAAAAAACAGAAAAAAAATGAAAATTAGAAAAATTAAAAAAAATTGATGATTATGAGAATAAAAGTTAATTCAACGGAGAAAATTCTGGAAAATATAAGGTATATGTGTTTCAAGTAAACATCGATCTAAGTTTAGTGAATAATGGTCTGAAACACCAAAAATTACTGCACTAATTATTTTAGAATGGTTATGACACTAAATAATCTTTATTTTAGCTGTAAAAAAACAGAAAAAAATTGAAAATTAGAACAATTAAAAAAAAATCGATGATCATGAGAATAAGGGTTAATGATTGACCCTACTTTTAAAGGTTATGATTTTGCAATATCACTCCAAAAAGAGCTACCAAAAGTAATCAGGCCTTGACCCTAAACTTGTGAACGTGTGATTGCTAGGCAAGTTTTTAATGATCTTTAGAGAGGTAACTGTTGGTTTGGTATAACTGGAAAGTTTTAAAATTCTTGATAAACACCAGCAAAATCTACACATATATATTTCATATAAATATGTTTTTCATACAAGTACTACTACTATTACATATGAAGAGTACAGGGGAAAAACCGCTTAATTTCGTAGAAAACATTCCTCATCAGGCCTCTTTGGCGATGTAAGCGAGTCATCGTCTAAACTGGTGTGAGGAAATCGGTTACTCACTTTTTTTTCTCTCGCGGCAACCCTGATTTGCGCCAGAGATCAGCGGACACGAGTCACACGTTTGTACCGCGAAAGAAGAACCGAAAGGAAAACCGGTTTTCTGTCGCCAATGTCCGCCAAGCAGATACAATTACGGAACTACTCCTAATATATAAAGCGGTTCTTCCACTGTACTCTTCAATTATGTTCCAACAAGGTTTGCAGTATGGTGATGTAAGGCATGAAATTTTACAGCATTTCAAATTTACTTAAGATTCTCACGACCATCATGTGCCGTAAATAAGGCGAAAAAAAACCGGAGTCGTTAGAATGCATTATGCATAAAATATTATATCATACTAGCTTTATAAACCCGGCGTTGCACGGGTGTACCCTTAATAACGGTGATTGTTTCTTTTTATGTAAAAATTTATTTCATACCAATTGATCCCTTCTCCACTGGTCAGCACTCCATCGGTATATTATAATTTTCTCCCATTCTGATATCAGCAGTAATTCTTAAAAATATAAGTCCGATTGTATCCAGGCCCTTCTAGAAGTTAGAGGGCTTTCCCATAGGCCGTGTTAAAATTGTCAAAATAGCTATGAAGATAATAGTTATAACTCAAGTTAAAATGACACAACTGACGATTGTGAGAGGAGACGATTATCATATCCATGCGCAATTGACAAAAAACTGTAAACTATATCGTTTTCATAATTATGTATAACAAAAATAAAACATTCATTTTAATTCATTTATTCATTTTTTTAAAAACTTTTGTACAGCTATTTATCTGAAACTTTAAAGAGCATATGCTGAACTACACTCTTAAAACAAAAGAGTGAAATCCACTCCTATAGATGAAGTGTATTTTCGGCACCGGAAAGGAGTGGAAATTTACTAAGACTGAATTAAAACCGCTCGTTTTAAGAGTGTAGGACGTAGATTGTTTTCTTTTATTTCTTTTACCCTCTCCGCAAAAGAGTCCACTCTTATAGGGGAAGTGCATTTTCGGCATGGAAAGGAGTGGAAATTAACTCAGACTGAGTTAAAACCGCTCGTTTGTTTTAAGAGTGTACCTTTCGGGAAAATACATGCGTGCGACGCCTTCAAACACAATTTTTCTGGTAACGATGCATCATTATTTAATCGCTACACAATTTTTGTAATTTTTGTCTCAACACAACCTATAATAACAGGGAAAAACAGATATTTGTTGTATGGAAAGTGATCACAAGGTTTTTCCGGAGCAAACTGCGGCTCTTACACTCTTAAAACAAAAGAGTGAAATTCACTCCTATAGGAGAAGTGCATTTTCGGCACCGGAAAGGATTGGAAATTAACTCAGACTGAGTTAAAACCGCTCGTTTTAAGAGTGTAAGACGCAGATTGTTTTCTTTTATTTCTTTTACCCACTCCGAAAAAGAGTGAAATTCACTCCTATAGGAGAAGTGCATTTTCGGCACGGAAATTAACTCAGACTGAGTTAAAACCGCTCTTTTGTTTTAAGAGTGTAGGTCTGAAGGCTAACGCCTTACAAACTCCTGCCATTAATCCCTAAATATTCTAAATTACAAAACTAATATTAACTCTATTAAATCCTCCGACTGAGACTAAAAGTTTTCTGCCAGAATCAATAGACAACAAAAGAAAATTCGGAATTTTCCTATATGCATCATTAGGGCGTCCAACTGGAAAATTGAGATTCAGCTAGTTCATGAAAAAAATGAACGAAAACAAACCTATTTTTAATGAGTTTTTTAGCAGAATGTTGGCAGAAGTGTGCTTCGTCTGTGGTATAGAAACTTCCTCTGAAGTTTTACCGCACTGACGTCCATTAGTAATATTAAAACAATAGAAAAAAGATACATACATACATATATATCGATACTGGGGATGTCTTATAGTGGTGAACTTATTGTGAGATTAGAAGAAGTTGTTTAATTTTAATGAAGTTGACACTCATCATGTGTGGGTTTTTATTTCGAAAATTAAAAACTTATATAATAATGAAACTAAAAATTTAGTTTGATTTTATTAAACACCAGATTAAAAAGAAGTAAAAGATATACAGTCATATATTTTTTTTTCATTTTACTGTATGCTTTAAAAAAAATATTAACTTTTTTTGCATAGAGAGGTCCAGAGAGTTTTTTGGAGATCTAAGTATGATTTTTTTCAGTTTTTTTTAAGAAAAAAATATTGATTTAAAACAAAATATGACAAGATAAAATTCAAATTTAAATACAAGAAAATTACTTGGAAATGTTCATAAAAACTTTTATTTGGCAAACACTTAAAAGTAAAATTAACGTGGCTTAAAAACTGCCTCATAGACTTAACCAAGGAGGTAAAAAAAAGCTGCTGTTTGAGTCCCTTAAATGTAAAAAAATATATATGTATAATTTTAAAAAATGCTTTCAGACTGGCTTTACGAGGACAGGTTTTAAGACAACTGATGGGTCACTTAAAATATTTAAGGGTTCAGTACCCAAAATGTTATGTCTTTTTTTTTTGTAAATTGAGATAGGCATAAGCATTTTTTGATAAGCAGGTGATAATGATCTAAAACAGAGATTTTTTATATAGAACTTTTAAAAACTAAAATATTTTAAATTGTTACGCATTTTTTTAAAACCATTTTGACGTATATTTTGAAATATTTTTTCAACTTCCGATAGAATTTTTATCAGAGTTTTTTTTTTGTATGTAGTATTGCATCATGCTCAGTAATTTTAAGGTTTGAATTGTTAAAGTGGGACAAAGCAGTAATTAAGGTTAAACTATTGAATCAGTTTCAAACTCAACGGCTTCGATAATATTTGCTGTACATATAAAGTGAAACATGATCTTGAGGGGCAATGTTATGTCGATTGCATCTTTCACATGCGTCAGAAGCGAAAACCTTACTACGGGTTTAACTGCAGTTTCCAATCAAAGTAATGAAAGTTAGTGTTAAGGGGATACGGTACCCAAAAATTGGTCAAAATATCAATTTTTTACTTTTTATTATTCACAATATCTTTTTGAACATTTACTGAAAGTTTAATAATGATATCTTCTGTAGAAAAAAAGTTATTAAATATTTTCCGGAGTCATTCCTATAAGTTTGAATACGTATTTCGTGTGCTTCCAACCTTTTTTTCTCTGTTCGGCTTTTTTGCTAATTAAGTTAGAATTTTGAAATTTTTAACCTGTGTTCTTATATAAATGGTGCACAAAATTGTGCATGGAATAAAATCTACTATGTATGGTTTTTTTTAAATTTTGAATTCAATAATTTGTATTTTTTTTGTGATTTTCAGTATAAATGCATGTTACTTTTTTAACTTTAACTCACATTTTAAAATCCATGCACAGTTTTTGAACAAATACTTCTAAGAATAAACTATAAAAGTTTGGTGGAGTTATTGTCAGAATTGAAAGAGGAGTAGCGTTTTAAAAAGTTCAAAATTGTGACTTTTTTTTAAATAAAAAACTACTTGTAACCACTTGTTTTTATTGCTAGAAATTGTTTATTTAGAGTGAACATTGTATAAAACCACTAGAATTTACACGTTTATGTTATTATTTCTATAAATAATGTTTTGGGTACCGTATCCCCTTAAGTAAATTAAAAATGCAGTTTTATGCACTACGGTTTCAGTAATATTTGCCTACGTATGGTTAGTAACCATACGTAGGCAAATATTACTGAAACCGTAGTGCATAAAACTGCATTTTTAATTTACTTTCTTTTTTACATTGACACTCAAGATCAAGGGTAACCATTGGTTACCCTTGATCTTGAGTGTCAATGTTATGTCAATTGGATATTTTGCACGTAAAGTCCCAACGCTGCGTACAATGTCACCCTTAACTATTGCAATGGGTACCGACTCAGGTGTAGGCTCGTTACTTGACTGTGTTTCTAAATTACGACGTCCGTTGCCAATAGCCCTCGAGTAGCTCTAGTGTGACGATCACTCAAACTAAACTTAAATTTCATCCGGCGCTATAAGTAAGGCGAATACTACCTTGCGTGTAAAACGAGCATAAAAAGCAACGTGAAGAAAAATCGTTGGAAAAATCTTTCATTGTTGCCGATTCTTTGAAAACAATATCGAAAAATCAAAACGTCAAAAAAATCTTTTACATTCATAGGTTTGGATTTTCTAGTTTCGTGTCTTGGTATTACCGCCATTTTTTTTTTTACCTCACCTTATTACCAGTTTTCTCGAAATAGGTCCGTAATGACGAAAATATACGCCCTTTTTGGGTCATTTAGATGTGAATTAATAATGAGTTTGATAATGTTACAGATGTAGAGAGTTATTTTTTTTTCTATAGAAATATATGATGCGTTATGGGACAAATATGTAGCAGGAAAAGATAATGACTCGGTGTTCTTTGTGAAATAAATGTCCATTTTTCAAAAAGACCTACGAAATGTAACAATTTAAGTGGAGAAGTTTATGGTGAAGTTAAATTGCAAAATATTGAACAACAGTTTGAATATTTTTGTTTGACTGCCATAAGCATGAAAAAGCATAAATAACAAAAAATGGGTACGCATAAGTAACATAAGTGGGGCCCGGGTGGCAGAGTGGTTAAGATAGCTGCCTCCGCTAACAGTCTGCGCACTGTACCGGGTGCGGGTTCGATTTCCGCCTTCGCCCTGGGTGTAATTTCACTCTCTGTGACAGAAAAAATTCTTTCTGTGTCTGTCTTACTTGACGAATGTATATAAGCGGGACTCTAATTAAGCACACAAGCCGGAATATATATGTATCAACCCTACCCAGTAACATAAGTATGAGTTAGTATAAGTACGCCGGACAGTTTTGGGCTAAAAAGATATTTTAAATGAAAGTTCAAGTATAAAGATAAAAAATAATCGATCGTCAAAGATGACTTTTCCCAACTCTTTTGCATCGATTAATTAGTTTGCACTTCAGACCTTATATTTTGATGAAATACCTAAAATTGGGATAGGCTTAGGATCTTCCATTCAAAAGTCCAGGTTTGTTGGAAAGAGACGAATCCCTAAATCGGGAATGCAAGTTTTTGATTTGGCGAGGTATCGCTAACTTTGGGATAAACATTATCATGAATGTTAAAATAGTTTTACGGAAAAAAAGTTATTTTATTTTTAGTAGGTAAATAATTTGTAAAACTAAATTGCCACGTTTAATAAAACATGTGCTGTATTCAAGCGCATACCAGGTGTACTGTAATTTTCAAGCACATGTGCTTTAGCCACGATTTAGTTTGAATTCCCTATCGGTAGAAAGAGCACTGGTCAAGGGGACGGCGTGTGTGCAAGCTGTGAAACTACACTAGGGGTGCTGTCGAATTGTGTTTAAGGGGGCTGGGTACCAAATTTTCTAACTTTTTTTTTATTTATGCATGGATTTATTCCATTTTTTACTGATTGAATACATATTTATCATGCTTCTCCAATGTTATTTTTAATTTAAGAAAATTTTGAATATAAAAATTAAATTAAAATAAAAAAATTTTAAAATTATTTTACAATTTAATAAGTCTAAAAAGAAAATATTTCAAGAAACTTATGTTTAAACAATGTTTATATAGTCATAAAATGTATTATTCAAGGTATACAATATTATGTGATAAAGTCAATTTTAATTTTATATCTAATTTGATACAAATATTGTCACAGAATTTTTATAAATTTAATACAAATTTTATAAATGCAAAGTTAAATTCAATTTTTGTACTTTTACTATTGTTGATAAAAATTTATTTCAACAATGTTTTGAATTGTAAAAAATTTAATTAGAGACAACAAGGTTTCATATTTCAAAACTAGTTTGAACTATTTTATAAAATATTAAAATAAAAATTGTATTTTTTTAAAAAAAAATCGGTACCGGACACCCTTAACAAGCACTAGCTAGAAAAATACAGCAGAATGCGTTGTAAATATGCGACAAGTGTGTATTGGAGGAAGGCTGGCTATATTTTTAGGCAGACGGACAAAATTGTGAAATATAGATTTTTGATGTCATAATTTTCTAACGAAGAATAATCGAATAAAGGGAAAAAATGATCGTTTGTCTCATAAAGGACCGATACACAGAAAAGCGTAATGACAGACGTACAAAAAGTATGAAACCCCGGTCACTGATGTCATACCTTTCTATAAAAAGAATTGTTTTAAATATAATGTTTTGAAAAGAAAACAAGGCAAATCGCCTTATAAACGATAGATGGACAGACGGACGGAAAATCGTACAGACAAAAGGAAGAAAATGTTTTTAAAAAATCATTCTCTGTCGTCGTACCTTTTTAACAAAAAAAAATATTTAAAATCGTTAGATGAGAACAGATTTTGGAGGAATGGGTAAAAGAAAATCTCTATGATGTCAGTTCCTCAACTTTCCATTTTTTGTACATCTTTCTCATTAAAAAACTAAGTATGCTAAAAAGAATATATCGATACTAGTATTAATAAAAGGGAACTGTCATGTGAATTATTGTGTAGTTGTTTAATCTAAAAAACCGCGCCAAGTCGTTGCGCCAAGCTGATATGACTCGGGTAACATTCATGATTACTTAGTTTCAGGATACCAATTCACATTATACCCTAATCAAAACTCTTTGGTTTCTATTTGCATCTATTCAGTTACATTTAGACTTAAGAGAGTTGAAGAAATCAGTTCCTTTCTTAAAACTTTTGAGTAAAAGAAGGCTGCGTAGTGGTGTTTTCAATCAAGCTTTCAATGAGTTTTACTCGGCAAGTAAGATTGGTTTTCAACTATTTCTTTGAACTGACTTTATTTGGATTTTTAGATTTTTGGAGCATGTTTAAAACAAAATAGTATTCGAAAACGTTTAGTTGGTTTTGAAAACAAGTTCGCAAACTTTCTACCGTGTAGCAATTGGAAGTATCTACTATTCAATTTTAGCTTCCACACTACGTTTATAACGTAAAAAGTGGAAGGTATTATAATCGTTCAGTCCGTCTGTCTGTCCGTCACCCACTTTCATATCCCGAACAACAAATGCTACGGACAAGTGTGATACGTTAAAAATTCACCGCATCGAAATTAGAATACATTGAAAATTTCAGAAAAGAATTCGAATTCGAAGTACTTCTATTATTTAAAAAAAAACTGCAAAATTTAATGCTCATTTAAAAAGCATAAGAAGCCATTTTGTTTGGTGCCTTTTTTCCTGTTTAACACAACTGTTGTGTGGAAGCGGGTTAAATGACAGATGCTGTTACGAACCTACTTGTTTAATAAATATCAACGCTTTTATAAAGTATAAAATCTTCAAAATGATCGTGTGCATTTCTTTTAGATTAAAAATGAAATCTATTACTTAATAAACACAACATTGATAAAATTGAAACTCTGCCGAACCTGTTTCATGTTGACTATAGTTTCATAGCAAAAAAAAAAAAAAAAAAACTCACGGGGGTAAACCTTCTAACAAATTTTGGCAAACACGATGCGTAATTAAGAGCCATTTTCAAGTGCATAAAAAAATGTTCAACGTAACAGGAAAAATAGGGTTCTGTTATAAATATTAGCTTATAAGAGTTGAAAGGGTTTTTTTCGGGGGGGGGGGGTTGAACTTTTATTTGCTCCAGAAGCTATACATGTATTTAATACTTATAGACAAAGAAAAATATTGCTAAATTATGTGTTAAATTTTTTTTAAGGTATGTGCAAGTCAAACTATCACTGTTCATAATTTAAGCTACTAAAATTGGTATTTTTACGATGGTGATAACTCATAAGATTTATAAAAATATTAATCCGGCAATGAAATTTCAAAAATTTCGAATATTATATTTAAGAAGAATTTTAGTTGTAGACATAAGGTTTTGATTCTTCTTAAAGGTCACGATCTTACACCGTGGTTAATAAAAAAACTTGAAATCCTTAAATTCATTCCAAACAAATGAGTTTTTGATTCAAATACTCCCGGGAAAATGTCTGGGATAAAACACTTGGCATAGCTTGGTATAGTTTGGATTAACATGTGGTAAACACCATGGTATAGCTTCTCTAATTTAAGCTACTCAAATTGGTATTTTTCCGAAGGTGATAACTCATAAGATTAAAAAAATTATATTCCGTCGAAAAAATTTCAAAAATTTCGAATTTTATATTTAAGAAGAATTTTAGTTGTAGACATAAGGTTTTGATTCTTCTTAAAGGTCACGATATTACACCGTGGTTAATAAAACAAATCTTGAAGTCCTTAAATTCATTTCAAACAAACGAATTTTTAATTCAAATACTCCCGGGAAAATGTTTGGAATAAAACATTTACTCACTTCATTTCTGACATAAAACAAAGCTTTTGCAACACGCCCATTTTTGAAAGGAAAAAAAAAAGATTCCTAAATGTAAGAAAGACTCAAGTCCCCATAAAGATTCCCCTATACGCTTCTTATTTCACTGTATATTTAAAGAAAGAAGCTTAATGGGAAATTTTCCATTGGAAGGGGATTGGATTCCTTAAGCCGTTTTCACTTTTAGCATTTCCTGCGACCTCATCACAATAGTCATTAAGAAACTGCTTTTTTTATCCGATTGAACAAAAAATAGTCTGCAAGATTTTTATTCTTTTAAACATTCATATGCTACACGTTTTTTATTGTGGGGGTTACGGAGGGAATTCAAATTACTTTTTAATCCAAAGGGGAATCAGAGTTTTTATATTTTGAGCAGAGGATTATTTAAATTTACCCCAAAGATTTCTCTTTTTTTTAAAAATTGTTGTATTAATTTAAAGTTTTGTATAAAAATATGGAAGTTTTATTTAGAAAAGAATAGATCTTTGAGTCCAAACTTATAGATTTTTTTTATCGGTTTGGTGAGTTGAATTATGGTAAAACTAGAAGTTCAAGGAGACGTTTATTTAATTTTAAAGACATAATATATGCAAACAATCCGTAAAACAATATTGTTTATCCCAATGTGTTAAACAAGACATATATTTATTACCAAATTTGATTTTTTTCATAATTTTCTGTAATTAATCTGCATGAGACAAAAAGATTTGAAACAAAATTTGTTATAGAAATATATAAATGTTATTTTTTTGTTTTTAATCGAGAAACAATTCCACGTAAAGCAAGTAACTTTCTTAGAAAAGTCAAAAGATGCCATTTGGATGCAGAAATACTGGACGGTGCCACTATTCACTTCAATTCTTTTTCAACTACATACTACTGCTAATATTACATATATATTCCGGCTTGTGTGCTTGATCAGAGACCCGCTTATAAAGCCTTCGTCAAGTAAGACAGACACATAAAGAATTTTTACTGTCACAGAGAAAGTAATATACACCCAGTGCGAGGGCGGGAATCGAACCCGCACCAGTTGCAGCGCGCAGACTTCTAGCGTAATGGTCCAAACCACTCAGCCATCCGGGCCCCTCCAACTACTTGCTGCTTGGATTGATATCTGCCGGAGTTGATTCTCTTAGCTTTGGACTCATTCGTTCAACTATTACATAACCATGTACCCCACGTCAAGACCATGGTTGCTTGTTTACAACGATGCGCTATATTGAATTGTCCACACATTAAAAGTACAGGGGAAAAACCTCTTCATCGACGGGATATCTGTCAGTATCAGGCCCCTTTGGCGACGATAGTGATTCCTCGCCTAAACTGTTGTACGGACACCAGTTTCTCACATGGTTCTTTCCTCGCAGCAACCCTGATTTACTACGTTCTACGTTTGTTCCACGATCGAAGAACCAAGGGAGAAACAGGTTTCCTGTCGCCAATGTCTGCCAAGCAGACCTGAATACGGGATTTGTAGCCAATCAAGGGGTTCTCCGGACTCTTCATATATGTATGTTAAATGATTTTACTTATTGTCTGGGGAAAACTAGACAGCCCCAATTTTTTTTTTAAAAAATACGATGAAGTGAAAGCGCCAAAAACTTTTGGATATATAAGAGTAATGTTACAAATTTTTCATACTGCAAGTTATTTAAACAACTTTATGTGCCTTTGCAAGCGTTATGTCTGTATTTGCTTAAATAGATTATTCAACAATTTATAAATACTTGGTAATTATAAATACATGGTATATTATGGTATTATAAATTAATGGTATAGTATGGTATTATAAATTAGTGGTATGGGATAGTAATAATTTTAAAGAAGCACCACTTTTAACCACCTTATAACCAGAACCATAGTTGCTTGTTTACAACAATATTGAATTATCAGGATATATATAAGTTATTTGAGCTTACATATGTTTCTGAGAACATCCAAAAACTTCTAAAAAATATGATGTAGTACTTTAAAGCACCAGTAACGGCTGGATACATAAGAGTAACGTTACGATTTTCTATACTGCGGGTTGATGGCAAAGATACAAAATCGCTGACCATTACCCCAGTCCACAATCAGTAACTATTTTACCTAAATCCACACTATAACCAAATACCCAGGCATGGAAATTCAGCTCGCACCACCCCGATTAGCTCTTAGCCTCATTGCCACGAATTCAAGTGTCAATCCTGAGCATTGTACTGTAGCAATCCAGTACAGAGTTCACGTAAAACCCATCGGAACCCCGAGCGATTATAAATCTTCGGGCCAATGTCACGTCCTAGAACATGTTAGTGTGCTAAGGGGGGGCAGGCCTGATGACTAGTTCCGATAGCTCTCTGCGGAGCCATAATGATTTTATTGTAACTGGACATTTGGCTGCGAGTTTGTACCATTTCTAATGGAAAGGCATATATCAATGGTTTAATGTAAACTGTAAAGTGCTGTGGACTTTTAGTGAGCAATATACTCTGATATAAATTGAAGATGTAGTTTTAATAGTTGTTAAACTCTGATACGATTTATTTTTTGAGATTAAGCACTTTAAACATTTTAAATGCCGTAATGAATAATATTATATTGTTTAGTAGTAGGGATCTTTGAATTTGTTCAAGATAAATATTAAAATGGTCGATTATTTGTTAAATTGGTATGTTATCGAAATCGAACAGTTAAAAAAATTACTTTTAACTCATCAGTATTCTTATATTTACATATTAGTGTTAATAATAAGTATGAGTATATTAATCACTATAACAATTATTAATTAATAATATTATTAATTAATATTACATTAAGTATTATTATAGAATAGATTAAACCAGTATTAAATATTGAGTATAATATAACCTTTAAAAGCGTTGATTTTTTTCATTTATTTAAAATTTATTTTTAATAAAGTCGTGACAGTTTTACATCTTGGCCTGCACTTGGAAATTATTCTAAAGTATTGGAAACATCTTTCCTAATATCCTTTTCCCTAATCAAAGATCCATAGTTTACAAAAAAAAACTTGTCGTCGATCAAATTTTCATCTTTTCATTCAAATAGCAATTCTATACAATTTCTTTTAATAAGAGTAAAAAAGTATTATAAAGGAATTTGTACTGAAATAAATTAAAATTTAACGGCAACTTAATTTTTTTGTTTGAATAAGGTAAAGGATTCCAAATATTTCGAAATTCGTTTTTTTTGTTGTAATATAATTTTTGCTTGAAAGATAGGAAAACAATTAGCAAAATTGAATGTTAAATTGACTTTGAGAATATTCGTTGTTCAATAAGGAAATAACTTCACGATTTTCAACTTGAAATTAAGATTTTTAAAAGGTCAAAACAACTAATATAATGTAACTAGGTACTGAATTAGCATAAAGAGTATGTCATTAACAAATTTTCGGGAAATATTTATAAATAAGGGATTTAGAAAGTTTTTTTTTTTTCAATTTATCAAAATCGTATTTTAGAGTTATTTCCTTATTCAAACAACCAATTCACTTATTCTCTTCGTTTAAAATTATTCTTTATAAAATAATATAATAAATTGATCAATGATTGTTTACTTTACCAATGATTGTACAACATTAAAGAAATTTAAACTTTCTGTTATTTATTTCTGGTTAAGGTATACGTACACCTTTGAAAAAGTGCAAAATGACTAAAAATTGCAATTTTTTTTATTTTTGATAAATATGGTCTGTTTATCCAGCTTTCTAATGGTACCAAAATCATAAAAATCCATGCAATAGTTTTTGATCTACAAATATTTTCATGCAAGCCTTTCTGAAAAATGGTTTAGTTTCGGTTTCATGGAAGTTAGGCTTAGTGTTATTTTTTTTAGTTTCAGTTTTGAAATTAAAACGTTTTAGAAATACATTATTAATTTTTATAAATTAAAAAATATATATTATTTTGTAAATTGTCAGGTAAGTTAGTTAACTGTAATCTTAACTGTAAGTTGAGTTGTTTGTTTTAATAAACGCGAATCAACTACACGTTTTTTTCTCTCGAAAATTGATATTCCGTGTTAAAAATATGGGTTCAGCGTCTCGAAGAGGGAGTAAAAGAAGAAAATATCGTGGTAACCAGCATAATTCCAATAATAATGAAAGAAATGAAACGGCTGCTGAAGAAAATGTTGTTGAAACTCAAATGAAGATGTTCCACCGGCAACAGTAACCACTGAATCCGCCTCGGAAAGAAAACTTCGAAGCAATCAAGCTCAAGTCAAGCCCAAAGACCATGATGGGAAGAACTTTATTGTGGATATGAACTGTTTAACCAGTTTGGTCAGCAGTTTTGACTGTCCACATTGTACTTCGAAAACCTTGTTTGTATACGAAGACACTGAGTCCAGGAATGGTGGGTACACCGAGTTTTTCATATTATGCTACAACTGTGAGTACCAAAGCGAGGATCCCATTCCGTCAACAAAAAAGACCGGACTAGCACCAGATGTAAATCGAAGGATGATATATGCCATGCGACAGCTTGGATGTGGTCACCGAGAAGCATCAACCTTCATGTCCGTGATGAACCTGCCTCCTCCACCAAACCAATCTGCCTACAATGCAGGTGCAAGGAAGATTTTGTTGGTGGTGCAACAGCTTGCTGACGAAGTGATGCGGATGGCGTCTCATCGTGTGAAGGATGTTACCCAGACTACGGAGTGTGGCGTTTCCGTCGATGGGACCTGGCACAGAAGAGGATACAGCTCCCTCAACGGCGTCATCACCACAATATCCATCAACACCGGAGAGATTTTGGATGTCGAGGTCCTCTCTAAGCACTGCCACGGTTGTCAGAAAATGAACAAGGAGGATAAAACCACAGAAAAGTTTCGAAAATGGAAAGCCGCCCATGTGTGCTCAGCCAACTACACCGGATCGTCCGGCGGCATGGAGGCCTGCGGTGCGACACGCATCTTTCTACGCTCCAAAGCACTACGTGGTTTGGAGTACATAGAATTCTACGGTGATGGCGACAGCAAGGCTTTTGTGGATGTGTGTGCCCAAGACCCGTACGACGGCAAGGAAATTGTCAAGAAAGAATGCGTTGGTCACTACCAAAAGCGACTCGGCACTGCCCTCCGAAAATTGAGGAAAGAAGAAGCGGCTGTGAGAGGAAAAGGTAACCTAACCTTGAAGAAAGTCAACAAAATGCAAAACTACTTTGGCATGGCCTTACGAAGTAATACTTCATCCGTGAAGGTAATGTACAATGCAATTTGGAGTACATTCTATCACTTGTCCGCCACAGAAGAACATCCGCTTCATACCAAATGTCCCACTGGAAAGGAGAGCTGGTGCACCTACCAAAAGGCTGTTGCTGCAGGACGTGTTGATGAATACAAGCACAAGGAAGGCTTACCCCTGGAGATATTGAAGCATATCAAGCCTGTTTACGAACGGCTGACAGATGAAAAAATGCTTGCCAAGTGTTTACACGGGATGACACAGAACGCGAATGAGAGCTTCCATGGGACCATTTGGAAGCGATGCCCTAAAACCAAGTTTGCTGGCATCCATGTATTGAAGTTGTCAACCTACGATGCGGTAATCCACTTCAATTCTGGGAATAAAGTTGAACTGGAAGTCATGAAGCGCCTGGGCATCACCCCTGGACATTTCATGGTGGAAGGCATTGCCAAGCGAGACAAAACCAGAATATCGGAATGTGCTCGTCATTCAACTCCTGCAAGAAAACTGAGGCGCAAACATATCCGAGGGGTCAAGAAGAGCAACTCAAGTTTTGTAACAATAATGCATCAACCCTTTTGAAATGAACAACTTCCTAAAAAAATATGTGTTGAAAACTTTGAGTTCATTTTCTGAAGAAAGTTTTTTTCTGCATTTGCACTTCACTTAAACAGTGATATCTCAAGCTCTATTTAAAATTTTTTAAATTGGTTTTCAACTTTGTAATCAGAAATGTTTGGAGCATGTTTTGTACCTCAGACTTTGTTTGTGTTTGTAGATAAATTTTTTAGAAGCTTTTAACTATAAAAAAGTGGGGGGGAAAATTTGTTTTATTTTAGTGTTCTAGGATAAAAATTCATATAATATGTTCTATTTAAACAAAGAACTTGATAGAGGTACAAAACATTAAAAAAGGTTTAATCAACATATTCCAAAAAGAATTAGCTCTCTAAGTATAATAGAATTTGCATAATTTCAAATCAAAAATTAGGTTAATTAGCGTACTAATTGCTAATTAAGTAATTAATTAATTGAGTTTTGTAATTTTTTTTAACATAAAACACTTAGTCTATGGGTACCTTATTTATGGTATAAATTTTAATTTTTTTCATAAGAAAATAAAAAAAAAAGTTGTCAAAGGTATACGTATACCTTAATATCATGCATTTTATAGCTGAGTAGCTATATCTATAAATTTTGTGTGCGTAAAAGAATGGACACTGCTCAAAACAATTAGGGGAGCAATTTGCGTACTTTTGTTTGCACGTTCAATTCCAACTTCTTATTTTTTATTCTAAGAATCTAAAATTTGTGAAATAGATTCATTATACATTCAGAATGAAATGGTAAAAAACAAGGGAAAAAAAATCTTAATTTTTTAACTAAAAATTTAAGAGGGAAAAAATTGGAATCATAACTTTTGAATAAATTATAACAATAATTTTTTCAAAACTTTATTTGTTAAAAAAAAAGTTAACATCAATTTTTAAACATCTAAGAATGCAAACGTGAAGAATTTAGGGTCAATTTATTTCATAAAATATTTTGGGAGTGAAATTTATTTGACCATGTTTTTCATATTTTCATTTAATTAAAACAAACATTATCTAATTCTTCAAAAGAAATGATTCTTCCATCTAACGATAAATAAGAGCAAAATCAACTTAGTGAGAAAAAAATCGCAAGCTGATGATTAAAAATGGAATCATTGGGGGTAAAAGGGTTTAAACCATGCGTTCCCCTAATTGATGTGAGCAGTGTATATCCAAATAAAATGTAAAAAAACAATATCTTTATTTTCTGTCACGTTTTAATCCAACATGTGGTATTTAAAATTCTCTCTAGAACCATTCTAATTTCTATTCTAAATTCATTTCCAAGCACCACGGTTGACAGAACAATTCAAGAATCGTCGATTGAGTTTCCATGAATTCACCCCCAATATCACTTCACTCAAGGGTTTTGATTTCAATAGGAGAGGAATAAAGATTTATTCATGGCTATTGAAAGGATGCGTTTGATATAGAAAAGGTTTAATTATATTTGTTTTAAATTATCTTTTATAAATTGATATATTGTTCATTTATGCACACTTAACGGATTACATCGATTGAATTTAAACTGAAAAACGCTTTACAGTTTGTTTTACATTGAATGCTTTGTGTTCCTAAAAATACTGAATGAGTAAAATGTATGTTATAATATCGAGAAATGTGATATTCCGAAATTAAAAAAAGACAACACATTTAAATTATGTTTATTTGTTTATAAATGATCAACAATAATATACTTAAGCGTTTCAAATGTTCGAAATAGATTCATTTAAAATCACCACATTTTTTGAAAACAACCGGCATTATTGTCAAGGGTCTTCATTTCAATGGAACACGAATTAAATTCCATTCAATGTACACTAGTTTATACACTATTCGGAACTTTTAAATAAATAAAATAGATGTTTATAGGTTTAGCAATGTCTTTGTGAGAAAGCACATTTTGAGAATTGATAAATGCTGCATTAAATACGCAATTAACCAAACAGTTTTAAACAATTTAATGCATGTAAAACGATTTGAAATAACCTTCTTTAATTATTCAAAAATAGTAGAAATGTTGTTGAAATAGAATTCATTCTGCGTTTATACGCTTTTGTATGCTTGATGTTTGTTTAAATAGATTATTCATAAATATATGGTAACATAATAGTTTATATATATTATTAAATAATCATAAAAGTTTTCTTTAAATAAAATGTTAGATAATTGTGATTTTTGAAATGTGTTAACCCGTTTAAGCTTATTCTATGCATAAACTAGACGTTCATTATAAAAAAATTTAAATAATGTTTAATATTTTCAGTTCTTGCATAAGGTACACCAGACATATATAGTTAATATATATCGAATCTTTCAACGTTGGAATTACAATTTATATATTACAACTGTGGTTTTTTTCCTGCTTTGGAGGATAAATATGTTTTGTTCATTATATTAAAAAAAACCTTACCTGATATCCCATCATAAGTCCACCACTCTTCCCAGTTACTGTGCACACCTGAAAAAAAAGCATTAAAATTAATTCATGTTCATTTATTAAACTGTAAAATTATTACTTCATAGTTTAGTTACTTAAAATTATTTGTATATAAAGTACAATGCAAATTGAAAATTCTGATATTCTTCATTCATTTATGGTTTACTTTAACGAAATATGGGCTGTGCAAATTAGATCTAATCATATTTGTCTTTTTGAAACGAATATTATCTCCAATGTGTTCTTTGATAGAAAAATTATACTCACTGCAGAAATTTGGTGTAACATTAATCCAGTTTTATGTAGTAATGAGCGCAAATATTAAGTTAAATAATAATAAGCAAATAATAAATTATGTAGTAACGCAAATTATAAGTTTATTCATATTTTGCTTCCCTGCTGATGCAAGTTTTATAGAATTTATACTTAAAAATATGTAAGAACTTCTTCTTTGTGTAACTTAACTTTATAAAGCTTTCAGCAGAGTCTTCCAGCAGTTTCATGGAGTAATTTTACGCAAATCATTTTACACTCAACTCCTTAATTAACTAAACTCCTCGGCGCAACAGCCCCTTACTTGGCCAAGGGTTGTAGTGCCCAATTCAGCTTTCGTGACCAAGGGCTCTGGGGTGCTAAGCATATGCCCCGGTTACGTGGTCAACCTCACGCGGAATCCCCACTGTTTAGTTCCCAAGCATGCCTGTTCCTCATTTTATCGACCCACTTAAGGGGTGAAAGGATAAGTCAACCTCACCCAATCCGGGACTCGATCCCCGGACCTGTGGCGTGGCAATGCGAAGCCCTACCACTAATCCACTGGGCCCCATTTAACACTGATTGCATAAAAGTTATCGTAAATTGCGATTAGTTAATGGATGAACTAATTTGGTTCTACAATCACGTTTCATATTTTAGAATACTGTACTCAACATGTCTGTAAGGTTTCTTAATATAATTGTTCATATTTAATTAATGCACTCGCTTCTACTTTGTTAAATTCCCTGCTCCGCAACGAGGGCGCCTTGTCTTTCTGTAAGCTGTGTGAATTAATATTGTCTATGTTTTGGAATATCACCTTGGGATTTTAAATAAAAATGGCGGCCTTGTGTTCAAAGTTGCGTTTGTCATTCTGTTATTGTTTTAATCTTTAAATTAAAGGCAGCGACTGACAATGTCATTAAAATATTTGGAGAAAATTAGTTATTTAGTAAATTTCCAACTTATACAATTGCAAAGAAATTAAATATTTGCCCCAAGCTTAGAAATACGTAACCCATGATAGGTATTTATTGCTATTATTTTAAGAATCATAGTTTAAAAAAAAAAACACTTTTTAATGTATATCTTAATCATTAAAAAACTATGTACACTGTTAAAAATTTTGTGCTTGGTTTCACCATGATATTGGTTCCTAGTAGCTGCAACGGCTGTGTAGTGAAATGTTTCACCTTTTTTTCGGTGTTTGGTTGAACCATTTTTCTGGATTTGGAAACAAAAACCCGATAAATGGTTCAACCTAATACCAAAAATATGGTTTAACGTTTCCCCACACAGCCGTTGCAGCTACTAGGAACCATATTTTGGGTGAAACAAAGTGCCTAATTCTTAACAGTGTAAATGCGTTTATTTTGCCAGCTACGACATTCCATTACTCTAAACACTTTGCGCAAAATATCATACAAAACTACATACCAAAATCTTAAAACAAAACAATCTGTCCTTAAAAAAATGACTATTTCAAACTCCACTTTCGAAAGAACACAATTTTTAGTATCTATTGTTGATTCAACACTACATCGTTGCAGAAAATTCATTACAAAAAAAGCGCTTACAAACACAAAACAGATTCCAACAAATATAAGCCATTGTTAAAAATGGGCTTATGTTGACTCTCTTTCTTTTCCTTCTGTTTTTATGCTTAAAACCCATTCCAATTGCCTTTTTTGAATGCATTTTACATGACAAATTCTTTTCTGAAATGAATCTTAAATCTTCTTTAAGCGAACGTGTGCAAGAAAATGCACGAAATGCCCTTAAAGCAGCAAGTTAGAAGAGAAAGTAGTTTTTTTTATCGCCAGCATTTGTTTTATGTCCTTTAGTTAAAGAGGGTTTTTTTGAAAAATTCTTTCAGGGTATATAATTTTATTCTAGGCATGGTTGGGTAAAAGATAGTATTAATAATGACTTTGAATAATGAACACATATTTTTGCTTTGTTTATATGGTCATTCTTCAACGATATTTTTATTCAATTTCTTAATTTAAACTTTTATATTCTATTGATTCTTTTTATTCTATTGTAATTTGTGCGCAAGTTATTACCATAAATATAAACTATTTAGCAATATTTTCATACATTAAGCATTTTATTTTGTTTAAAAGACTACGAAGATTTATTAATAAGGTTTTATACAATTGTATTTTGAATTAATAAACATATTTCACTTTATAAAATTGTGCCTGAAAACGTTTTTCTGATTAATTATTTCCTAACATTTGTAAAAACTTTATTTAATTAGCATTATTAACATAATAATTAATTCATAAAACTATTTAGAAAATAACTTCACTACGAAGAATTACACTACTAAAGATTTTAAAATTGTCATTACGTGAAAAAAGAGTTAATATTTTATTCATAAACGTAATACTATTCCACCTTATGCTGATTTAAACGCAGACATTTAATTATTTGTTTCAGAAACTATTTACTATCTCGATTGTTTAAACGCTTACACCTTCATATTTTCATTTAAAAACATAATCAGTTTCTCCATAAATAATATTATCTTTCGGTTTTTATTCAGTGCTGTTAATTTTCTTGAGATATGTTTTTGACAGTTACAAGAATAACACAACCAATGTCATTACTTACAAAATTTACCATAAAAATATGCTTCTAATGAGCACTGTGGCTTTTCAAAATATATTTTAACTTATAAAAAAACCCTTAATATTACTTCGATTTATACTGGTTTTAGTGACGATTTGATTATTCTTTGTTTGAAAAACTGTTGATAATCAAGACTGGTTAATCGCGTACAGGGGCATTTCCACGCGTGACTTACACTACATCGGATGATTTAACAAATTTCGTTTGCGTAGTTCATAATTATTTTCTACTTATTCAAAAAAAAATATTGTACGCCAGTTTACCCCTGAACATATGCTATTTTTAGAAATCATAAAAAACCAATTTAATTTAGCATTTCACTAAAAAACAATAAAAATGTCATACTGTGACTTACACTACATGAAAGGAAGTCGAGTTTTGTTTATCCATTTAAAACTATCATTTCTTCTTCATAGTGCAGTAAATCAACATTCTATCAGTGCTTAATTTAAGTACAAGGTTTAAAGCTAAATAATTGAATTGCAAAAAAAGTGTGGAAATATCATAGGAAATATTTTATTAACAGTTTTGTGCGTGACTTACACTACATTGAATTTGTGACTTACACTACATCAAGTGAATTGTATCACAGATATGGAAATTTAGGCAATAATAACATAACATATTTAAATAATTTTGAACATGGTAAGTTAAGAATTGCATACATGGTAAAATCATAGTTAGAACAAGTTACACAACGTCCCCTAAAGTTGGTTTCTGGTAATTTCTTAATTCTTTCTTCAATAGAATTGTCTGAAAAACCTTCCTTCTCAGGCCACGCAAAAAGACTTCCTGACCATTGCAGATGTTTCAGTTTTATTGAATAAGCATCTTTACTTAACATTTGCCCCACAAAATATTTAACGATAATTTTCCTACAAAAGGAACTAAAGCTCTTCTTTCAGCATCAAATTCATTTTCAGAATTTTGCTGAGAGGTATTTCCTTTTACAACATTTCCATTTGTTTAATCAGCAGTGTTGTTTTTTGGGGGATTTAATGAAATATCGGCAGTTTTAAGTAAGTATTTGTTTAATTTTAAAAAGCAGAGCAATTTTTGAGTGTCAGGAATAGGAAATATTTATTTTCCTTTGATGAGCAAATATCATTTAATCTACCTATTTCGTAATTTATACAATTGTCAGAAATGTATAATAGTGATATGTTTGGGCAGATTTCTTATGCAAAGTGAAAAAATCTTTAGCAGAATGTGGGTCAATTTTCCTGGAAGGTGTGGCTGCTTTTATCCCCTCCTCACTGTATCACCATCAAATGGTCCTTTTTCACGACTAAAGTAAAGATGACCAACATTGGTGGCAGAGAAATGCCATTCAATGTTGTCTAACGGTTGGAACATTGCAATAGAGGTGGTGTATTTTTAGTTAAAGTGTTGTCCGTAAAGTCGTTTTTGCTTTCCTTTTCTTTAAAGGTTTGAAATTTTCCACATGCTTAAAGTCTTTCCCTTTGCTCTTTTGTTTTCTTTTAACTGTTGATTTAGCCATCTTAAATTAAAATTATCAAAATATAAGAAATCTACAAATATTATAGCTAATCTATATTAGATAAATCAAACAGAAGACACTACATTGTGACTTACACTACAAAGCTAAAATGTGTTATAAATAGAGAAAATGCTTTTTATTTTAAAATTAAAAAGGTGTGGAATTACGCAGAGGTTACTATAGAAAGAAAATATCGTAAAATTTTTGAATTAAAGCTTTATTTTAAAAAGTTATAGAAACTTTTATATATTTTCGTGACTTACACTACAGTCAAAAATGAGATTTTTATCTTTCTAATTAAGTATCTTTTAGTAATAAGTGACTATTTGTTTATTCTTTGTTTGAAAAACTGTTGATAATCAAGAATGGTTAATCGCTTACAGGTTCTTCATATTTTCATTTACAATCAGTTTCTCCAGGAATACTATTATCTTTAATTTTTTTGTAGGTGCTGTTAATTTCCTTGAGATGTGGTTTTGACAGTTACAAGAATAACACAACCCATTTCTTTACTAACGTATCTCATCCATATTCTTATCATAAAAATATGCTTCTAATAATCACTAAGGCCTTTCAAAATATCTTCTTTCCATAAAACGCAACAATTCTTTATAAAAAAACCTTAATATTATTTCGGTTTATAATGATTTAAGTGAATATTTGTTAAACTTTAAAAAAAAAAAACGGTGTACAATCAAGGATAGTTAATCGCTTACACGTCCAATTTTTCATTTACAAACATAATCAGTTTTTTCAAAAAAATATAACCACAGATAAAAATTAAGTGTTTCTTAATTTCCTTAAGATATGCTTTTGAGAGCTAAGAGAATAACACAGCTCACTAAAAACAAACGAAATTTATCATAAAAATATGCTTCGAATAATCACTGAGGCCTTTTAAAATCTCTTTCAACAACAAAAGCTGACATTTCTTATAAAACTACCTTAATACTATTTCGTTTTCTACTGATTTAAGTGAATATTTGTTTAATATAGTTTAAAAACCTGTTAACAATCTTGATTGTTTAAACGCTTACACCTTCATATTTTCATTTACAGACATAATCAGTTTCTCCAAAAAGAATATTATCTTTAGTTTTTTTTCGGCGCGGTTAATTTCCTTAAGATATGTTTTTGACAGTTACAAAGAATAACACAAGCCATTTCTTTACTTACGAAATTTATTATAAAAATATGCTTCTAATAATCACTGAGGCCTTTCAAAATCTCTTTTAACAACAAACACAATTTTTTTTTATAAAAAAAGACCTTTTCAACGGAAACATAATATGTAAGGGAGATAACATTGAACCGCTCGGAGTGAAAAATTATCGTTTACTGATAAGGGGAGGCCGGCTATTGACGCTAAAAAGCTCTTGCACAAAAAGCCTTTTTCAATGATCATATTATACTCACTCGTGTTAGTTTTAAAGCAATTGTGTTGGATTAAAAGAGCCATATAGGGAAAGTAAAATGTGAAATAAATGGATTGTTGAATAGAATGGTTTACATTTATATTGTTCACTGTATTCAAAGTAAACAATTTATTTAAATATAATATTTATGGTCACAGAATTAATTGTTGAGTTAATATTATAATTAATTGTTGAATTAATAGTATAATTAATTGTTGAATTAATAGTATAATTAATTGTTGAATTAATAGTATAATTAATTGTTGAATTAATAGTATAATTAGTTGTGGAATTAATATTATAATTAATTGTTGAATAATTAGTATAATTAATTGTTGAATTAATAGTATAATTAAGTGTTGAATTAATAGTATAACTAATTGTTTGTATAATTATAATTGAATTAATAATGTTGAATAACAATAAAAATAAGAACAAAACAACATTTGAAAAATATAATTGCTCATATATTCGTACAGATCCAACTTTTTTGGCGTCGATTTTTATACAAGTTGGTCGTTCGAAAAGATCATTAAATTATTTTTAATATCGTATCACTATTTAGAGATATTATTTATAGGCTTTTGTGTCAATTATTTTATTGCTAAATCTGCCTGTAGTCAATATGGTGGAAAGGTAAATGTATAATAAATCGATTATTGGGTATAATAGCCTGAACGGCTGGACCGATTTCACTAATTCTTTTTTCGTTGTGTTTGTTATTGTCAGAAGAAGGTTCTTAATGAATGAGTTATTCGAAATTCGAACCCGAACGGGTGTAGGAGTGCAAAGCGTGAGCCGATTTCTCCATAGGAATAGCACTGTAAGAACTGTCAATTTGGTACAGCTATGACATGGCCAATTGAATGTTGGCATTAGCGGCTTTTGTCAAAGTTAAAAATTTAGCGTATGGTAGCTATTCTCATCCAGTTTTATAGGTTAGGGTTAGTTTGAATTATCGTCGCACTAGCGCTATACAAGAAGGATATTGGCCACGGGCGTCTTTATTTAGAACCACAGTTATGTGACGAGCCAACTCCTGATTTGGCACCCAATGCAACTTTTACATCGTAGGCAGGGTCGGGACTTGGAAAAATATTTAACGTGCACTCCCAAGACATGGGGTATTATTCTTTAGACATTTTTGGCTGTATTTGCCAAGGATCGATGGATTTTTCGATCAACCTTCAATTATCATTCAATATTCATAGTAAAGAAAATACAACGTCTGTCGGATCAGCTAGTTGTATTTAAAGTATACAATGTGTTTAAATTTAATGCACGTATTAATAAAATTATCTGTTTCATTAATTAAAAAAGATTGAATAGACAGCAAAACAATTTGTTTCAAAATATTATTGCTCATATATTAGTATAAATATTTTTTTTAATGACAATAACACTTTTATAAAAAAAAATATTACTGTGTTTTAAAATTTTAATTAATCCATATGAATAATTTTAACCTCAAGGAAACAATATATTTTTTTAATTAATAATCTTGTTTGTTACTAAATATAAATAATTTTACATATTTAAGTATTATTTAAATGAACGGTTTAAAGAAACTTGAATGATTCTTATAATTAGAATAATTAATACGTTTTCAAAATGAGGAAATAATTTCACCAAAATAATACAGCTCATGTATATTAATAAACAAGAAGGTTTGTAACTAAAAATGCAACTTAGAACTGCCTACACTTAAACTCATGCGTCTAAAAAAACGCCAAAACGCTAAAAAAACGCCAATCCTATATTAAAGTTTTAACGCCAAAATTAAACAAACTTTCTATATGAGAGAATTAACTATCACATTAAGTTTATATCGAAGACGATTATTGTGTTATGAGAGTGAACAGTTCAAACCATATTTCGGATTTTGAAATTATAAGTGAATATAAATAAGGTCATACTTTATACTTAAAGGGAAAGTAACATAAGCTTATTATCCTATAGCAGATTAAATAGTACGTATACTTGGATCGATTTGATTTTTTTGTCTGTGCGAAGAAATGGTATTTACTAGTTTAAAACAAATACGGGTTCAAACGGAATATTAATTATTCAAGACTATTTAATAGTTTGCTGAAACTTCAAGTATGATGATTTAATGAGGCCGAGTAATAAATCATGACCAAATTTAAACAATTACGACTATTTAAATACCATAATTAATTTCATCATAATTTCCTTATCTTGTATAATAATGAACTTAATGAAACCCTAATTTTGGAAGAACTACTGATTCGCATAATGGAAATATTTAATCTAAGTTTTATTGTTTCTGTTTTTTTAAAGCACATTACGTCTGTTGTGCTAATTTGATTTAAAATTTTTAAAAAGAGGAAATTTTTTATAAATGTCATCATTTTCAATATCATTGATATCATCACAGTTGTTGATAGATTCTTCAAGAGAAGCATACAACTCTAGGTTTATTCGTGTCCCATTTGACCCCACTGTTTCTGTCCCTTTAGACCCCATAGTAGTGTTTTTTTATAAATGATCCAACACAGAGGCACGTATATTTCACAACAGTATTTGACATATACTATCTTAATCTATGATATGTCATCTAACTAAAACTATAGTTTAATTTATAGAAAGTTTTTATTTAATACTTCAAAAGTGAAAAAAATATACACTTTTAACTAACTTTGGATTCTCCAAAACAACAATTCTTCTCTCCACTTCAACACATGCTTTTAAAGGCAGATCTTTGGTTGTTAAAATGTGAAGTCTAACTGGCACAATGCTGTAGTGTAGGAATATTTGTAAAAGAGTATACTTTCCCCCGCTTTAGGCCTCTTGTCCCATTAGCCCTGCGTCCCATTAGCCCCCACTCTCCCCTACAGTTATATAGAGTTCCTAAATTCGTGATTTATTATTATTATTATTATTTTTGTACATTTTTGTTTTCAAGTAAATTATCGATTTTTAATGTAAGAATAGGATTTGACTTCAATTTTGTTGTCACTAATTTATTTTTTTAGTATGAATATGTTCATAAATGTTGCAAGTTGGAAAATATTATTGAATGAATATCAGTAAAATTCATTATGATTTTTTAGACATTTATTATTACAGCATACATAAATTTGTATTGTATTTATATAATATTCATTAATTTTAGTTTGTTAACCCTTTCAGTTCCAATGGCAATTTGGTATCATCATTTTAGAAAAAAGTTTCTGATCGTCTATAGCCATTTATGATATCAAAAAGCACATCATTCGATTCTTCAAACTTGTTTCTATTAGAAAATATTTTTTATTAATCCCAATAGATGTCAGCCCTATTATTTTTTTAAAAATTATGATCAGAAAAATGATGATGCCAAAAATGATGAATGATGAATGAATGAGATGATGAAATTATTATGATTTGTTATACATTTATTATTACTGCATACATAAATTTGTATTGTATTTAAATAATATTCATTAATTTTAGTTAGTTAAACAATTGTTTGCATACGTTCTTAATGTTACTACATTCTTAGTTCATTTTATTTATTATCAACATCCTAATGTGGGGACGCGGCATCTCTCCTTCAACAAGATCATTAGCTTGGTGAATGTAGCGTGATAGCTATTCTGCCTTAGATCGGTGTTCAGACTGTTTCTACGTAACATCATGTAACATTGATTCACTAGCCAAGGTACTATAAATAATTTATTTTCATTCAACATTTCAGTTGCCACTTAAAATCTTAAACCTGTCGTTATGTAAACTAACCTGGTAAAACCCATAGATATCATAGTTAAAGTATTAGATTGGCAGATCACGTGACCCCCAATGCGAACGACGGGACGCGCATGGAGACCAAAATAAGGGGGCAAAATGGCCAGTGTTGCTGCCACTTTAAGGAAAAAAGTACTACGAAAAAATACCATTTAATTCTAAAATTACAAAAAAATACTAGAAAAGGATTTAAAGTCACTAAAAAGATTCCAAAATGTAGCTAGTATTTTTACGATATTTTTTTGTAAATTTAGAATTAAATGGTATTTTTCGTAGTATTTTTCTTCTTAAAGTGGCAGCAACACTGGCCATTTTTACGCCTTATTTGGCCTCCATGCGCGTACCGTCGTTAGCATTGGAGATCACGTGATCTACCAATCTAATACTTTAACTATGATATTTATGGCTAAAACCCAAGTGACTTAAAGCCAAGTCACGTGACTGATGATGGTACCTTTTTAGGTTTACCAATGAACAGTCTATTCAAACTTAACTCCGTGTAATGAATATCTCCTGTTGAGAATCAGCTGACTTATGGAGAAAAAATGTTGTCCAATTTAGATGTTTTGGCTGGACAATACCAATATATATCGAAACTCTTTAGATTTTTCTAGTCTCAAATAAATCCCTGAAAATTGTTTTATTTTCGAGTATTTTGGGAAATAACTTCTATAAATCCTTTATTGAGCACCAAATCTTAACTTGAATCAGCACAAAATAAAGCTTTGTTTTATATTTTTATATTTGAGACAGCGTTATATTTTTTTCTCTAAAATTGAAAATAGAGCTTTATTTAGAAAGAAAAGTATTTATGGCGTTAATAAAATCAAAGAAATATACTGAATACCGAAGAATTGCCTCTGGTTTAAAGGCCGGTGTGTTAAATTGTGTCTTATCTACACACTCCAACAATAACTTGATAGTTTTTAAAGAAATGCTTTGGAAACGTTATTGTTATTTGGGAATTTATATACAAGTTAATATAGTTCGGGTTTGGTTAATAAAGTTTGGTGTTTTGGGTTGTATTCCTAATTTTTGCTTTTTTTTTAATTTTTAGAATAGTTGCGTCATCTACTGTATATTTTTGACATTTTAAAACTTGTATTCCTATAATAACGCGCCAATGAGATTAAAACTAACTTAAATCCACCAATTAAAACGTCAAAAAGATAAAAAAAAATTGTAAAAAAAAATGTCAAGCCCAAAACAAATGATAAATTAAAAATAAATGTACCTGTATTGCTTATGCTTATTTTTATAAAATGTTGAAAAATATGCATTTTTAAAACTGTTTTCTTGAAAATTATTCGATCGTTAAGGGGTGGTTAAACGGATTCAAGAACCAAAAGTCCTTAACTATAACCACAACCTCTGTTGTTTTCATAAAGACGGCTTCCTTTAATATCGTTCCGAACTTTCCCTTTTAAAGTCCCATTACCCAAACCCAAATTTCTCCGAGGGGACTTTGGCCCAGCATAAATCAATGTAATCGCTCAACCGCAGCATAAGGAATACTTTAAGCTTCCAGTATGAAGCTTTTCTGGATGAACTACTACGTTTTCAGTGTGTAACGCGCCAATAAGATTAAATCTAACTTAAATCTAGCAATTAAAACACCTAAGTCTAGAGTGTTCAAAAATAACTCGCCAATAAGATTAAAACAAATTTTATTCGCCAATCAAAACACCAATAAGATAAACTAACTTCAAAATTTAAAAAATGTACATATATTGTTTAGATACATATTTTTATATAATTTTTAGGGATAACAAAATAGGCATTTTTTAGCATTTTCTTGAAAATTATCCGATCGTTAAGGGGTTAAACGTATTTTAAGTCCTGAAGTGCAACCACAAACGTCAGTTGTTTTCATCAAGACGGCTGCCTTTAATATCGTTCCGAACTTTCCCTTTTAAAGTCCCATTACCCAAAACCAAATTTCTCCGAGGGGACTTTGGCCCAGCATAAATCAATGTAATCGCTCAACCGCAGCATAAGGAATACTTTAAGCTTTTCCAGTTGTATGAAGCTTTTCTGGATAAATTACTTCAGCGGACGTAAAACGAAGGCAAATCTTATAAAAGGTAAGCGAAAGATCGAGTGCTCTGAAAAAGAATGAGAGTAACATGTTATAAGATTGATTATCAACCAAATCAATCAAACTGTCGGTGACTACTTGGGCCGAGCCACAAAAATTCCGGATTTTGGGGACTGTGAAAAAAATGCGGGGAATTAGGTAAATGCGAATAAAAAAAATAGAGAGCGAGGAAATGTTTATTTTTTTCTAGTTTTGGTGGTTGTGTTTGAGCCTTTTTATTGAAAGTGATGAAAATTAAGTTTGTTAGCTGTTATTGAAATGTAAAATTTAAAAAGCAGGGTTTAGGGTTCAGGAAAAAATGTAGATGAATTCAGGCAAATGTGGATGAAAAAATAAATGGTGTGTGACACTACACAATTTCAATTGCCACTCAATAAAATACACATTTAAAGGTAATTCTGTACGGATATAGTCATTTCAATAACTTTAAAACCAAAAAATTCTATGGCAGCTACCCTGTGTGAAAATGCGTATAAAAAAGTGCATAGAGCGAGAAAAATGTATTTTTTTTATCGTTTTAGTGTATGTGTTTGAGCCTTTTTGTTGTTATTGTAATAAATGAAAATTTAGATTGTTAGCTGGTTATTGAGATGTAAAATTAAAAAAATTTAGAAATCAGAAAAAATATAGATGCATTGTAGTAAATGTGGATAAATTTATAATGTATTAAAATGCTGAACTTCATTTTGCGTTTGTGTATTATTTCGCTAAATAGTGTTTTGATTTTTATTAAAGAGGATTTAAAAAAGTTAAGTTTTCTTAGCTAGCGTTTGAAAATTAAAACTTTATCTTTACCTAAAATTTGTAATGCATAGATTTTATGGTTTGAAGGGAATTTATTTAGTTTGAATAGATGCTGAATATTCTTAATGCAAGCAAAATTTTTAGATAAAGTCATACCGGGTTTTCATTTTTATTTATTTATTTTTTTGATTTTTTTTATTGAATACTTTATTTAAAATACTGGATAAAAAAATAGATTTGGCTTTTATTTGTAGGGAAAAAAAATATCTATTGCGTTTTAATTAACCTTTACAAAAAATATTAACTTATTCAAATAAAATGAATATTATATTGATATAAATTAAAAACTGAAGGACTTAAATAGAGTTAACCCGATTTACCTTCATCAAAAATTACTAATTTTTTTAATAATATTTTCTTATAAATTATTATTATAGTTTAATTATGCACACATACTTGTTACTTTTAAAAGCCAAGATAACTTAGCAATCACCAAAATGATTTTTATAATTTACAAAATAAGTATTTAATTAAATACGTTATTTTAATAAAACAAGACCATACCAACTTCATATTTTTCACAGAATCATGGTTCAAAAATCAATACTTTTAAGTGGTAGCAATAGCTTGCTATACACTGTTCATATTTTTTCTTCCAGTGGGGCTGCCTTATCGTTGGCTAAGTCTTTGCAGACTCGGCATATTCCCCTGAACTGAGAGGCTTTTTTTGTGGCACCATCTAGGAGACTCTCACTACCAATTTTGACGCACAGATTACAATGAATCTGAGCTCTCTGGGGATGTTTAAGTATGCCAACATTTAATTTTGCCTAGATAACCCAAGCCAAACGGGTACTCAAGGGATCTTTTACATGCCACATAATCATATAAGATTCATGCCAACGATTTTTCCCTCCAGAAAATCAGACGACTCAGCCGGGACTCGAAACCGCAGAGTTGAGCTTTTGAGGTGGACACGTAATACCTCTCAGCCACTGAGCTGCTACTGTTTAAATTAATAAAAGTGTTTTAAGTATAGGTAGAAAGGGAGAGTTAATGGAAAAAATAATCAAGTAAGCATGCAGAAAACAATGTAGAAGTGAACAGAGAAAATTCAATTATTCATGTCAGTGTTTGCTTTGAACTCCACCGTTAGAGTGTAATTAACGCTATCATTTTGTAACTAACTGTCTTAAAGAGTGAACATATGCTGTAAAAGATCGATTTAATTTAATTTGTTAATAAAGGTATGACAAGGAAGTTTTACTTCGTAATTTGTGTGATACTTTCAAAACCCTATTCAGTTTTGCAATTTTTAGCTGTATTGAAAATCATAATTGATTCAATTAGTTATATATCCCTAGAAGCCACTCCAATTTAACACATGTCACACTTTTTGAACGGAGAACAATGTTCGAAACAAACCAAAAGCATTCGTTCGGTTTTGTTGCCACATACCATTAGTCTTTCAATTAAAGTGTATTAAATAAATGTCAGCGGCTAATAGATAGGTAGGTTGGTACATATGTATTTTCCAGTTTTTGTGCTTTATCTCAGCATAGAGATCATAGTAAAACTATCATAGCGGCTGATCACGTGAGCTCCAATGGTAGCGACGGTACAAGCACCGAGCCAAGAATTTCACGGAAAACAGGTCAGTGTTGCCACCACTTTAAGTCGAAAAATGCTACGACATCATCGAAAAAATACCATTTCATACTCAAATTATAAAAAAATACCACAACAAGTGACTTTATAAAAAAATACGTGAAACTCTGTAATTTTAGCATTAAATGGTATTTTTCAGATGACGCCGTAGCATTTTTCTACTTAAAGTGGTGGCAACACTGACCTGGTTTCGATGAAAATCTTGGTTCCATGCTTGTACCGTTCGATGTGGACCCGAGTACTTACTAGTGGACAGACGTGCTTCGTTAAATCTGTGGAGGCAAACTCCAGACTGTTTAGCGTGATAGTCTCGATTGTTGGTGCACGTAGATGTCGATTCGGATTGATCCAGGTTTAATTACTAGGGATCATGGGACGTTTTTAACAAGTTGAAATCTCAGAGAATAGCACGCAAAGATCGATTGACTTTCCTTACTTGTCCGTCAACATTGGTGTTACGTATCATGCCGCAAACTACTTACTTTTACTAGGTTCTATATGTTAGTACAGAATAAATCTGTGAACTTAGGAATTAAATGGTGGGTGGTACATAAATTCTTCCGGTCTGTGTCTTAATCAAACCCGCTTATAAGTTCGTCAAGTAAAAGTACACAGAAAGAATTTTTATGTCACAGAGTAAAGAAAAGTTAACCATGCAAAGGGAATCGAAACCCACCCGTTACAGCCGCAGATGCTAGCGTATGGTCTGGATGCAAACACTCGGCAATTCTGGCCCGAATAAATGGTTCTTAGTAGTATTAGTAGTAACTACAAGGGGGCTGTGGAGGAAAACTTTTCACAAGATTTTTGTTTTTAGGTTGAATCAGTTTTCAGATTTTGGGAAACAAAACATGAGAAATGGTTCAATAGAATTTTCCAAAAAAAAATGGAGAAATATTTCGATCCAGACTTTAATTACTAGGAATCATTTCTTTGGGAAAACGAGAATAAATTTTTTAACAATGTTGAAATCTCAGAGAATATCTGAACGTCAATAAAGTTTTTTATGATGAATGACAAAATTTCTTCCTTCTTTTGGTCCCTGCAAAAATACATATGATGTGTTTAGAACTTATTGAAATGCGTCAAAACTGACCTTGATAGACATTTTTTAGGTTTTCATATAACCTGATTTAACGTTACAGAATACATCTGGTGGAAACCACATTTAGGGAAGTAGTAGCCAACATTTTTTCCTTTTATTTTTGGTGGGAGAATGGAATAAATTAGAAAATCTCTTCTCTACTGAGTTCACATGTGTCTAGGTAACAACAAAAACTACTTGGCATATCACTTAAAGGTTTCACACTATAAATATAGGGTATAACGTTACTGAAAAAAGCTGGTCACTAATGCTGAGAAAGTTTTATGGTGTAAGGTTACAGCAAATTTTGCAGAGTATAAATAAAATTTAATATTTGAAAAAAATGAGAAAATAATAACCATCACTATGTACATTTTTTACCGAATACCACAATCAGTTTTTAAGCATACTATGTACCCAAATTCTTTTTATGTTACATAAAAAAAAATATACGCGAAGAAAAACCAGGACAATGGCAAGTATAGCATCTTATCCATCTTCGTTCGCATCAAAATCATGTCACTTCTCTCTCTCAGGAAAAACTGCGTGGTAAGTTCAAGGTTTAGGGAATTTTCTAGACAGAGCACAGATTTATTTATTTAATATAAAGCTTATTCCCCCCTCAGAAAACGTGCACTCTTAAAACAAACGAGCGGTTTTAACTCAGTCTGAGTTAATTTCCACTCCTTTCCGGTGTCGAAAATGCACTTCTCCTATAGGAGTGAATTTCACTCTTTTTCGGAGTGGGTAAAAGAAATAAAAGAAAACAATCTGCGTCCTACACTCTTAAAACGAGCGGTTTTAACTCAGTTTGAGTTAATTTCCACTCCTTTCCGGTGCCGAAAATGCACTTCTCCTATAGGAGTGAATTTCACTCTTTTGTTTTAAGAGTGTACAGTTTGATGCCGAAAATGTCGATACAAATATTAAGGAAATTGTTGTAAACTTCGGGCTTTAATTACATATAAACAAGATTGGAGACAAAACCAATATACAATTGAAGTTGTCATTAAATTTAAAATTAAAAAACTTGGCAGTCCACGGATGTACTTACTCTAGAGGACCGACATGGCTACCTTGCAATGGTACAAAGTAGGTTACATATTTATCTCAAATGAAATAAGCATCTAGTTAGTAAACATATTTGACAATTATCATAGTTGTTTGTTATTTTTAAACAAGTCAGCTAATATATTTTTGTAAAAAAATTAACTTTTATATAGGTATATTATTTATTTGGGCATTTCCACGCGTGACTTACACTACATCGGATGATTTAACAAATTTCGTTTGCGTAGTTCATAATTATTTTTACTTATTCAAAAAAATATTGTAGCCAGTTTACCCCTGAACATATACTATTTTTAGAAATCATAAAAAACCAATTTTAATTTAGTATTTCACTAAAAAATAATAAAAATTCATACTGTGACTTACACTACATGAAAGGAAGTCGAGTTTTTGTTATCATGTAAAACTCTCATTTCTTCTTCATAGTGCAGTAAATCAACATTCTACCAGTGCTTAATTTAAGTACAAGGTTTAAAGCTAAATAATTTAATTGCAAAAAAGTGTGGAAATATCATAGGAAATAATGTATTAACAGTTTTGTGCGTGACTTACACCACATTCAATTTGTGACTTACACTACATCATGTGAATTGTATCACAATATGGAAATTTAGGCAATAATAAATAACATATGTAAATAATTTTGAACATGGTAAGTTAAGAATTGCATACATGGTAAAATCATAGTTAGAAAAAGTTACACAACGTCCCCTAAAGTTGGTTTCTGGTAATTTCTTAATTCTTTCTTCAATAGAATTGTCTGAAAAACCTTCCTTCTGAGGCCACGCAAAAATACTTCCTGACCATTGCAGATGTTTCAGTTTTATTGAATAAGCATCTTTACTTAACATTTGCCCCACAAAATATGTAACGATAATTTTCCTACAAAAGGAACTAAAGCTCTTCTTTCAGCATCAAATTCATTTTCAGAATTTTGCTGAGAGGTATTTCCTTTTACAACATTTCCATTTGTTTAATCAGCAGTGTTGTTTTTTGGGGGATTTAATGAAATATTGGCAGTTTTAAGTAAGTATTTGTTTAATTTTAAAAAGCAGAGCAATTTTTGAGTGTCAGGAATCGGAAATATTTATTTTCCTTTGATGAGCAAATATCATTTAATCTACCTATTTCGCCCTTTATACAATTGTCAGAAATGTATAATAGTGATATGTTTGGGCAGATATCTTATGCAAAGTAAAAAAAATCTTTAGCAGAATGTGGGTCAATTTCCCTGGAAGGTGTGATTGCTTTTATCCCCTCCTCACTGTATCACCAAGTCCATCAAATGGTCCTTTTTCATGACTAAAGGTAAAGATGACCAACATTGGTGGCAGAGAAATCCATTCATTGTTGTCTAACGGTTGGAATATTGCAATAGAGGTGGTGTATTTTTAGTTAAAGTGTTGTCCGTAAAGTCGTTTTTGCTTTCCTTTTCTTTAAAGGTTTGAAATTTTCCACATGCTTAAAGTCTTTCCCTTTGCTCTTTTTTTTTCTTTTAACTGTTGATTTAGCCATCTTAAATTAAAATTATCAAAATATAAGAAATCTACAAGTATTATAGCTAATCTATAATAGATAAATCAAACAGAAGCTGTGACTGACACTACATTGTGACTTACACTACAAAGCTAAAATGTGTAAATAGAGAAAATGTTTTTTATTTTAAAATTAAAAAGGTGTGGAATTACGCAGAGGTTACTATAGAAAGAAAATATCGTAAAAATTTTGAAGTAAAGCTTTATTTTAAAAAGTTATAGAAACTTTTCTATCTTTTCGTGACTTACACTATAGTCAACAATGAGATTTTTATCTTTCTAATTAAGAATCTTTTAGTAATAAATGCCGATTAATAATGTGTTTTTAAGATAGTTCTGATAATCTATTTTAATAATTTTTCCAAAAAATCTGATGAAATGTGTTTCTTACCTTAAAATTCCTGGGTTCAAAATGTTGAAAAAACACGAGACCATGCTTTCAAAACAAAGCAGCCATTTTGAAGCTGCTGTGTTGCCAAAGGTGAAACAATAATAGTTGTTGATACAAAAAAAATAAAATTCAAACTTTTCTTAAGCACATATAAAAGTTACAACTGTAGAATTTTTTTTTCAGTTGTGGTATCATTTTACGTGGAATTAACCATTTATTAATATAGCCTTAATATATTAACTAATGCATAATATACTATTGAAAAATTAGTGCTAGGGTTCACCAAAAAAAAGGGTTCCTTTTTGCTGCAACGGCTATGTGTAGAATGTTTCCCAATATTTTAGGTTTTCGGTTGAACCAGTTTTCAAACTTTGGTTTCCTAATTGTTCAACTGCGTATCGATAAAATGGTGAAACATTTCACGCAGCTCCTATAAACCATTTTATTCATGAATCCTAGTAACAATTTTTAACAGTGTATTAACTATTTAAGTTTTCATCATTACATTTTAAACTTTTATTAAGTCCGTAAAAAAAGTAATACTAAAAAAACAATAAATATAAACTCTCAAAGATTAACAAAACTGCTTAACTTAGTTTTTTTTCTTTTTAAATTTATCTCAGAAAATAATTGAAAAAAAAAGTTGTTTTATTTTTAAAAACTTTGCTTTCATGGTAAATTAAAACTTAAGAAATGGAAATCTTGTTTATTTTTTATCATACTGTTGTTTGACACTGTAAAATATTTTTTACTTATAATGAAAGTTTGTTACTCCTTTGATTTTTAAATTAAATTGCATTGTGTTTCGAGTTTTAAAAAACTTATATGCAAAGATAACTTTTTTGTCATGTGAAACATTTTAAGATTAAGTTTTTAAATATGCTTGCACTGTTAAACCAAGTGTTTTTTATGTTGATGTGTGTCGTCAATATTTGACGTATAGCGATTTAATAATTATGATTTTTCTGGTTATATAAACTAAACATATGTAATCATGATACAGTAGAAGTACACAAGAGATTTAAGAATTTTCTCAAGAAAATCTATTAAAAAGATAACTGAAACGTGTTATATTTTTGCATATATATTGAAAGTATTAAAAAATAACAAAGTTAATAATGAAGTAAAATAAAGATATCTTGTTGATATTAAATTATATTTTTGAAAACTGAATACATTTTAAGAAAGCTAAAAGCAAAAACCACTTTTACAGAAGTAATCTCGAAAATTTAAATAAAAAAATATGCAGGTATTTCTAAACATCTCCCTAATAAGCTTATAAAAGAGCATTTTTTCCCTGATATTAAAACGTAGTTTAAAAACTATAAAGAACTTTCTAAATTTACTAAAGAAAAAGACGAATTTACTAAAGAAAAATTATTTAAAAGAATTGACACACGTTATATCTTTACCTAAACTTTATGCATTTAAAGTAAGAATAAAAAAAGTTAATAATGCAGTAAATTAAAGATGTGTTGTTTATATTTAATGATACGTTAGAAGAAATTTGAAACTGAATAAATTTAAAGAAAACTAAAAACGAAAACCACTTATCCAGAAAGAATGCAGGCATTTTTAAGCTACCTCTTAATGAGCTTATAATTTATTTTCCTCTTATATTGAAACAAAGGTCGAAAATAAATAAACCGACAGAAACTACAATAAAGCTTCATAGATCATTTGTTTAAGCACAATAAAGATATCCTGTTATTACACTCTTAAGAAATAAAAACTTAAGCCCAAATCACAAATAAGCAACTCCTCTTTTACATACAAACTCATTATTTATGCGCATTCGAATCCGTCCGTTTCAAAATATAATTCTTTGAGGACAAAGTAAAAATTCGATTCGACTTCCACATGCTTTAATTTGAAATTTGAATTTTACCGCAACGTTATTTGCGTCACATTTTTTTTCGAATTTCATTCATATGATCAAAGTTTCAAGATAAAGAATAATATTAGAGAAGGTAAATTATATATTCGAAGATGTTACAGAACTAACTGTAAATAAATCAGAATGGTAGTGTGTTTATATAAAGGAGTTTATATTTAAATACTTGGATTAGTAATGATTTTTTTTTTCGTAGTTGGCTAATTTTATTCAAAGAATTTGCAATTCGGGCTTTTGGGATTAACATAATATCTGGAGAGATTCTATTTGACTTTTACTTATTTTGATGCTTCATTTGTAAATGGTAAAGCGGTTAAATTATATTTTCATTAGAAGTAATGTGGAATTTAACTTAATATTTAAGTTCAAATTGTTAAATAGAAAACGTTTAGTTTGTGTTTTAAAATAAATTGCAATTTATATTACTACGTTTCTTTAAGCTTATAAATTTACTAACTTTGCTTTACATTGATAAGATCAAATATTTATAATGCATAATATAAAACAAGTAACAAAATAGTATTTTTGTTTAAACAAAGAAGCATATATAAATATTATGGAAATTACTATTTATGGAAATATAGATTTAAACTATACTTGTGTGTTTACAAAATAATATGAAATAATAATGATAGAAAATTTATTATATGTGATTTGAATAATTCCTTCCTTCCATTCCATTTGTTCCTTCATTTGTATAAAATATATTATTCTAAAACAAATAATTACTTTTTTTTTACTATATAGACAATTATAGTTAAGACATACAATATCATACAATCATGTTTAACTTCCAGATGGCACAAAAAGTAATCTAGAGTTTTGATAAATGTGAAAAATATGAAAACGGTTAATGTAAAATGAAAATGTAAAAACGAAAAAGTAATATAATAATATAAAGCGGTCACATAAAATATGTTGCTAAATTTTAAAAAATAGTACTTTAAAATGTGAGCCTAAGGGGACAGGGAACACAACGACGCTTCAAAATATCAAATTTTCATTTTAACTTTCAATCACTAAAATGAATATTTACGAAAATTTTTATATAATACGCATCTGCATATGGGGCTGGAGTTCGTAAATTTGGTAGTTAATTTCAAAAGGACTTTGTTTCCAGCTTCATATGTCATTATTTTAAAACACAGATTTTTAGCTTTTAGGTACACTTTCCAGCACAACTATTGCGTGTATCTGAAAATTATTTTTTATAGAAATAAAAAAGTCCATTAAACGCAATGAACCTCAAGTTTGATGATAAAACATTCATAATTTTAAGTTATTAACCCGAATAGAAACTTTGCGCATTTCTTAAATAAGCAAAAACGTCTTAATTTTACTCACTTAATAATTTTTGAGAATATTTTTGGTTCACTGTGTTAAATAGACATGTATACGACATCATAGAAAATTTCAACCCTTCTAGTAAATTAGAAAAAGAGAAAAGTTAAGGCTGAAAATTGGTGTTTTGGAATAATGACATTTAAAAGCTGGCAACAAAGTTATATTGAAATTAACTACCAAATTTGCAAACTCCAGCCCCATATTCAAATGTGCATCATAGAAGTTTTTTCGTAAAGGCACGATTCAGTAACTAAAGTTTAACGGGATATTTGATATTTTGAGTGGTCGTTTTGTTCCCTGTTACCTTAAAAGTTGTTGTAAAAATAAAAGTTTAAAAAAAATAAAGTTGAAGTAAAATCTTTGTTAAATATATCATGGTTAATATTATTTTAAATGCCTATATTACTCTACATTTTTCCCACAGCACAATACTCCAAAATAAATATAATTTTCTTAAAGAGAAAAAACCAAATTCTATAACCGCCTGATAAATCGTATCCCGACGGCAGTCATAATGTTTGAGAAAAACAGCTGCCAATGATCTTTAACCATTAGCCAGGGCAAAACCACTTTACTTGGAAGACCGCGGCATTTTTGAGCAATATTTCGTGGGATAAATAACGGGACCACTCATCTTTGGTAAATGATATTTAGCAGAAACCATTGTTATACGTTCCTGTTAACTTCTTCCTTTTCACTCCCATGAAAAGACGTGGTGAGGTCTTATATATCTAGTCCCCGTTATATTTTCGGACTGGATTGGACAGTAGTAACGCACCAATAAGATCGAAACATACTTTTATCCGGGCCGTGGGGAGCCTAGTAGTAAAGATCTCGGTCTCGGGATCAAAAGGATCAAAAGGTCCCGCAAAACACCTCTGAAGACCCACCGAGTATATGCGGAGTACGTGCTCGTTAAATCTGTTGGGTCCGAAAGTCCTGTGGTCGGTAATTGCGCAGTTTACCACGGGTACAGGTCCCTGGAGACTATTTCCCTCCCCTTCAGGGACATGTCTAAATTATGGAGGTGGCGATAGATGGCAGCATCTGTCTTGTATGTGTGTGTATCTCGTGTCCGTCGTTCTTGACAAAGGTTTATAAGCGGGTCTCTGTGACCAAGCACACAAGCCTGAAAATATATGTCTACCAACCTACTTTTAATCCGCCCATTACAACGCGAATGGCTATAGTCTTAAGAAGTAACTTCTCTAAGATTAAAATTAAAGTAAATCCACCAGTTAAAATGCCAATGGCTGGAGTTGGTTGGTAGACATACACTGTAAAAAAACCTGTTGTTTTTACAGTTAAAAACTGTCAACTTAGACGCCAGTTATAACTGTTTTTTTACAGTTTAAACTGTAATTCTTTTACAGGAAACTGTAATTTTAACAGAGAAAACTGTTATTTAGCAGGGAAAAACTCTTAATTCAATGGTTTTCCCCTGTAAATTTAACAGTTTCTCCCGCTAAAATAAAATACCCAATACTAGCCCTCGCGACCGAGTAATTACTTAGTCGCAGAAGGTTCAGTATTGGGCTCGCACGCAAGAAGTTCCTGGAAGAGGTATGGACCGGGCCCGGTTTTGATCCAGGAACCTCTTGCGTGCGAGCCCAATACTGAACCGTCTGCGACAAAGTCATTACTCGGTCGCGGAGGCAAGAATTGGGTATTTGGTGCTGAACGATGATCTCAATCACGTGACTCTTTGCTCGTCTTCAAATTTCCCCCGCGGGCAGGTGCATTTGATGGATTGTGAGTGTGACGTCACGTTAACGAAGATAAATACAGTTATTAACTGTTTTTCTAAAAACAGTTTTTAACTGTAAAAAATAATGTATTTAACTGTAAAAACAACAGTTTTTTTTTTACAGTGTATATATTCAGGTTTGTGTGCTTGGTCAGAGACCCGCTTATAAACCTTTGTCAAGTAAGACAGGCACAACACACACATAAGTGGATCCATCTAATTTTTAGAGACAGAGGCCAACTAGAGAATCCCCAGAATTGGCTTGTCACCCCCAGAGGTATTGATTTGGCATGGGAACTTGGAGGACTTTGTGACCACGACGGATTTAACGTGCACCATTCACCATTAGCGTACACGGGGGTCTTCAGCGGCCAGGGCTCGAACTCGCAACATTAGGGATGCCAGTCCAGTGTTAAGTAGTAACGCATCAATAAGATTAAGCTTTTGCAGTTCGACGTTACCATAAATAATAATAAAAACCAATTTTCTTATAAATTATATTCATATCAATAACGTTTAGCAAATTTCGATTGGTTACTGAAATACTATTTCGGGACAAATTTTCCCAAAACATGTGCTTATGAAGTTATAGCATAGTTTTTTGCTATATATTTTGAATTTTTAATAGACGATTAATATTACGATTTAATTTTATCAATACATCTGTAAGGCCTCACTCAGTTTTAAATTGGCACTTTTTATAATATTAACCCTTATCAAAAATTACCTTTATTTTCTAGTAAAACTTTAATCTTCACAAAACATGTGCTTATGATAGCATAGTTTTTTGCTATATTTTGAAGTTTTTAATAGACGATTAATATTATGATTTAATTTTATCGATACATCTGTAATGCCTCACTCAATTTAGAATTAGCACTCTTTATAATATTAACCCTTATCAAAAATTACCTTTATTTTCTAGTAAAACTTTAATCTTCACAACCAAACCAGGAACCGTGCATTACAATTCTGTTCCGAGAACAGGTGAAAATATATTTTTTCTTTATCAACTTCGTTGGATGTTTTGTAGTTTAGCCAGATGTTTATTTTACTCAAGAGAAAACATTTCCGAATAATTTGAAACGCTCAAATAAAGTGGGACATCGGAGCAGAGATATATATTCTTCTTGTGAAAGCTACACTAAAGAAACACATCTTTGTCATTTGTTGAATTGGATTTACTTCAATTTAAAATATTTAATATGAATTCAAAGTAATGTTGTTTGGTAATGAACTATTCACCACAGTTATTGCGGGGCCATGGATAGTGGTTAAGACCTCGTTCTCGGAATTGGAAGGTCCCTCGATCGAGTCCCGATACCACTTAAGACCCACCGAGTATATGCGGAGTACGTGCTCGTTAAATATGTGGGTCCGAAAGTCCTGTGGGCGGTCATGGCGCAGTTTCCCACGGGTACAGGTTTCATGGAGACTATTCCTCACCCCCTTCAGGGACATGTCTAAATTGTGGAGGCGGCGATAGATGGTTGCATCCGTCACTTTATGTGTGTGTTGTGTGTGTGTCTGTCTTACTTGACGAAGGTTTATAAGCGGGTCTCTGACCAAGCACACAAACCTGAATATATATCTACCAAACAACCTCATTATTGCATACATTTATTCATTGTTATTTAAACTAATGTCACCCTCATTTATAATTTTGCTTGACTGCGTGGTTCAAAATGTATATTGCTTGAACACTTCGCCCTAAGGTGCATATACGTGGACGTTGTAGAAGTCACTGCAAAACCTTATTTTGAAATTTTTTAAAACTAACTTTTCTATTATAAACTAAAATGTCCAAGCTTTGTAAAAAATTAGTAGCGAAACAACTGCTATTTATTATTGCATACAGAAATAAAGTGGTCTAAGTGTCAAGCAGATTTCGTAGGTCTTGCTAAAACCCGTTTCTTATTGATATTTATACGAAACATTACATGAAAACAATAGTCAGAATGGGTTACTAATTACAAGTAATTTACAGATATTTTTTGTTTCTTCATAGTACACAAGAAATGTTTTTTTACCGCTTAAAATTTCAAAATCTGCTAAATTGACATGCCTCTTAACAAATGTTGAACATTATTTTTTTTTAAAATTACTTGAAAAACATATACTTCTAAATATATATTTATTTGAAAAATATAGTAGGAATTTTTCAGGATTGAAGAGGGTTGTTTGAAGGGGACCGGGTAGACAAAAATTTCACAAATATCGATTTTATTTTTTATTTTAGTGTGTAAAAATAGCTTATACTTTTAGCTTTCCATATAAAGCATATTTTAAACAATCTGAGCAGATTTTAAATCGCAATTTCGATTTTTGTAAACGCGCCAAGCGAAATTCGTATGTTATTCAGTCCCGGGCTTTATCTTAAACAGCCTTTTACTCAGCATGTATATATTTTGATATTTTTATTATGCTCAATTAGTAATTTGCGATTCAAAAGTTTGTGTATTTTTTTGAAACTTGGAGTAATTATTAATTGTAATGTTTAAAAGACAATTCTGCATGGATTTTAAGATCTGATAATTATGTATTGTTTATTTGCAATTTTGTTTCATGTTGTTGACAATTCCCCTTAGTGTCCAGCGGAGATTTATTCTAATTAAAAACATGAAATCCAAGGAAAAAAATGGTTTTAAAGTATACCATGATGCAATGAATCCAAGGAGCATTTAAAATGTCGTTGAAACGTCTAATTCACTTAGCATTGAAAGTTCTAAAATTGTTGTAAATTTTGAAGTTTGGTAGTCTTAAAAATGGTTAATTGTATGCATTCTGTCTGCAAAACTAATATTTCTTGAGACTACCCAGGTCCCCTTACTTTGTACCAAGTCGATACAAGGGCAGTAAAATTGTTTCATCTAACATTTTTTCTGAAAACTCTATTGGCAAAGGCGTCAGGAAAGGGAGTGCAATATAGTCCGCAATATTAGTAACTCAGATTACCCATTTTCTGAATAATTTGGTTTAACCTCACAAACAAAGTATCAAAGTGTTTCATTATTAATAATTATTTATCGTGTATATTTTTGGCGGATTTTGTTATAGAAAAATTTTAATATGTGTGAAGTATTTTGTACATTTCTAAAGCCTTTTAAATTGTATTAAAAATGTGAAGCAGTTCATATTTTTTTACTCTTAATTGCGTGGTTCAGTTCCCTCACCATTCGTTCTATATAAAAGCAAAACAAGACACAACTAAAAGAGCTTAGTGGGAGAACGTTCTAAGTGGCAAAAAAGTAAAAGCGAGAAAATGAGCTGTAAATTTTTTCGTTTGCACTTATCTACGTTAAAAAACGGCTCTTACAAAAGATAAAATATATACTTAACTTAAATTTTATGAAAACGGAGAGTCTTGTTATCTTTAAAGGAGAGAATACCATGTTCATTGACATAAATATCACAATTTTTTCAAAAATGTCACTTAGCACATTTTTCCACTAAGGTCTTCAATTAGTAACCAATTCACTTCGAAAAGATTCCAAAAATAGTCTTATTGAAGGAAGAATTCAACTAAGGAAACAATTGATTAGATAAATAAAAAAAACTGTAGCATTGTTTATGCATTTCTTGTATTTAATTCAATTTAAATTTATTTTGATGGCCACCTCTGAAAGACAATATCAATTGATCAAAAGGTAGCTAATGAATAGTGAAAAGTTTAGGAATTCATTTTTAGTTATATTTTTAGTTTTTAAAAAATTATCCAATAAATGTATAGTTAAAGTTTTTATGTTAAAATTTCTTGTTTATTTTAGTTAGATAATTATGTAAGAAAAAAAATTAGATTTCTTTTAGCACAGATAGTTCCTTCTTCTCATAGGACGTTGTATTTTTATGTAGTTTTCGGTACACATAAATGAAAATCTGCGACTTTGTAAATTATGAAGCACGTTTAAATGTATTTCAAACACAAATACAACAGCTCAAAAATTATTTTAACATAACTTTCAGAAAATACTACACTTATCCTAACCTTTTTTTTCGAATAAGAAGCAAAACAAGACTCACAATCACGACCCCATTTACTTCAAAAAGCTTAAAATGGGCCTTATTAAACAAGAAAGGATTCGAACGAGGAAACAATTAGTTAAATAATTAATATAAAACAGTAGCATATTGTTTCGACAATTCTTGTAATTAACTCAATGTAAAATTACTTAGATAATCCCATCAGAAAACAATGTTAATTTTTAAGAAAAAAATCACCCAATAATGCGTTGTTAAGAGTTTTATCTGGATTTATTTTTAATAATATAAGATAGATACGTTATTATATAAGACAAAATCTGTTACTTTTATTGGTCAATGCTCAATTCATCGTTTTAAATTTTATATACGGAAAAATTAGCTTAAATCTTTCGCTGTTTTTAATGGTAAGTTGTATCATTCTGATGGTAAGTTGTATCATGAAACACGTTTAATGTATTTTTACGTGGTTGTTGCTACATATCAATAAAAAAATCGCAATTTTGTAAATTACTGAAACAGGTTTACATGAATTTTAAACATAAGTACAGAAAACTGAGAAAATTGGTTCATCATAACTTTTCTCCTACAGTCCCTGGACAAATTATTAGACGCACTGCATGATTTCATGTATCAATCAGCCGCGGTATCTCAGTCGTGTGAAGCGTCGTGCTCGCATCGGAAGGGTTGTGGGTTCTGTCCTCGGCGGTGCTCGCAATTCTGATGGTTGCTGGGTCGGCGCTTGTATTCGACTAAAGACCGCCGTGTTGCTAATGGTGGCTGGGCCACGTTAAATATGTCGTGGTCACAAAGTCCTCCATGTTCCCATACCAAATTAATACCTCTGGGGGTACCAGATCAGGGGGTTATCGGCCTTTGATTGGATCAAAATTCCGTATGTGTGAGAATGGATGTGTGAAAGGGACCTTCCTGTAAAACGGATGTGTCACGCTGCGAGCAAAAAGTCGGACTTCCTCCCTTGTGGCGCTCAATAAAAACGGAAGCCGCCCCTCTTCGCCTTAAAATCGAGTAGTTCTCTACTCCGGGCTCGGTTACCGAGTGGCATTAGAAACAACAACAGCATGTATCAATCAATGATGAACAAAATACCTTTAGAGGGACATTTGTGTTCCTAAACTTAAGCTATTGAATAGAAAATACTATATGGCTATACATAATACATATATCGACATCTTTTTTAATGATATGGTATTCTTTGGTATGTTTTCAACATTACTAAAAAAATACAGTGCGTCTAATAATTTGTCCAGGTACTGTAACCTTTTTTTTTCTAACAGAAGCGAAACAAGACTCACAATTACGACCCCATTCACTTCAAAAACCTTCAAAGAATGGGCCTTATTAAACGCGAAAAGTCTTCACAAAAGAGAAAACACACTGACAGTGCAATATCCTTATGTCTTCGCCCCCCTCCGAAAACATTTAGAGTTGGGAAGAAAATACAGTTTTGTAATTTCGCTCGTGTGTTGCAGCAATTTAAAAACTCGAGAACATCGCGATTTATGACAGGGTATTTCCAGATGTTGAACTCTTAAAAGGAACAAGCGCCCTGCAAATGAGATATATTTGTGAGAAATTGGACTGGATAACATCGGGAGAGGACTTTGGGTGAGATGGAAATACCGGGTGAGGGGGTTTGGGGTAGAGTGACGTAAGATACGGTGGTCCTACACTGGTAAAATATGTGTGTTTGGTGTTACTATAATAATGGTTCCTAGTAGCTGAAAGGATGTTTGGTGAACTGTATCACCACATATTCCGTATTTAAGTACAGGGTGGTGCAAATAAAAGTGGCCCCAACGTGGAGATAAGAATACGATATAATTGTTGCCAAGTCAAAACCCAATACAAACACAGGTTTGCTAACTGAAGCTATTGATCGCTTCAATATTCCCAAACATCATATATAGCCCTCATATATAGCTCAAACAAACGCTTGGCGACTTATTTGCCGGCAACTACGCTATGGTTAGAGAAGCTAGTTGAAATGAAAAATAAACAAGGTTTGTAGAGCTGATAAAAAAAGTTCCCACTAGTGATTATTTCGGTCGTTTTTTATCCTAGAAAATCGGATCCTTTTGTTTTTGTTAATACAAAACATTCTAAATTGATTGCAAGACTCAAAATCTGGTGTTCAGACCCGTTTCGGAATGTTTTTGGACTTGTTGACAGCAGATCCTATCTGACGCCATTTCCTAACTATGCGTTGCATAGCACTCTTTTTATGCCCATTTACACCTTTAAATTCTTTAACAAACAACTAGCCCCATTTTTCCAAAGAATTAATTTTAATAAAATTTTCTACAATGAACACTCTCTGCTGTACTGTGAGTTTCATCTCCACCTGTGAATTGATCAACTTACACTCACACTGACTCACTACGATCTGAACTGGCCAATAGTCCATGAGTAGCTCTAATGTGATGCTAATCCAATCCAACCAATGCAAAAACAGGTTTGTCAAGTAAAACCATTGCACGCTTGAATAATCTTTTATTTCCACTTGAAAGCTTTCAGGCGGCTTCAAGAGTTTTTCTCGCCAAGCATTTCAACGTATTCCTATCTCTAGACCGGGGCCACTTTTATTTGCCCCACCCTGTATTAAGATCGCAAAAAATTCCAAGGGGTTGAATCTCTCATGAATATTCAGCCATATTACCTAATTCCATTACTAAGATATTAACACAAATTATATATTTTTTTTAATTGAGAATTTAGATTGTATTGAAATGCTGTGATTGCTTGAATTATGGTAGATTAAAAGCTGCACTTTTTAAATTATAAAATAACAACCTATTTTTCTTTACAAATGTAAAATAGAAATTATATTTGTCATTTTAATATCAAACTAAAAACTAATATATTTGAATAATTTATGATTTGTAATGAATCATTTTTTATTATTTAGTATTTGAATTTAAGATTTATTATTTATTATTTGAATTTAAGATTTATTATTTATTATTTGAATTTAAGATTTATTATTTTTTTAATTAATGATAAGTTTTTATATTTTTTTTATTATATATTAATTATTATTCATTGATAAATATCATTGAGTGATAACTTTAAATGTATAATCCTAAACATGAAACTTAAAAATGCGAAAAATAGAATGCTTAAGAAAAGAATATGCAAGAATAAAGTAACTTTTCAATAGTTATTTTTCATTGTAAGTTTCAAATATAAGTTGGCGTTACTGCGTTTTTAGCAAACTTATTTCAATTTTCTCTTAAATGCTTATTATCAAACAGTATAATAGACACAGTTAAGGGGGACCAGACCCCCAAAAATTTTCAAAAATGACATTTCAATGTTTTTAGTGTTTCTTAAAATATGAAATCTTAGCTTTTCAACGATATCCCACATAAAAGTTTCGAGTACTGAAAGTATTTTTCATATTTTTTTAAACAAACGTTGTTTAGGTAAAATCGAGTGATGTTTTATAGGTAAGAAACCACTATTGTTTACTTTAAACGGTTATATCTCAAAACTTACTTTTTCAATGTTCATATACCTTTTTCTCAAAATATACTGTAAGTATCAGCCTGAAATTTTTTATACGTAGTTAAGAAGTTTGTTTCTAAAAACCGCTGGAGGGATTTGACTATAAATATCTTACTTTTTTTTTCCTTTTTAATATTATTGATGTTTTTTTAGGTAAAACAATATGTAGTTTCACTTTAAAAAATTATAATTTAAAAACTAAACAAAATTTTTGAAAATGCCTCCATTAAAGTATAGTTAAACATCCATTTAAAAACTGGTAAAAATTTCATTTAAAAGTATCAAATAGATTCTGAGAAAAAGGTACATAAAAAAGGTCATTTTAACATGGGCTTCAATGGAGGGCTCCGGTTCCCGTTAACATCAACACACAAAGATATTAGCTATTAAATCTATGAGTTAAACCTTTTTACTTCTAAGAAGCCCAGATAACATAAGCGTTTAGAAGTATGTTGCTTTCTTCGCGACGTTTTCATTCATATGTGGAAATACATTGTTTATGACAGGAACAACCTTTTCTTTCTCCTAACAAGGTAACTTCTCTTTTTTTAATCGTGTCACAAATCTTGGGAATATTGCATCTCGTTTCGGATGTCACTTAAAAGTAGCTTCTGTTTATACAAGTGTTTCTGTCGTAGTAAACAGAAACGGTAACGAATCCCGAGATGGATCGGGAATGAAAAATGTAAAATAACAGTAACGTTAGAGGAATTGATTTGCCTTTGATTTTAAGACTGAGGTTTATTTAAATGACTTAAACTAAGTTAATTTACCTTTGATTTTAAGACTGAGTTTAATTTACCTTTGATTTTAAGACTGATGTTTAAAAGTCGTATTATTTAAGCTTAACCAAAGCTGTAAGATGAAATGATCTAATAATTTGACATTAATGTCAAATTAATAGAAAACATTTGTTTCATTATTTCATTTTATTTTTGGTATCTCGAAAAATGAAAAAAAATAGTTTTTTTTAATTAATCACATGTGATACGTTGTCAAATGATTTTTGAATCTAAGGTTCTTAAAGTTTTAGGAATGTAAACAGTGTTTTTTTTTTTAATATTTGTAACAGGGTTTGTGCTGAATATAAAAACAAAATATTGAAAAAATAAATACCCACGACTTTTTAATTTATTTAATAGACGGTAATACGCGGGTGGTTCAAAGATGTATATTTATGCGGATAATTTTGTGGTACTAATTCAATAATAAAGTTAAAGATGTTATCGTGATTCTAAGTTATTTAATTTATACAACATGTCTTAAAAAGCTACGTAACATGTTTTACTAATATTGGCATACAATAATATCTTATTTATCGCCAAAAAATGTGAAAAAATTTTCAACAAGCAAACACTTTATTAACTCAAAAACAAACATTACCGAATAATTTTTTTTCGTCACAAGGGGGTTAAAAAAAACAGTATATATCTTAATGAAAGTTTTTTAACTGCATTTAACAATATCTAACTACTTTCTTGGCCTAGATTATCATTCGTATACAAACCTAAATCTTAAGAACCATTCACCTTTTTAATTCTATTGACTCATTTAACATATATCGTAAAAACATCTATTTTGTGACCTATAGTCACAAATGTACAAATTCGTATACAAATACCCCAATAAATCTTAATTCTAACCAGTTCTCATACCTGTTCTTAGATCTCCTATTGAACTCATTCTATTGCGAAAAAAATACATTTACCTATCTAAACTCACTCAAACGGTACAATTTCTACAACTACAGCCCCCAACTAACTAAATTTAAAACAGTTCTCTCCCATGACTTAGCCTTCCATTAAAATCCACCGAACAATCATTTGAATTTCTATCCCAGAACCCTAATCTTGGCGCGAATTGTAAATTACTTTCAACCGTCGGTAACGTGATTACAAAAAGCTAATGCAAAGCCACATGTGAAACGAAACTTCGGAGCGCTCTCCATTAATTGTCGTCTAATAGAGTATCATTGTTGAGTAATTGATTTAGAAAGACCCTTTTGATCGTTGGGGAATTTGGAATGCTTCGGGCTGTATGGTTATTTCAATTCCGGTTTCAGAGTTTTAATGCAGTTAATAAGTGCGTCGTAATTTTGATCATGGAAAAAGTGAATAGGTAGGTAGGTTGTACGTTTTCCGGTGTATACATTTATAATAGGGTACTTGACAGTATCGCTAAACTACCTTCCAATATTAATTAAATTATAGTTTGAACCCAAATATAACAAACGTATATATTTTTTGCAAAATAAATCTTTAAATAATTAATAAAAATCTTTTTCAAATGGCTTTTTTTCATCGGTATGCACGTGATCACAAACACGTCGATTTGGCTGACGTCACTAGTACGTATAAACAAATAGGTGTGATGTTTTTTTGTTTGTAATTAAACTGGTTTTAATCTAACTTACTATTAAAATAAGAATTATATAGATAATGGGTGGAGGTTTTTACAGAAGCAGATAGTTCAAATTTGCTTAAAGTAGATTCCAAAATGGTGTTTCAAAGTTTGTTTATAGTCACTAGTGACATCATAGATACCACGTGACAGCCACAAAGCGTTTTCGGGAGTGATTTTCGTCTTAATTTTAAAATTCATTTTCCTCCCTTTTTATGGGGTATTTGAAAAAAAGAAAACATACGGGTCTAATACTTTTGGCATAAGAATATTTAAAGCCAGTAAATTTTTTTCAGTCAAATACCCTATTAAGTCGATTTTTTTTGCCAATAAATACCCGTCTATAATAGGATGTGGCCGGTTTTGACCGCGGGACCTTCTGCGTATGAGTGGACGATGCTATACTGATGATATAGTGGGCTACGGAAATCATAATGCAAAGCCACATGTGAAACGAAACTGTAGAGCGCTCTTTTAATTGTCGCCTAATAGAGGATCATTGTTAAATGATTGATTTTGTGAGACCCTTTTGATCATTGGGGTATTTGGAATGCTTCAGGCTGTATGGTTATTTCAATTTCAGTTTCAGAGTTTTAATGCAGTTAATAAGTGCGTCGTAAAATTGATCATGAGTCAGGCGGTAATTTTGTAATTTCGTCGTTTCTGGATGTCTATTTCTCGCGTCCGTTAGGTACTTTAGCACATCTAATTACGCCTCGTAATTTAGAACCCGGTCAAGTGATGGACCGACACCTGAGTTGAGTGTCAAGTGGTAGGTTGGTACATGTATTTTCCGGTTTCTGTGCTTGATCAGAGACCCGCGCTTATAAACCTTCGTCAAATAAGACATGCACAGACAGAATTTTTACTGACACAGAGAGAGAAAGTACACCCAGGGTCAAGGCGGGTATCGAACCCACCCCCGGTACAGTGAGCAGACTGTTAGTGTAATGGGATATCATCAACCCCACTAGGCCACCAGGGCTCCTGAGTCGGTGAGGTGAGGTAAGGAGAGGTAATCGTTTCCGGCTGTCTATTTCTAGCCTCCTTCAGGAGCTTTAACACAGCCATAACGCCTCGTAATTTAGAACCCTGGTCAAGTGACGAGGTCGACACCTGAGCGGGCACCCAACGGAACTTTGAGCGACATCGTACGCTAACGCCGTCGGGACTTTGGACTCCACAGATATAATGAGCACGTCTGTCCCTGTGTACTCGGGCCCATCCGTGATGAAAACCCTGAGTCAAGATTTGGCAGTTTACTCGTTTAGGGCCGTCTATTTCTTGCCTCCGTTAGGAACTTTAACACAGACCATTACGCCTCGTAATTTAGAACCTCGGTCAAATGACGGGGTCAACGCTAGAGCTGAGTCAAGTGATTCGTTAAGTAATCTGTATACGTTCTCCGGGGCTGTCTATTTCTAGACTCCATGCGGAGCTTATACCAAGCCAATTACTGCTCGTAGTTAAGAATCCTGGTTAACTGACAAGCTCTGCACCTGGGCGGGAACCCAACGAACTTTTAAGAAATAGAAAAAAAAATGAAAATAAACACACACACAAAAATTGATACATATTAAGTATTACATTCATTCAATATTTATACATTTTGCAAAAAAAGGAAAATTGTTTGAATAGCAAGACATCTTTAATCTGAAATTGTTACACAATTATATAGCACTTTGTAGTTTAACAAGTAGTTGACAGATCATGGACATTGGATGATAAAAGGTCTATAACAACAAAAAAGGCAATCATAATGCAAAATTGGCAATCTTGCAAAAAATTCAACCGACCAATTCAGTTTCATCGTCCTATTTGATCCTTAACACAAAGTTATAAGTAGTTGAAATAGGGTACTTGACTGCATCGCCAAAATACCTTCCAATATTATTTAAATTATAGTTGAAAGTTAAAAATAACAAATGCATATAATTTTTTTGCAAAATAAATCTTTAAATCATAAAAAAATCATTTTAAAAAGGCATTTTTTTCACGTGTTCATCACGTGATCACAAACACAACGCTTTGGCTGACGTCACTAGTAACTATAAACAAACCGGCGTGATGTTTTTTTGTTTTCTGATTAAACTTGATTTAATCTAATTTACTCTTGAAATAATAAATATTGAGATAATGTAAGGCTTTTTACAGAAGCGGATATTTCAAATTTGCCTAAAATCGATTCCAATGTGGTGTTTCAAAGTTTGTTTATAGTCACTAGTGACATCACAGATACCACGTGACAGCCAGGAAGCGTTTTCGGGAGTGATTTTTCGTCCTAATTTTAAAATTCATTTTTCTGCCTTTTTATGGGGTATTTGAAAAAAAGAAAAAATACGGGTCTAATATTTTTAGCATAAGAATATTTTAAGCCAATAAAAAAAATTTAGTCAAGTACCCTATTGCATTTACACCATAAAAGGTCTTTTGAATAATAAAAAATATATGTAGCTAAGTTTGTGCTTAAAATTCAACCAACCAATCCAGTTACATCATCATATCTCAGCATCCATGCAAAATTACAACGGAAACCGTACTTATTACAGCAACAATTTTAATAACAAACCCAACAACGTAAATTTACGATGCTATGCAGGATATCCAAATTACTACCTTCGAGAACGTCTTATTTGAAGAGCTCAGTTGAAGAACATGCTAAGTGACAAAAAGGTGGAAACCAAAAATTGAGTTTTAAAATATTTCATTTGCATTCAAATACGTTAAAAGTGGTACTTGCAAACGCTAAAAAATATATTTAAATTTAAGTTTATGAAAAAGGGGGGGACTTGTTATCGTTAAAAGATGCAATGATATGTCCTTTGACACAAAAATCTCAATTTTTCAAAAATGTCACTTAGCACGTTCCTCCACTAAGCTCTTCATTTCTAAAAGGCCCTATCAAAACAACCTTCAATTAAGCTAACTAACGACGAAAATACGAGAACCCTGAAATTATGCAACGAAATCTCTTCCGGAGTAATTTTATGACTCAATATTTTCATTGTTGTTTGAACGCGAAGGTGGTTATTTAATGTTTCCTCTTTACGATATGAGCTGTTATGCAAGTGCAATTAAACTCGTTTTTTTTTAAAAACCTTTTGGCTAATATCACTCACTATTTTTATTTCACCAGCTGTTTTTGTTATTAATTTCAGCAATTGGTAAAATTCTTCTAGTAGTTTACTCAAAATTTAAAAGCGAAGGTGGCTATTTAATGTTTGCTCATAGACGATATAGGCTGTTGTGTAAGTGCAATTAAACGAGAGGTTTTCCTCCGTTTTTTAAGCTTTTAACATTTTAGCTGATGTCAAGTTGCTGTTTCTGGCATGTGGAGCATTTTGCAAAATTCTCGTATTTTGTAATAAAGTCTAGTTAAACGCTTTAAAGCATGCTCCACTTTTAAATTAACTGTACACGATTTTCAATTACCACCCAATAAATCAATGCACATCTGAAGGTAATTATATACCCTTTCAGGTAATTTCAAAAACTTAAGAAGAATGGGCGTGCTGGACCGGGGGTCTCCAAAGTAAAGTGCATCAGTATTAATCCTATGAAGAAAAAAATATTTTCTCTGCCACTTTTCTCCGGCTGTATTGAATATTTTTTACAAGCGGATTTTTTTATGTGATAAATGTAGCTGACTTACAGGACCCGACCTTCACACTTTTTGAAATGGGTTCGAATTTTTTTTTTTTTTAATTTTCAATAAATAATTTTACACAGAATATTCGAAGCAATTTCAAAAAGTAGGAAGATAGAGACCGGTAAGTTATCTACATTTATCATTTAAAAAAAAACGTTCGTAAAATTATTCAATATAGCCGGAGAAATGTGGCAGAGAAAATCGTTTTTTCGCCATTGGATTAACACTGATGCACTTGAGTTTGGAGACCCGCTGTCCAGCGTGCCCATTCCCCCTTCAGTTAATTTCAAAAACTTCAATAAAACTTAAAAAAGTTAAATGGCAGCTCCCTTTTGCGCTTGTGCGATTTTGTCAAAAACCTTATTATGTCGTCGGATAGGTACTGGGAACTCGTGTACAATTTGCAGTCTTTAAAAAATGTCAGTTATTTTTTCAGCAATACCTTTAAAACCAAAAAGTTTTATGGTAGCTACCTTTTGCATATGCGCGATTTTATCAAAACCTTACTATAACGTCCAACAGGTACAGGTTTCAAAAAGACACGCGAACCAATATCCATAAGCCCCCTTTTTTTAGAATCAGCACCCTCCATAGAAGCCACGAAACTTACATTTTGAATTTTCGAACCAATCGCAATACTTTCGTTACCATTGTAACGTAATTTAAAGTAAAAAAGTTTTAAGTTTTGTGCAGAAAATTTGTAGGTTGATTTTACACTCTTAAAACAAAAGAGTGAAATCCACTAATATAGGGAAAGTGCATTTTCGGCACCGGAAAGGAGTGGAAATTAACTCAGACTGAGTTAAAACCACTCGTTTTAAGAGTGTAGGACGTAGATTGTTTTCTTTTATTTCTTTTATCCACTCCGCAAAAAGAATGAAACCCACTCCTATAGGGAAAGTGCATTTTCGGCACGGAAAGGAGTGGAAATTAACTCAAACTGAGTGAAAACCGCTCGTTTGTTATAAGAGTGTACGAGAAAATTTACCGTATTATGTTCCAGGTCTTCCATCCTTTGAAACCTGTCAATTTTTACTCAATAAAACTATTTACGCCAAGAAACAAGATAGCTATTTCATGTTTCTTCATACATACCCAAATATTAGTTTTGAGAAAACTATCGATAAAATTAGTAAGATTCTGGATGTCTCTAAAATTTCAGGACTTGAGACCAATAAAATAAAATACTGCACAACCGAATGGAACTCCAATAAAAACGGATACGGAACTTTCCGACTGAATTGCAGACTGTCCTGGAGGAGCAGTCATTTTTTCTCAATCCTTGGGGACTTAAAAAGGTTTTATAGAATCTCTCGGAGTCTTATTTCTTTAAGAATTGTATTCTCTAGTGTATTGGGGGTATTTTCAAGTGTCTTGAAAATACAGTGAACGTCGTATTGTATTTTTTTTTGTTTTTCTTTGCCATGTTTTTTTAACAGCTCCATGTGTGTTGGAGTTACAGATATGCCATGTTCCACAAATTATCGCCCTTCTGGTAATTGAAACTTAGGGCTTAAAGTCTGGGTAGAATATAGCTAGATACAGTTAAATTTGAGGGATCTGAAATACTATTGTTTAGTGTTCATAGTATGGCATAATCTACTAATATATATTAATATATCCTTTATTGTATGTATCTGAAATTGTTAAAAGTCAAAGCAATTTAAATTTATTTTCAACATATGATTGTTATTCAAATGCGCACTGCATTAGATAAAACTTTAAATATTGTTATTGCTTAAATGATATTATGGTAAAAACCATAAATATCGTATCTTAAATAACACGATTGTTCTTTACATTTTTTTAAAACTAAGTCTGCAAAAAATATATTTTGAACAACTGCCTCTTAAAACGTTTTATTATAAACTTTGATTTTGGAAATTATAAAGCTTATAAATGTATTTTTTTCGTTTTGTGTTTTGTTAATTTTTTTTACATATTTAAAATAGTTACTATTTTAAAAATTAAACATGTAGTGTGTAAAATGGCTTATCAATACCAACAAGTTTTCAATATGCATGTTTCAGATTATGAGATTAAGCAGAAATACCGACAGAAAATAAACTCTACTGCCTCGATTGGTGAATAAATGTCTCCTATCGAAGCACCTATCAAAAGGAAGACCTTGAATAAAAGGTTGGAAGAAATTACTTATTCCGAAACAATCAAATTAAAGTTTATATATATTTAGTTTAAACAGGACAAAAATATTCCTTAAATTCACCCCGTCAACTAATCAAGAATTCAAACACATATACAAATATAAATACAAAAATTGTCGACCAACAACAGGCCAGAGGCCCAGCAAGGTTGGTCCAAAATAAATCTAATACTTTACCGGTTTCCAATGACTATCAAGATTCTTCTTAAAATCTTCTACTCTCTTCGAATACACCACAGAATCTTGTAAAACATTCCACTCATTGACAACTCTATTGTAAAAATACTGTTTTCTTACTTTCCTTCTAAAGCATGATTTATTCAATTTCTGATCAGGTCCTCTGGTCCGGCTATTTAAGAATAACTGAATTAAATCACCCCTAGCTCTTCTATTTTCCAGGGAATACATGTTTAAAGATCTTAATCTGTTATCATAATCAATACCAGATAGACCCTTAAACATTTTTGTAGCCCTATGCTGAACTTTTTCAAGCAAATCTATATCTTTTCTGAGGAAGGGAGACCAAAACTGAACAGCATATTCCAGATGTGGCCTTACCAATCCCCTATACAATGGCAAAATGATATCCTTAGAGTTAGAAGTGATACTTTTTCTAATTTATCCCAACATTCGACTCACTTTCTTACTTGCTTCAACACACTGTTCCTCCAATTAACGTTATATATTATTCTACACATCCTGCCAACTAATTCATTCTTCTCTCATTTGGCGACGAAATCTCATCTCTCTGCAACCCTTGTCAGATATTTGAAAGTATTATCAAGAAATTTATCAGAAAACAGCCCATCCAGAGACACATAAATCCATGGAAAATTTAAGTCCTCCTCCTACGATTGAAGTTCTGTCCTCATGGGACAACATTTTATACTAAAGTCCCGTCATTTTTTGTTCTGAAGGATTTTGATGTGCCAACCGTAAACTTATTTCTATACTTGAGAGTTTCAAGAGAAGTGTCATTGAAAAGATTTGATGTAATCCTTTTATGGAGGAATGTTTGAGCTGGAAAATATCTGATTATTTTTTTGATGGCCTAACAATGATGTTTCGCGGGCTTAATCCCTTTGTTTTAATAATGTGATTATAGCAAATATAAAAACAAGTGATGTATTATTAGGAAGATTGTTTGTTATAAACGTATAACTTAGATTCATAGGAGTCAGAAATCTGCTTTATTTTCTTTTGGTTCGCGTTACTAATAATAAAACATGTTGACATACTTTAAGAAACATCGAATTATTAGGAATTATTTGGAATTATAGTATGCCATACATTTACTGAGTAGTCGTAGGTTGTGTGGGGAGATAAATTAATGTATTTTGTAAAAGCATGAAAATAAATCGTAATGCAGTTTATAAACGAATATTAATCTATATACATAAAAGGCAACTTCCGTTTGTTTGTTTGTATAAGACACGAGATCTAAAGAACCACGCAACAGATCGTCACGAAATTTGGCACAAAAATTCATCTCATCTCCGGAACAAACATAGGCTAAGAATTTTTCGAATCAGACCATTCCTTCTATCGTTTTCGAACGTTTCTATGTTTCCCATTGAATGCATTGAAGACCTTAGAGGTTTATTGCTCCTTCAACTGCACGTTTTCATGGATTGTTTATTTAGTTTTATTTTACACATTTTTAAAAACAATTTTTAAGTTTATTTAGTTTAATTAGAAATAAACATCTAAAACAAAAATCGTTTGCTAGCTTTTTAGCAGTTAGGAAATATTTAATATTAAAAATAAAAATCGTTTGCTTTAGTATCTTTATCACAGTTAAAAAAATACAAATAAATATAAAAAATGCAAATCGTTTGCTGGAAAAGCTTTATAACATCTAAACAATTGGATCATGAATTTGCTTTCATTAGGCTATGTCCTGACTACGCCACAAATGCCACAAATGCAACAAAACTTGGCGACTTGGCAGAGTCAGCCTCCATGCTATTGCATCGCTTGGCGGCCTTGGCGATTGCCAAATTTTGTTGCATTTGTTGCCTTTGTGGCGTTTGATGTCGTAGTGAGGACATAGCCTTAAGAATATTTTATTTTCTGCACGCAGATTAAGAGTGATCAGTTTAAAGTGAGATTTAAATTTTAACTACTTTGGAAGAACAGATTATACCAATCTTTGTCCTGAACGCATTTTTTTTCTGCCATTTTAATCTAATTTTCTTGAATTGCGTTAAAATAAATGTTTGAAATCCTTTTAGGATTTAGCTGTTTTTCCATTTTTTTAATTCTTACTGATTATTTTTTACTTAAATATGTATTCTTTTTAATTTGAGTTTCTTATCAAAGGTATTTTTGAAATTAATATTAATCATTACTATATTCAAGTTGGGTAATTAAATGGAAAATTATTGGGTAATCTTCATATCTTATGTAACTAAAATGAAAGAAAAAAATAGTTAAATTGACTGTTAAATTATTTTTCCACCTATACCCGTGCAACGTCGGGTATAACAGCTAGTTATATGTATAATGGAAGTTATTCGGGAAAATAGTGATTGAGAATATTGGTTAACCTGTCATTCTGTCTGTCTAAAACCATTCTACAGTTTTAAAGAACAGAAATAACGACTTAAAATTCGGTACACGTGTTTTCAGTCTCTGTCAGACGCCATACACTGCGATGCAAAAGTTTAGACAATGACTTTATTTAGCTGTAAAATTTAGAATTGTGATAGTAGAGTTACAAAAACCTCCTAAACATAGTAAAAAAAGTATTTTGAAATGCTATAATTGAAACATAATTGTTTGATTTGTTATAACAATTTTTTTTCATAAAATTGATTAGATTAATTAATTGATTTAGTAAGTTGTAATTGTGTAGAATTTCGTGTAGTATACACATACCTAAGTTTTATTTGGCAAATTGCGTTTAAAATTAATTGCTGAAAAGCTCGATTCTCTTTGATCGAACAATTTCAGATCTTAAGTTATAGGCCGAATTCTATAGTAACAAGAACATAAATCAAGCCATCCATTTAAATTGATACCAGTTCCAAGGATGCTATACTCTATATTTTGTCCTGCGACTTAACCGCAAAAAACAACAGCCCAATTCCTCTACCCTCCTTCCAAACAAAGAAAAACAACTATTTAGGGTTTAAAGTTATTGGACTTACATTATTGAATATATAACTGCATTTGAATGTATGGATTTATTTTGAGTTAATTAAAAGTCCTGTAGTGATACACACCCCTAATTTATTATGGAAAATTGTCTTTCAAATTTACTAGTTATAACTAGTTATAGTTTAACGAAGGTAACTAACGAGGTAACTAGTTATAGTTTAACGAAACCTTTTTTTATAAATGTCCCATTTAACTATGTCTTACACTCTTAAAACAAACGAGCGGTTTTAACTCAGTCTGAGTTAATTTCCACTCCTTCCGTGCCGAAATGCACTTCTCCTATAGGAGTGATTCACTCTTTCGGAGTGGTTAAAAATAAAGAAACAATCTGCGTCCTACACTCTTAAACGAGCGTTTTAGTCTGAGTAATTTCCACTCTTCCGTGCCGAAAATGCACTTCTCTATAGAGTGAATTTCACTCTTTTTCGGAGTGGTTAAAAGAAATAAAAGAAAACAATCTGCGTCCTACACTCTTAAAACGAGCTGTTTTAACTCAGTCTGAGTTAATTTCCACTCCTTTCCGGTGCCGAAAATGCACTTCTCCTATAGGAGTGAATTTCACTCTTTTGTTTTAAGAGTGTAGGTATCCAAGTAGTATTGTATGTGAAAAACGTGATCCTCTTTGATGTACTAATCTAAACTTTAAAAAAAAACCTTTAGTAACAAGAACTTAAAGCAAACCATCCATTCTTATTGAAGCCAGTTCTAAAAACGCCATACTCGATTCTATGTCACAAAAAACCAGCCCAGTTCCGCTACCCTCATTCTAACCAAAGGAAAACAAGAAGCAAAGAGCATTAGACCAGAAACGTATGGGCTTCACAGTCGGCTGCCCAAAACCCGTTCCACCGTCCTGTGGTGGGGGATCATAACATGGGCAATTACTGTTTCTTACCGCTGTGATATGTCTGGCACGAGCCATTGCTTACCACTGGATGGACGAAATTGTGTCATTTTTCGCGGATTGTCACACGAAATATGGGTCTTGTATTTGGGGTTTAGCTTCCACACTACGTTTATAACGTAAAAAGTGGAAAGGTATTATAATCGTTCAGTCCGTCTGTCCGTCACCCACTTTCATCGCCCAAACTACAAATACTACAGACAAGTGTGATACGTCAAAAAATTCAGCGCATTGATATTAGAAGACATTGAAAATCTCAGAAAAGAATTCGTATTCGAAGAACTTCAATTATTTAAAAAACTGCAAAATTTAATGCTCATTTAAAAAGCATAAGAAGCCATTTTTTTTAGAATTAAATCACCATTGCCATTCGCAACAATCACCCAAGAAACTTTAATTCTTTAAATAATAAATTAAAAGAAATTTATTTTTGCGACATCATCAGTTTGAAATGACGTCAAATATTTTTTCACTACGAGATTCTTTGTATGTTGATATGAAATGTTTTGGTTCTATTTAAAAGCGAAGAATATTACATATTTATTCTTTGAAATATAAATTAATTTTCGCAAACGATAAGAAATAATTATTGAATTCTCGAAATAAAATAAATGAAACTAGCCAAATTTAGCGTGTAAATGTTTAATAGAGAGTTAATATTGTGTTTGGCGCCATTTTTCCTGTCAAGCACACATATTGTGTGGAAGCGGGCTTAGTAACAGATTCTGTTACAAACCCACTTGTCTTCGTTATAATACCTTTTAAAACTGTACTTCTCGTTAAAAATAGCTTATTTATAGCAATTAATAACTAACAATAAATAGTATATTCGCTATAAATGTGTAATTAAGACTGGAAACGTATAGGTTTTGAAACAATACTTACCAAAAATCAACTAGTGAAAAGTTCATATTTCACAAATTCACTGTAAAAAATTTATGTACATTTTTTTCCAGCACATTTTGTGGCTATTTTTTACATTCCAGTGTTGTAATGCTTACAGTAAATTAATGTTGTTTTGAAGTACAGAGTCACGTGAACAAGTCTCTCTTATACCGTTTACGCTATTGGACGTCCCACCCTTTGATGGGGATCAAAATATGGGCAATTACTCTACCTTACTGTTGCTCGGCACGAGCCATTGCTTACAACTGGATGGACGAAATTGTGTCATTTTTGGCGGATTGTCACACGAAATATAGGTCTTGTATTTTAGTCCTTGTATTTAGTATAATGTATTTAGTCCATGTATTTTAGTATTTAGTTTGTCAAAACAGCATTTCTTGTTAAAAAGACTATTTTTAATAATTAATGATTGAATATAGTTAAATTGTACATTATGTATAAATGTGCTATGTAGTATTGTAGTAAACGTGTATCACGAGAAGTATGGGTCTTGTGTTTCAGAGTTATATTTATCCCTTCATATTTGAAAAAAGTCTTAAAAGAGTTTTTTCGTTAATAATAAACGATGTTTTTAATGATTAGTAACTAATAATAATTAAATAGTACACTTCTCAAAACAATTAGAGGAGCACTTTGAGTACTTTTGTTAAACCTTTCAGTTCCAACGTTTTATTTATTATTCTAAAAAACTTAAATTTGTGAAATAGTGAAATGAATGTGAATGAATTTGTGAAATGTTCCAGAATGAAATGGTAAAAAAAAATAGGTTAAAAGATCTTAATTTTTTAACTCAAATTTGAGGCGGGAAAAATTGGAATTATAAATTTTGAATAAATTATAACAATAATTTTTTCAAAACTTTATTTGTTAAAAAAAAAGTTAACATCAATTTTTAAACATCTAAGAATGCAATCGTGAAGAATTTAGGGTCAATTTATATCAAAAAATTGTTTTGGGAGTGAATTTTATTTTACCAACTTTTTCATGCTTTCATTTAATTAAAACAAACATTATTTAATTCTTCAAAAGACATGATTCTTCAATCTAACAAAACATAAGTACGAGCTCAACTTAGTGAGAAAAAAAATCGCAAGCTGATGATAATAAATGGAATCATTGAGGCGTAAAAGGGTTTAAACCCGGTATTCCCCTAATTATTTTGAGCAGTGTATATCCGTTATAACTGTATAATTCAGATTGAAATTGGACAGGCCAAGAACCATAACAATCGCAAATCAAATATAGCAACGATACGTGAACATTATTATTATTATTATTATTATTATTTATTATCAAGAAAACAACAAGTACAAAATAAACACTCTGGGGATTTAGAATCCCATACGAGTGAATAGAAATTCAAGACATTTTTTTTTTATAAAACAATACAGGGTAGATATGACAATGAAATTTGGCAAAGTCGTCGGTGCTATTTAAAAATAAACAATAGAGAACCCAAAATTGAATTAAATTGAATCAAATTAAATTATCAACTTAAAACAGATAATTTTTTAGCTTTTTTTTTAAAACGATGACATTTGGTATAATTTGCAGATCAACAGGGAGATTATTGTATTGTTTAGGAGCTAAATAAAAAAAACTTTTGTGAAAAATCTCCCTGTTGGCTCTGGGTATATTGAAAATAACGTTTGGTCGTCTAGGATTGACTATTTCTCTTTTATCACATAAATTGGGATTTAAGAAGAGATTGTAGCTATTTTTATAAAAATGTAGATGATGAACTGGAAGTATGTCTAGTAATTTGTAATCTTGGAATGTAATACTGCGATTATTATAATTAAGAATTAATTTAATAAATTTATTTTGGAGATTTTTGACTATGGATATATTTGATTCGTAGTCCCCACCCCAAATAGACAATCCGTAGTAGATTCTGGGATGAACCCATGCATAGTACATATTTCACAAATCCACTGTAAAAAACAATCTGTAAAATTACGCACATTTTGCTTCTATTTTTTACATGACAGTGTTGTAATCCTTGTTTCACAGCAAATTAATACTTTCTTGAAGTACAGAGTCACATGAACAACATACTACAATACGATTTAAGCTATTGGACGTCCCACGATGGAGGATTATAACAAGGGCAATTACTGTTCCTTACAGCTGTGATATGTCAGGTACGAGCCATTGCTTACCACTAGATGGAAGAAATGATGTCATTTTTCGTGGATTGTCACAAGAAATATGGGTGTTATAGTTCAGTGTTTGGGTTCCTACATTCGAAAACGTCTTGAAACTATTTTTTGTTTAAAAAAAGTAGGTTATTTGTAACAGAATATGTCACTTAACCCGCTTCCACACAACAGTTGTGTTTAACAGGTAAAAAGGCGACAAACACAGCATTTATATTCTATATTAAACATTTACATGCTAAATTTGGCTAGTTTCATTTATTTTATTTCGAAAATTCAATAATTATTACTTATCGTTTGCAAAAATTAATTTATATTTCAAAGAATAAATATGTAATATTCCTCGCTTTTAAATAGAATGAAAACATTTCATATCAACGTACAAAGAATCTCGTAGTGAAATATATTTGACGTCATTTCAAACTGATCGATGTCACAAAAAAAAAATTTGTTTTAATTCATTGTCTAAAAGAATTAAAGTTTCTCGAGCGATTGTTGCGAATGGCAATGGTGATTAAATTCTAATAAAAATGGCTTCCTATGCTTTTTAAATGAGCATTCAATTTTGCAGTTTTTTACATAATTGAAGTACTTCGAATACGAATTCTTTTCTGAAATTTTCAATGTATTCTAATTTCAATGCGTTGAATTTTTTGACGTATCACACTTGTTCGTAGCATTTGTAGTTCGGCCCATGAAAGTGGTTGACAGACAGACGGACAGAACGATTATAATACCTTCCACTTTTTACGTTATAAACGTAGTGTGGAAGCTAAAAGCTATTTGTAATAATTAGTACTACCATTAATGTATTAGTACTTTGTTATAAATGTATAATTGAGATTGAACTCGTATAGCTTTTGAAACATTCAATTATTGCAATGTATTTGCAATAATTGATTGTTGAAAAAATCAATTGAAAGTAGCAAAAAATCCATTATTGCCGGTCTCTCTCAGTTTGAATACCGAATGCAGAATATTTAAAAAAAAATATTTTTTGAAAAACAAATTACTGGTTAGATAGTTTTTCTTTCTGGACCGATATTATGTACTACAATTAATTTTTAAAATTGACGTTCGATATTTTCTGAATCTATACAATAGTCGCCAATCAATACAATGTAATTATATGTGCTTAATTTAGTAACTTCAGAAACTGCACTTGGAGACAAAGATCCCCTCCGCCCACACTGGGGTAACCTACGATGGAAGATTTGAGGACCTCGGGTCAAAACTGGTGATTCAGATACGATACAAGGTACAAGATCATTGCTAGAAAATCTATAATAATAAAAGAAAGAGTCTGTCTGTCTGTGTGTCTGTGGATCGTAAAAGACCTATAAGACCTAAGCAATATAAGTAACGGGATTTTAATCTTTATAATGAACGAGAACAAAGACAAAGTTTATTATCCTATAGCAAATTTAATGACACATATACTTGGATCGATTTGATATTCTTTTAGACCATGCGAAGAACGGGTATTTATTTGCTAGTTTAATAAAAAGAAAGCCTACAAATCGCAAGTTACACAATGTAAATAGAAACACAAGATCATGTTATCGAATAATTAAAAAGTTAAATAGATGCAAGTTTTTAAATTAAGTCATATGCATTCTCGAACATGATAGAAATACATTGAAAATTGTATCTAATTCGATTCTTGTTTGGAGAAGCATCGAATTAAATAATTTCTTTAGAGAAACGCAAGATATATGGAAAATTATATTCTGTTGCCTATTTACATATTCACACAACTGCAATAGAACGTTTCCATCTTTAAACAGTAAATATCACCTTTCTGCGTAAATAAATGTTGTATGATTCGCAATTACCTCGTGTTTAATGTCAGGGGACCGGCAATTATTCAAAATCATCTTCGTCAATAGCATCATTAATAATGCATGGGTCAAAATAAATGGCACAGTTTCAAATTTTAACTGATCATATTTGTACGATGTTGAGTAATTTTCTGAACTTATAATTAGTAAGATAATATTTAATTCAAGTTTCGTTTTCCGAATACAATGTTACCACCAATCTAAATTTAGTTTAAAAATGGCAAAAGTTAAAGTCATGACATTTTACATTAGATCGTTTCTTCTCGAATATTGAGTCTTCACATAAATTACTTAGAAATCGTATAATAAGTCAAGAAAGGCTGCAAATTATAGAATACTGTTAAGAACATAATGCAAAGTTACAAATCCTTGATTGGAACTTCCGATTTAGAAACATATCTTTTGAAATAACTTATAGGTTACAGAGTTTTAGGAACGTTAGAAAAGTTGTCCAAATTTACACAATTTAAATAAACAATGCAAAATAATAATTTTCTATCTTATTAAATTGATTTTCTCGGTTGTTTTCATAGTTTATAATTAGATTTGGTTGCATGATTTTTACGTAAAATAGTAACGACAATTTTTTAATCTAACTTGTTCAATGCTTGCTCTGAAACAATTAAATGTGTTAACAAATATTAAGGAATAGACATAAAGAAATGTTTAACTTACAATGATCTTTTTCATGTTAGAATTACATCGCTTTTCTCTGACACGCTTAAATTTATGAATTGGCTTGTTTCAGGTGACAGATTTTTTCCAGCTTTCGTTCCTGCTTTTCTTTGATCGGTTTTCTGTTCTCACGTGACATTGTTTCATCAATCGAGGCTCAAGGAAAAAAATTATTTTCATTCAACATTTATGTTGCCACTAAAAATTTACAACATTCCTATTGAAAGCAATCAACGTTTTAATTAGATAGTTTAACGTAAGACAGACAAACTTCAAATCTGATCGTACCATAATTCGTTCAGAAATGCAGATGAACTTATTGCTTTACAACAAATACTCGTACTTAAGGGGGAATGGTCGCGCTCCAAAGCATAGTGCATCAGTGTTAATCCTATGGAGAAAAAAATATTTTCTCTGCCACATTTCTCCGGCTGTATTGAATATTTTTGCAAGCGGATTTTTTTTTGTTTGATAAATGTAGCTGACTTTCAGGTCCCGACCTTCCCACTTTTTGATATTGGTTCGAATATTTTTTTTTTCAATTTTCAATAACTAATTTTACACAAAATATTCAAAGCAATTTCAGAAAGTGGGAAGATATAGACCTCTAAGTTATCTACATTTTTTATTAAAAAAAAACCGTTTGTAAAAATATTCAATACAGCCGGAGAAATGTGGCAGAGAAAATAGTTTTTTTCCCATTGGATTAACGCTGGGGCACTATGCTTTGGAGCGAGTATTTGTTGTACGAGTATTTGTTATAAAGCAATAAGTTCATCTGCATTTCTGAACGAATTATGGTACGATCAGATTTGAAGTTTGTCTGTCTTACGTTAAACTATCTAATTAAAACGTTGATTGCTTTCAATAGGGATGTTGTAGATTTTTAGTGGCAACATAAATGTTGAATGAAAAAAAATATTTCCTTGAGCCTCGATTGATGAAACAATGTCACGTGAAAACACTTGAGTTTGGAGACCCGCGATCCAGCGCGCCCATTCCCCCTTAAGAACAATCAACTAGTGGTTACATTAGATAGATAAACTAAATATAACCAAGTCATAGTTCTTACTTTTATTTAGAAAAACAAATGTACTTATTGCTTACTGGTTTAAAACGATTATTTATTACGCGTACTTATTGCTTACCGCTTACAGTTAACCTCGTCACCTGACCACGGTTCTATATTGAAGAGCTTAGTGGAAGAACGTTAAGTGACATTTTCGAAAAAAATGAGAATAGTACTTATTACTTATATTGTTTTACAACAAATCTTTAACAACAATTAACTATTAACTTTATTTTAAAAGTAGTTTGACATTAGATAGATAAACTAAATATGACCATATCATAGTTCGTTCATTTATTCCTAAATGTAGATGTACGTATTGTTTTACAACAAACGTTTATCAACAACTCACTAGTAACTCTATTTTAAAAGTAGTATGGCATTAGATAGATAAACTTAATATGACCATGTCATAGTTCGTTCTTTTATTCAGAAATGCAAATGTACGTATTGTTTTCCCTATCAATAATTTACTATTTACTATATTTTAAAGATAGTATGGCATTAGATAGATAAACTAAATATGACCATAGCATAGTTCATTCTTTCATTCAGGAATTCAGATATACTTATTGTTTTACAACAAATGTTCATCAACAACTCCCTAGTAACTCTATTTTAAAGGTAGTATGACATTAGACAGATAAACTATATATGACCATGTCATAGTTCTTTCTTTCATTCAGAAATTCAGATATACTTATTGTTTTACAACAAATGTTCATCAACAATTCACTAGTAACTCTATTTTAAAGGTAGTATGACATTAGATAGATAAACTAAATATGACCATAGCATAGTTCGTTCTTTCATTCAGAAATTCAGATATACTTATTGTTTTACAACAAATGTTTATCAACAACTCACTAGTAACTCTATTTTAAAGGTAGTTTGACATTAGATGGATAAACTTAATATGACCATCTCATAGTTCGTTCTTTATTCAAAAATGCAGATACACTTATTGTTTTAAAACCAATGTTTTACAACAATTAACTAGCAACTATATTTTAATGATAGTTTGCCAGTAGATGAATAAACCTAATATAACCATGTCATAGTTCGTTCTTTTATTGAGAAATGCAAATGTACGTATTGTTTTTCCTATCAATAATTTACTATTTACTCTATTTTAAAGATAGTTTGACATTAGATAGATAAACTAAATATGACCATTAGCATAGTTCATTCCTTGATTCAGAAATTCAGATATACTTATTGTTTTACAACAAATGTTTATCAACAACTCACTAGTAACTCTATTTTAAAGATAGTATGATATTAGATGGATAAACTTAATATGGCCATGTCATAGTTCGTTCTTTTATTCAGAAATGCAAATGTACGTATTGTTTTCCCTATCAATAAAATTTACTATTAACTCTATTTTAAAGATAGTTGGACATTAGATAGATAAACTAAATATGACCATAGCATACTTCATTCTTTCATTAAGAAATTCAGATATACTTATTGTTTTACAACAAATGTTTATCAACAATTCACTAGTAACTCTATTTTAAAGGTTCCTTAACAATATTTAACTATTAAATCTAGTTAAAAGATACCTTAAACCTTCCTATTCTTCCATTGAACTTTCCCATTGTTTAAACTAAGATAAAACTGCAAAACCAGCATCCAAAGATGTTTGACTTTGCAAAGACTTAGATCGCCCTTAGCTTAACTTAATGAAATTAACTTAAACTGACTCAAACAAAGTACTAGACGTTTAGCAAAGTTATTATCTGTGTCTAATATTTAGTTAGGACTGAAACTCTTTAAGTGGAAGTAGTTGAAACTTCGAACTTAAAGATTTTGCACCCTCAGTTTGTTTTAAAGTTGTCGTATTAGGTATGTTTATTTGAAGCGCTTCAGGACTGAAGGCTTTGGAGTTTATTAAGGACGATGCATTACATTTAGAAAACGTGTATCCTTTTAATTGTACACAAATAAAAACCTTTTTTCTATAAAAAGTAGTTAACTTTTTAATTCCAATACATCAATATAACTTCCATTTAATGACGAATGCCAGTGAAGTTGCCGAACATCAATAATATTTTAAAGTTATTAAAGCTATTTAAAGTCTTAAAATTAATAATTAAAATTTTTTACTTGTAATTTAATATTTGTTCTTGTTCTGTGTTTGTAAATTTACATCATATAATTTTTTAAGTCCGCCAATATGGGCCTTGTGACAATTTGTGTTTTGTCTACTGTTTTATTACTTTTGTATTTGTTTTTCCCTCAAATTAATGTCTGTTATTTTTTGTGCAATAAAATTATTATTATAACAACCTATAGCAATAAGATGCTAAGTTTTGGCCCAACTACAATCCTTCTGGTATATCTTATTTAAAGTGTTTGTTGCCAAATGGCAACAGCATGATACAGTACACATCATGCAATTGTATGCAATTGTATTTAAAATAAAATACAATTGTTTTACTTAAACTACTAACTATAACTAAATGAAGGCTCTTATAGCTTTAATAAATTATAGCTTTGTATTTCTTAGATTCTCTCAAATTACAAAGTTTTAAAATAGCAAGGGCATGTTTAGGTGTTTACAGGCAACACAAATGAAATGGCTGTGAAAAGATACGAACAGGCCCGGTTTGATCCAGAAATCTCTTACGTGCTAGCCCAATACTAAACCGTATGCGGCAAAGTAATTACTCGGCTTCGAGGGCTAGTATTGGGTATGTGTGCTGACCGATGATATGGGGGGAATTACGTCATTTGAAACATGCCAATTACATCTGAATAAATGTGAAAAGATGCTAAAAATTATGAAATATTTAGGGCAAAACCTGTTTAATTATGTTCAAAGTTTAAAAACACAGTTTTGGAAACAATATTTTATAAGAATTCTAGAGTCCAGGGCGTGACAATTACTTGATTTTCAACCAATTACCTGATTTTCGATATTTTTTGGCAACTTGTGTCCCACGATTTCTGAAAAATCAGCTAATGAAGTACACAGAAAATGAGAAGAAAGTTTCATACGTTCAAAAAATTTCGCTTGTTTGCAACAAATCAATTTAACGTAGTTCGAAATATGCATCATTTTCCTATTACAAATCAATAACGGCTTAATAACTTTTTAAATAACTCATTACCTTTTCTGCCATTCAATATTTTTTGTCGATCAAAAAGTATTGAAAAAATGATGGATCTGATCATATTTAAGTGATGCTGAAAAATATAGTTACAATTTTCTGATGAATCTAGATTTTTGGGCCCATAAAAACAAAGCTAAATACATGCTTATTCTAAGCACTTACGAAAAAGTGTCATTGCGTTAGAGTATCTTTAAAAAAAACACAAGCTGATACAGAAAAATGAATAATTTCGTTAATGATTTGAGTACATTGATCAAGCAAGTAGTAGATGAATTTGTTGTAATTATTCAGCACTTACATTAAGCCCTCAATGAAAAATTCTTTTTTTATATTGAAAGTAAAATCGGCTGTTTAGTATTTTATTCGCTTGGATCAAAAAGTATTAAATGTGAAGCTTCAGAAAATAGGAGTATTAAGTAAGAGGGTAAATAATTTAAAGTTCAAAGGAGCTTTTATTTTTTCAAAAAAATTAATAGAGGCAGTGAGATAGAGAAAGATTACTTCTTATACTGCGCTTCTATTAATCCTTTTAATTTTTATTATAAAAGAATTAAAAAAAATGAAAGATAAATTGGTTTATTTTCCTTAAATTTAGGTTTATTTTAATTACTACAAATTAAATAAAGTTAATATGAATGTTAGGAATTATGACTTACGACTTTCTTGATGGGGGGAAAGTTCGCCAAGCACTGCGACCTCAGGTAATATGAATGTTAGTATAGTAAAGTTAGTATAAATATAGTAAGTTTGTATAGTTAGTATTCAAAAAAATTAGTCAAAACTAGAAGATTAAAGTCATAATAAAATTAAGGAGAATAGTCGGAAGAACTTACAATTAAAATAAATAATTGAAAAACAAGCATGTATTGACATTTTTCTGATAGGTAATGAGTATTTTAAATAAAATATTTAAACAAATTTTATATAAACTAAGAGGGTGTAACTTCACACGACTTTCAATTAAGGGGATACGGTACCCAAAAATTGGTCAAAATATTGATTTTTCAGTTTTTACTTCTTATTATTTACACTATCTTTCTGAACATTTACTGAAAGTTTCCTAATGATATCTTTTGTAGAAAAAAAAGTTATTAAATATTTTGTGGAGTCATTCCTATAAGTTTGACTACGTATTTCGTCTGCTTTCAACCTGTTTTCTCTGTTCCGAGTTTTTCAATTCTTGTGTTTAATAAATCCCTAAGGCTTTTGTGCTAATTAAGTAAGAATTTTGACATTTTTAACCTGTGTTCTTCTATATATGGTGCACGAAATTGTGCATGGAATAAGTTCTACTATGTATTGTTGTTTCTTAAAAAATGTTGATATCAATAATTTGTATTTTTTGTGATTTTCAGTATAAATGCATGTTACTTTTTTACAGTAGCTAACATTTTAAAATTCATGCACAGTTCTTGAACAAATATTACTAAAAACAAACTAAAAAAGTTTGGTGGAGTTATTCTCAAAATTAAAAGAGGAGTAGCGTTTTAAAAAAGTTAAAAATTTTGACTTTTTTTTAAATAAATGAAAAACTTTTTGTAAATATTTGTTTTTATTGCCAGAAAATGTTTATTTTTCGTGAACATTATATAAAACCACTATAATTTACAAGTTTATGTTATTATTTCTAGAAATAATGTTTTGGTTACCGTGTCCCCTTAAATTAAATATTTAAACAAATTTTATATGAACTAGGAGTGTGTAACATCACAGGTTTTTCAATTAATCAATGCATTTACACGTAATTCATACACTAGTACACTTCCGTCTGAATCAAAATTCACACTGTAAGTATTGCAACGTTTAAAAATCAAAAATTGTCAGGTTTCACTTGTAACAAGCATATCATTAAATGGACATATGAACCACACAAAAAATGTGTTTTTTTAATTTTAATAGGGTACACGTGGGGCTGGGGAGCCCAGTCGGTTATGCATTCGCCTAGCATGCGAAAGGTCCCAGGTTCGGGTCCGGGTATCGCCAAAATAACTGCCGACCTATAGACGGCCCGTACAGCCAAAAATGTCCGACGAATAAGACCCCGTGTAGATGGAGTGCACGTTAAATATCCTTCAAAGTCCTAACGCTGCGTACGATTTCGCTTTTAACGGTTGCGTTGGGTGCCTACTCAGGTGTCGGCTCGTCACTTGAATGTGGTTCTAAAATACGACGCCCGTCGCCAATAGCCCTCGTGTAGCTCTAGTGCAACGATAATTCAAACTTAACTAAACTAATAGGGTACACGTAATAAGTCCCTTATTCATAAATTCATAAGTGACTTCAATAACAATAACAATTACTGTTTAAAATTAGCTTTTTTTTATAACGAACTGTTTTTATTAAACTCTGGAGTAAAGCTATTAGCTTCAACGCCATGTCATAATAAAATGGAACATTTTTTTTCGAACAATTTTTTTGGGGGTTTAGAACCTATCGGAAATGTCTTTATCTACAGGGCATGAAACCGCTAACAAGAATAAAATAGCTTTTATTTGGCTTCCAAGACTTGCGAAACCAGTTAATAAAAGAAAACTGCTGTAGTTATTACCGTCTTTTAAATTTTACGACTGGGACATTTTGGTACTTTGGTTTGACAAGGGTGTTACTGATAATGTTTATTTCTTTGGGGGTAAGGTGATTGGTTAAATGATAAGCACTGAAGCTATGCCTTTTAGCATCCGCACTACGTTTATAACGTAAAAAGTGGAAGGTATTATAATCGTTCAGTCCGTCTGTCACCCACTTTCACAGAACGATCCGTAAGTCTCACAAACAAGTGGGATACGTCATTTTAAAGCAAAAAAATTCCAAATTTCATTAAAAAATTTAAATTATAAGTTTATTTAAAGTTTAAATAACAAAAAATTTAATTAATGCAAAACTAATATATTTTTTAAAGTTATTTTTGCACTTAATAGTTTACATTTTCATTGCAATTTTACAGTTAATATATTTTTTACAGCCTTTTGATACATACATTTTGTACAAATAATAAAATAAATTCAAATTAATTCTGAGGATTTTACGATTACATTTTAACAGTCGGTCTCATTAAATGTATAAATTCATAAACGATTCTAAATTGTCAACTTTGCATAAAAGCATAGCATATACTAGCTCAAAATTAAATGTGACAGTTTCGAAATTCCAGGTGTCAGCTAATGTGTCAACCTCGTCCCCTGACCACGGTCCTAATTCACGAAGCGTTTATTAAGCCCAGACGGGTTTGAATCAAATTGTGTCCACTCATGTGGAAACTGCTACCTTCTTGACGGGTTAGGAAGGGGTGGGCGACCCAGTCGGAAAGGAGATTGCTTTTCATGCGAAAGGTCACAGGTTCGATCATATTTGCCAAAATAACTTCTGACCTATAAACAATTGGTGCATCTAAAACGTCTGACTAATAATACGTCGAATCTCCCATGTAGAGAGAGTGCATATTAAATAGGTTGCAAAGTCCCTACTTTGCGTACGATGTCACTGCTAAAAAGTTACTTTGGGTTCCTACTCATGTGTCAGCTGAAATGGTCGTATCCGGTAACTACAAATTTTAAAGTTCATACAGCAGATACAACAAACAAGACACATTATTTTTCCCCTTTCTTTTTACCATTCAAGATTTCGCTTTCATGGTACAAAAACAAGGTTCCTACCAAAAGTGCTTTTATCGTGATTATTTTTAACTTTTCGTCACTTTGAAAACTGTCAACACATGAATACTATATAGTTAAACTCATAGTTTCCTTGCACAGAAGCCACGACCACGGGCGGAGCTATAAAACGCGCGGAGCAATCAGGTGAAGACAAAATAAAACGGCTAAAATTTCCTCTTCATCTGATTGCTCCGCGTGTTTTATAGCTCCGCCCATAGTCGTGGCTTCTGTGCAAGGAAACTATGAGTTTAACTGTAGTGGTTTTTTTTATAAACCCTCATTTAAAACGGTGTCAAACCAAATGGACAGTTTATGTTTCCCACTGTAGGAAACGGCTTTCATGCAGGTGAAAATGGGCTGTGGACCTGAAACTTAAGTAACATTAGTTCATTTTGGTTTAGCCAGTTTCAGAATCTTTTGTAGTATGAACTTTAGTTACCCTTTACTTTGGTATATTTTTAAAGACAGGTTTTTTTATACTTAACTAAATTGGTCTTTAACTTATACTATTCCAAAACAACTCGAAGTCATGCCAGTTCTTCTAAAAACGCATACATTTGTTTAAAAATAGTTTAGCAATTTTATTGCATTTAAAAATTAAATAATTGAAGAGAAATTTAAAATCCTTTACTACATAAATATTTTTTTTAACATAGAAAGGTCCTTTGCATGTACAAAAATTATTTTTAAAACTCATACCGTGAAAATAAATTTATACTTTTACTTCTGTTTAAGATTGTTAAAATAGATTCCGAAAGGTTATAAGCATCCATTCAAAAATGGGATTCGAAACAACAAACTTAAGTTATACTTAATAGTTGAATTTTTTTTTCGATTTATTTTCATCCCTACTGCTTTTTTTACACTATGACTACATATACCGATATCAACTTCCATAACCCAATTTAGAATAACTACAAATATCCATACAATGCCAAGATATCTTTGGGGTCAAGAAAACAGCAATTACAAAGTTATACAAGTTTACCATACAGTCCCTGGACAAATTATTAGACGCACTGTATTTTTTTTTAGTAATTTTATGTTTCTTAAGAGTTTTTATGCAATAATGGTATATTTAAACTACAATATTATTGATTTTTATTTAAAAGAATTGTTGTAGACCACATATTTGTATTTATTAATGGAATAATAATTAAACACAATAATTAAAATTATAATTATTATTAATTAATAATTATTTAATTTATTAATTTATTTCTTATTTATGTGTGGAATCATCATCCTCAAATGCAGGAGACAGTACAGTCTTGCATTGATAGCATGCCGCGCAGAATTAAAGCTTTGATAGCGGCTAAAGGTGGCTCAACTAAATATTGACTTTAACTAACATTAATTTCACTTTTCTTTAAAACCTAATAAACTTATGCTTTTCTAAATTAATGCTGTTTTATTTATGTCAAATAAATCGGTAATTGATTGGATAATATAAAAATAAAAAACAAATCAATTTAAAATAACAAAACGGTACAATATCACCCGGTAATTTTTGTTTTACATGAAATCTTGCAGTGCGTCTAATAATTTGCCCCAGGGACTGTACAGTAAAGCGTGTGTTATGAAATGTGCATAGAATAAAGAGCATGTATTTGATACTTATCAATTATTTTGCGTCTTTTTTCAGCATAAGTTTCTACCAAACGCACCATAACACAATAAACCGGTGTAGTTCACTTTTTCCCAAACCTCTAGGCTTGAGACAGTATTTCTAGATCGCTTGAGGCTCGGTATCCGAAACTTGCTGACTGAAAGGGTCAGCATTTTCTTAACGAATCTTCGGCATTTTTTATAAACTAATCCATGTAAACTATATAAAAATAAACAATTAGCTCGCAAAAAATTCATCGGTTAACCTTCTCTTAACCATTTCAAAGAGTTTTCTTACAGCGCAAGAAGAAAAATAATTCTTAAAAGTAACTCAAAGAAAAAATCGTTAACACTTGATCTTTCTATTTTTTTTTACCGTTTCAGCTTCGTGGTTTTTTCACAAGCCACTGTAATATAATCTTATTTTCGTCCTAAAAAAGTTTCACAGGCTGTACCATATATTTGATAGAAAGAAAAATAATATTACATGGTTTTTTACCATTCATTGTTTTAAGTTTAGCTATTGAGTTTAGTAGTGAGAAATGTTTTCTTTCACCTAAGTCTTATATTGTATAGATATATTTTATATTGGCTTATTAAAAAAACATACATTGAACTGTTCGAAATATAAAAAACTCAATTTATGAAACGCGTCGCACAAACCAACTAATAATGTTAAAAATAATTAATTAAAAACAGGCTGAAATATATTTGAAATTTTATGAAGATTAACATACATCTCAAGAGCTTTAAAAATTCATCAAAAAAAATATGGCAGATATTTTTGAAGATCTGTTTCTGCTCAACCGACCCATAGAGTTCATTTCACAACTCGTTCAATCGATACAGCTTGGAACAAGTGTAAAATAATTATATCGAGATTTACAGGTCTTAGAATAAAAATGAAGAAAATAAAAACTGCTTACAAGTTCAAGTATATGTTGCTAGCAAATATTGACAGCTTTCAAAACATGGTTGTCGGAGAGTCTTGGAGCCATCCAGGCTCAAGAAAAAATATTTTTTATTTCAGCATTATGTTGCCACTCAAGGCCTGAAACATGCACATTCGGTAGTTGGTGAGCTTATTAAAATAGTCATAAATTTTTTAACATTATTAATCATTATATTGTTATTTTGATCATAAATTTTTTAACATCCGTAAGTCAAAATGTTAAAATTTGTTTGGTTTGTCTTAAAATGTGTTTCTTTGTCCATCCAGGATTTATCAAACTTGAGTTGTAGCTTTAGCCAAATAATCAGCATTAACAAAAAAAATCTATAATGAGTTGTCTATTAATACACTGCTCAAAACAATTAGGGAAACGCTTTGCGTACTTTTGTTAACCCTTTAAGTTCCAACGTTTTACTTTTTATTTCAAAAATCTAAAATTTGAGAAATAGATTCATTATGCATCCAGAATGAAATGGTAAAAAACAGGAGGGGGGAAATCCTAATTTTTTAACTAAAATTTAAGGGGGAAAATCGAAAACATAACTTTTGAATAAAATTTAACAAACATTTTTTTCGACGCTTGTTAAAAAAAGTTAAAATCAATTTTTAAACATCGAAGAATGTAAGCGTGAAGAATTTAGGCTCAATTTATTTCATAAATTTTTTGGGGAGAGAATTTTATTTTTCCATGTTTTTCATATTTTCATTTAATTAAAACAAACATTATTTAATACTTCAAAGAACAAAATTCTTCCTTCTAACGATAAATAAGTGTGGGCTCAAGTTATTGAGAAAAAAATTGCAAGCTGATGATTCCAAATGGAATCATTGGGGGTGAAAGGGTTTAAACCATGCATTCCCCTAATTCTTTTGAGCAGTGTACAAGTATATTAATATAATTCAACCCAAATAAATTTGGCAGACACCCTTTTTGGCTTATTGTCACGAAATGGCAGAGTATGAGTAATGAAATTCCAAAATAATTTTTTTAACATAATACTTTTAAACAGTCAGGAAAATGTTAATGTATAAAAGTTCGAAATTAATATTTTTTTTAAATTATATTACTATATATAATTAAAATTTGATTTATATTTTACGTTATAATCGAAAACTTAGGTAATTGAAGAGTTTAATCTCCCAAAGTGTGTCCATTATGAGCGGTACCAAAATTGGTCAAAATATGATTTTCAGTTTACTTCATAATTACAATATCTTTCTGAACATTTACTGAAAGTTTCATAATGATATCTTTTGTAGAAAAAAAAGTTATGAAATATTTTCTGGAGTCATTCCTATAAGTTTGAATACGTATTTCGTCTGCTTTCAACCTGTTTTCAAAGTTTCGCGTTTTTCAATCATTGTGTTTAATAAATCCTAAGGCTTTTTTGCTAAGAAGTTAGAGTTTTGAAAAAAATTAACCTGCGTTCTTATATAATGGTGCAAAAATTGTGCATGGAATAAGGTCTACTATGTATAGTTTTTTTTATGTTTTCCATAATTTGTAACTTTTTTGTGGATTTTTGAGATTTTCAGTATAAATGCGTGTTACTTCTTAACTGTAGCTCACATTTTAAAATCCATGCACAGTTCTTGAACAAATAGTTTTAAAAGCAAACTATAAAAGTTTGGTGGAGTTATTCTCAAAATTGAAAGATAAGTAGTGTTTTAAAAAAGTTCAAAATTTTGACTTTTTTTTAAAATTAAAAACTACTTTTAAATATTTGATTTTATTGCTAGAAAATGTTTATTTAGAGTAAAAATTATATAAAACCACTATAATTTACAAGTTTTATTTCTAGAAATAATGTTTTGGGTACCGTATCCCCTCAAATCAGCCCCAAATTAAAATTACGGAGCCTGTCACCATACATAGCCCTAATCAAACCAAACCATAAATCACGATAACATAAATATATTAAGTAACATTACCGAAATTGCCAGCATCTATGCCAAGTTACCAACGTGACCCACGCGAAATCCTGGCTGCCTCTTCGAGATTGCACTGAAATATGCACAGTCCGCAGAACCAGAAATAGTAAAGAAGCCTTTTTAATGCAGCCGGTGGAATAGGCCGAGGTAAGGATAAATTGGAGATGCCGCTGAAGTAAAGGGTATTGCTGAAATAGGGCTGCCAAATGAAGCTTTGGATCCTTATGGTCAAACCCCAGCTTGGCGTTTTTTTTTTGTTTTTTTAGCAAATGGAAATGTTTCAGATGATGTAAAGCCTTATTTTCACTTTTGTCCGTACTGCGATTTCATTGGTTGTTTCTGTTTCACTCTCAAAAGGACCGATATAGATAAAAAGAAACTTTTCTTTCCATGCGAACTTTCTTTAACATGATTTGAACAACCAACAGCACAGCAAGAAGTTGGCATTTAAATAATTTAATAAGTAAAATAGTCTTCCAAAACAAATTTAGAAATACCAAAACAAAAGTAATTCCGGGCAATAAATGAAAACGAAGCTGGAGCTGTTGCCATGTGCGACGTGAAACAACCCCATGTGGCTGCTGAAAGAAGAATAGCACTTCTTAGAAGAATAAATTACAAATGAAGCTCACCAATTAAAATATAAATATTCGAATTTGGAGGGTACATGAAGGAAAATAAACGTTGATTCTTAGGACAAATATTTTTATTGTGTTAATAATTTGCATGTTTTAGTGGGAATCGCGCGCGCAAGAGTCTAAGCATTGTCAGAATAGTACACACTGAACTGAATTGTCAGGTGTCGGCTCGTCACTTGACTGTGGTTCTAAAATACGACGCCCGTCACCAATAGCCCTCATGTAGCTCTAGTGCGACGATAATTCAAACTAACCTAACCTGGACTGAATTGTGAAACATTTATATTGCAATTATTTTTCTTTATGTAACATACGCAAAGTTGTAGCTGTTTCTCATATCCCCTTGGCGCAGATAAACTACGCCAAGTCCACAAATTATTCAAAAACTTATCGTATAAATCAGTGTATTTCTAATATTATACTGGGGCTGAAGAGCCCAGTCGGTTAGGCACTCGCCTAGCATGCGAAAGGTCCCAGTTTCGGGTCCGGGCATCGCCAAAATAACTGCCGACCTATAAACGGCCCGTGCAGCCAAAAATGTCCGACGAATAATACCCCGTGTAAGGGAGTGCACGTTAAATATCCTTCAAAGTCCGAACGCTGCGTACGATGTCGCCCTTAACGGTTGCGTTGGGTGCCTTTTCAAGTGTCTACTCGTCACTTGACTGTGGTTCTAAAATACGACGCCCGTCGCCAATAGCCCTCGTATAGCTCTAGTGCGACGATAATTTAAACCTAACCTAACCTAATATTATACTCGTCGCAAAGGACAAGTAACTATACAATAACTAAAATTACCAACTTTCCTATTACTTAAAGGGATACGGTACCCAAAAATTGGTCAAAATATCGATTTTTCAGTTTTTACTTCTTATTATTCACAATATCTTTCTGGATATTTACCGAAAGTTTCATAATGGTATTTTCTGTAGAAAAACAGTTCTTAAATATTTTCTGGAGTCACATTCCTATAAGTTTGAACCATATTTCGTCTGCTTTCAACCTGTTTTCTCTGCTTCGCTTTTTTTCAATTCTTGTGTTTAATAAATCCCTATGGCTTTTTTCTAATAAAGTTAGAATTTTGAAATTTTTAAGCTATGTCCTTATATATAAGGTGCACAAAATTGCGCATGGACTAAAGTCTACTTTGTATAGTTTTTTTTTAAATGTTGAATTCAATAATTTGTAATTTTTTTTGAGATTTTCTGTATAAATGCATGTTACTTTTTAACTGTAGCTCACATTTTAAAATCCATGCACATTTCTTGAACAAATAGTTCTAAAAACAAACTATAAAAGTTTGGTGGAGTTATTCTCAAAATTGAAAGTGGAGTAGCGTTTTAAAAAAAGTACAAAATGTTGACTTTTTTTTTAAAAAATGAAAAAACTACTTGTAAATATTTGTTTTTATTGCTGGGGAATGTTTATTTATAGTGAACATTATATAAAAATCACTATAATTTACAAGTTTATGTTATTATTTCCAGAAATAATGTTTTGGGTACCGTATCCCTTTAAACGATAATTTGTTTTAAAGAAATAGGATAAAAAAAATTACTGCATATTAAATGTTTCCGTATGCTTAGCTTATTTACTTGGCGACCTTTATACGAATTCATTCTTTTTCGCGCCAAAACTCTTCACCTCCATGAGTAAAATAAGTATAAAATTACTTCTGCGTAGGCAACGAATGTTGGGGATTTTATGGATACAAACAGGCGGCGTGGATAATTTTACTTCTCAGCCAGAGTGTATCTCATAAAGAAAAACATGGTGTTTTCATGAAGGACGTAGCTGTTGGGTATGAATAAAACTTTATTAGAGTAAATATATTTATGCATAGTGATTTTGAAACTTTACTTTTGTAATATTTTAAAAATAATTACATGTACACTGTAAAAAAATCTGTAAATTTTACAGAAAAAAACAATATATTTACAGAAAAGTACTGCGGTTTCTTTAAACGGTTTTCTCTGTTAAAATAAACCGCTTTAAGTAAAATATAGGTTTTTTTATAACTGCGTAGAGTACTACACTCTTAAAACAAACAGGCGGTTTTAACTCAGTCTGGGTTAATTTCCACTCCTTTCTGGTGCTGAAAATGCACTTCCCCTATAGGAGTGGGTTTCACTCTTTTGTTTTAAGAGTGTAGACTGCAACCGAGAGACCAAGCATTTCAACTGTTAGCAGAAGCTCCGTGTGTTAATACAGCTTAGTTGGGAGAGCGTTGGGCAACGAACTGGTGGCCCACCGGTGGCCGAGGGGTGTAAGCGACGATCCTCTCACCGAGAAGGTTCTAGGTTCTGTCCTTGTCCTAGCCATACTATAGATAGACGTATTCGTGCTGGTGGAAAAAAAATCATCGTAAAATCACCGTGGTGCCCTAGTACACTGCTATATACGTGCTCGTTAAATCTGTGGAGTCGAAAGTCCCGACGGCGTTAGCGTACGATGTCGTTCGAAGTTACGTTAGGTGCCCACACAGGTGTTGACTTCGTCACTTTACCGGGGTTCCAAATTACGAGGCGTAATTGGCTGTGTTAAAGCTCCTAAAGGAGGCTAGAAATAGGCAGCCGGAACCGAGTACATTACGAACTGGTGGTTCAAACCCGGGGGCTTGTCCGTGGCCGAGTGGTTAAGGCATCAGCCTAGAGGTTCAACCTTCTCATGAGTGCGGGGGTTCGAATCCCACTTACTGCCAGTCATCCTATAAATCGGATCTGTGCTGGAAATAGTAGAAAATCCTCATCACGGATGGGCCCGAGTACACAGGGACAGACGTGCTCGTTAAATCTGTGGAGTCCAAAGTCCCGACGGCGTTAGCGTACGATGTCGCTCGAAGTTCCGTTGGGTGCCCGCTCAGGTGTCGACCTCGTCACTTGACCAGGGTTCTAAAATACGAGGCGTTATTGGCTGTGTTAAAGCTCCTGAAGGAGGCTATAATAGGCAGCCGGAAAACGATTACCTTACCTTACCTTCGAACCGGGTTCGGGATATGCGTTACCGTAGTCAGTAGACGTGGGTGACCGCTGGACAGTGGATTTTTTTTCTTTACAATTTGTCTGTTAAAAAACAGATTTTGCTTTAAAATTACAAATTGTGTTTATAAAATAAACAGATTATCTCTGTGAATTTTACAGTATTTTCTTCAGCTGACAGTTTTGATCTGTAAAAAGTACAAACTTTTTCTAACAGTGTAGTGTTAGTTTTCATGTTTATGTTACATGTTATGCATAGAAAATTACTCATTAAATTGGAATGTAACGTCAATTGAATGTAATTAAGTCAGGATGATTTAAAATAACGAGCACTGAACACTTTTTTTTTTATATAATCTATTATAATTTTTCAAAAGCAAAACAAGTCACCAATTCCTTAATACCTATAAAATATAAACTTTCATAAATGTAATAAAATATTATAAATACCTTCATTTGTAAAATTTCATTTTAGAGTTTTAACAATTTTAGATGTATACATATTACAAAAATGCCCACACATAAAACTGTGTCCATCTAAATATTATACTTAAAAACACCAAAAAGCGTTAGAAACAAAAATAAAGTTTTAAAAAATATATATAATATCATTATTCATTTATGTTTTACTTTTTAATCGAATATTAATTTTAAAAAAACGGTTCACTATAAAAATCTCTGATTAATGAAGCAAACCCAAATGAATTAAATAGTCTTTCATTCAGTCTTTGATATCAGTCGGAAAAGAAGTTTAGGTTTTTAACGTTTTAAAAATTAATCACTCAAATTATTTTTATAAGTTACTACATGTAACATATGATTTACGATGCATCATTCTATTTATGGTACCATGAACAACAAAAAAAATGTCATTTTAACCGTTTACAATTATTTTGAGAGTGAGAAATTAATGATTGTTCTAAAATCGTACAGATACTTTTACCATATTCAGATTTAAAGGGAACCATTCGCAACCAAGTAAGGCGTAAATTCTCTCAGCATCCAAAACCTTAATTTAATCGGTCACTCATTCATATATTTGCTTATAACAACATTTCTTATTCAATAAAGCTGAAATTCTAAAATACTTCAAGGACATATGAGATTGTTTTAGATTAGATAAATAAAATAAATAATTCATAAAAAAAAGAAAACACAAATAAATTGAAAAATTAATAAACAGAAAATTATTATAGTTTATAAGATAAAAATTTTGGCTGGTTGTAAAATGAATTAGTCAATTAACACTACTTTAAATTTAACACTCATAATAAATAAACCGAAACATGTCTATATTTGTTCTTCTTCTTCAGGGTTAAAAATCCGCAATGCAGTTGACTCAAACTCATTTCGAGGGTTCTAACTGTGCAAGATAAAAATTGCGTTGGATGCTTACTCAGGTTACGGCACGTCACTTGACTGTGGTTCTAAATTATGACGCCCGTCACCAATAGCTTCGTGTATCTCTAGTGAGATAATAATTCAAATTAAGCCCAAAATTGAACTGAAACGCTCCGAATTCGCGCACTTTGGCTATGCTGCGATCGGTTTAAACTCCCCCCCCCCCCACTTGAGAACGCTCTCGAAAACCAGTATTTAACTTCCAAACCAGGTGAAGTCATGCTCAAGGGTGTGTCATTTGTGCAAACGACAAGAATCAATACGCCCGCCTCTTTTTAGGTGAAGTTAACCAATGAAATAATGTGATAATCTCTGGAAATAAATAGATGAGTTCCTGTTCATTCATCAAGCGTTTACGTTCTTTTTAATGAGTCGTTCAAATGAACGAATCTTTTGATTCGTTCTTTTCAAACGAGTTGGAACTATTCTTTATCCGAACGATACTTGCTAATAAACTTCTTATCATAAAAATCTATCGAGTTTCCCGCCCAGATTAAAAAGTTTCCGGTCGGTGTTTCCATTTTTCTTGTAAAAACAGTATGACATTTGACATTTTTCGCCGATATTGAGTGTTAAAACAGTAAACAAATAGTTCGCTTGCGATTGCTCGAATGGCCCGAGACCAATCGTGGGGTGACGTCTTAGGAAACCGCACAAAATCTACGAAGCTTCAACCATTCGCCCATCGTTCGCGTTGCATTTAAGTTAAATTTCGACTTAACACTAACTGCGCAAGTCGTAATCCCTAAAGTACAGCTAGAGTACATCTCTAAAGTACAGGGATATAGCGCTCAGTCTAGACTCCAAAAAAAAGTAAAAAACATGAATTTGGTAAACATTCCAGCACAACTTCAGTACAAACAACTTGATATAGATTTAGCAACCATACTTTTTTTACGTCAGCCAAAAGTCGCCTATGAACCGGTGCCTAATATTATAGATTTAATTTTAGAAAGAATATCTGCTTTGCAGTTAAGGGCTTTATTTGCTTTGCCAATTTAACTGTAAACATGAGTGTCATTCCATCCTTGGTAATAATTTTGGAATAATCACCAAAAGTTATAAGGGATATACTGCCGTGGGATGATGCACTACATTATATATTGAATTGAATCATTTTTGTCCTGAAATGATCAATCTTTTAACCCCAATCACTACTAAAAAGGCACAGGCACAACTAAGGATTCGATAATGATATTCCTATCACATATTACGCGGAAACAACTATCCAGCTTAGCGAAAGTATATTTTCTAATTCTTATCATACAATGCTTACAACAATGGTCCAATTCGCAAGTCACTCTTCAAATGCTCAATACTATGTTTACTTATAAAACATCTTATTAAGACGCTTTTTTTTATATAGTAGTGAAATATACAAGTGATTGCAAATATTTTAAATAATATATTGTAAGCAATCGATATTAAATTAAAAACTGGTACTAATAATAAAATGCCTATTTAAACCGGTACTATTTAATAAAATTCCTCAATCTTTTAAATAAATAAACCTGTAAAAGTTAAATGATCTAATTTGTATTCTGAAACACTCATACTTCCCATCTAGAAAAACAATGATAATACTTCTTGAAAAAAATTATTCTATGAATGGTACTTGAATGAAAATACTTTACTTTCAAATATTTTTGTGTGCATAAACAAATACCACTAAACAATTAAAATTAACTAAACACGAAGCGATGAATTAGTTAATTGGCCAAGAAAGGTATCTATATTTGGATATTGTTATTGGTGAAAGCATTATCATCTTGTAGGCAATAAAATATTGCTAGGACAATAGTGTACTTGACTAAATTTTTTTATTGGCTTAAAATATTCTTATGCCAAAAATATTAGACAAGTATTTTTTCTTTTTTTCAAATACCCCATAAAAAGGGAAAAAATGAATTTTAAAATTAGGCCGAAATATCACTCCCGCTTTGTGGTTGTCACGTGGTATCTATGATGTCACTAGTAACTATAAACAAACTTTGAAACACCATTTTGGAATCTACTTTAAGCAAATTTGAACTATCCGCTTCTGTAAAACCTCCACCCATTATCTAAATAATTCTTCTTTTTATAGTAAGTAATATTAAAACCAGTTTGATTACAAACAAAAAAAAACATCACACCGGTTTGTTTATACATACTAGTGACGTCAGCCAAATCGACGTGTTTGTGATCACGTGACGTATCGATGAAAAAAAAAGCCATTTGAAAATGATTTTTATTAATTTTTTAAAGATTTATTTTGCAAAAAAATATACACGTTTGTTATATTTGGGTTCAAACTATAATTTAAATAATATTGGAAGGTATTTTAGCGATCCTGTCAAGTACCCTATTTTATTATTACATATCATAAACATTTAATACCAGAGAGAGAGAGAGAGAGTACAATTATTTCAAATTTAACACTTATAAGTTGATTGGTTGGTGGTATTTTGTGTGCTTGGTCAGAGGTTAAAAACCTTCGTCATGTAAGACAGAAACAACACACACATAAGTAGATCTATCTAATTTTTAAAGACAGAGGCCAATTAGAGGATCCCCAGAATGGCTTGTCATCCCCAGAGGTATTGATTTGGTATGGGAACTTGGAGGACTTTGTGACCACGGCGGATTTAATGTGCACCAGTCACCATTAGCGTACACGGGGGTCTTCGGAAGGCAGCGGGACTCGAACTCGCAACCTTAGGGATGTCAGTCCAAGACCTTACCGATCAGGCTATCCCGGCCCCATTAACACTTATAATAAATAAAACTGGAACATGCATTGAGGTATTCTTCTGTGCCTGGTTAAAAATCCTCAAAGCACTTGACTCAGACTCATTTTTAGGGCTCTAACTGCCAAAGATAAAGTTGCGTTGGGTACCTACTCAGGTTTTGGCTCGTCACTTGACTGAGATTCTAAATTACGACTCCGTTGACAATAGCCCTCGTATAGCTCTAGTGTGCCAATAATGTTCAAACTAACTCTAACTGCGAAAGTTGCAATTTTCAAAGTATTTCTGGAATATAGCGTCCGGTTTAGGTTTGTTGGACTCTAAAAAAAATGAAAACGCATTAATATGGTAAACATTTCAGTGCAACTTTTGAACAACTTGATAGATATAGCAACCCTACTTTAATTGTTTACGTTCACCAAAAGTCGTCTATGAACCAGTCCCCAATATCAAAGCTAAAGGTAGGTTGGTACATATATTTTCCGGTTTGTGTGCTTGATCAGAGAGCCGCTTATAAACTTTCGTCAAGTATATAAGACAGAATTTTTACTGACACAGAATGAGAAAGTCCAGGACGATGACGGAAATAGAACCCGCACCCGGTACAGTGCGCAGATGTTAGCATAAAGGGCTGTGATCAAACCCACTAGACCATCCGGGACCTTTAGATCGTTTAAAACTTACGAAATTGCCGATTTATGTATCTTTTTGGAAGAGATAACGCTAGCATTCGCTCACTCCGCATGCTCTAGTTGAGGATGCATCGCAAGACGCGAATTCTAGCGAGCCACCATGCGAAGATAAAACTCAGGTATCACGCAGCAGGGTGCTTTCTAGTGCCTTGAAGTGCGTCTTCAGTCCTTACAAACCAGGGCTTGCCGACCCGTCGGCGCAACGGTTAGGGAGCTAGCCTTTGGAGCCTCTGGGTTCGGGTTCGAATCCCGGTAAGGCATGGATGTTTGTGTTTGTCGAGTATATGCGGAGTACGTGCTCGTTAAATCTGTTGGGTCCGAAAGTCCTCCAAGTTCCCATACCAAATCAATACCTCTGGAGGTGACAAAGCCAATTCTGGGGATCCACTTATGTGTGTGTGTTGTCTGTTGTGTCTGTCTTACTTGACGAAGGTTTATAAGCGGGTCTCTGACCAAGCACACAAAGCTGAATATATATGTCTACCAACCAACCAGGGCTTAAAGAAAACTCCCAGATTCGACTCCCAAAGAAATTAAAACGCATCAATTTGGTAAACATTCCAGCACATTCATCTTTAGTACAACTTGATGCGCATAGCAACCCTACCTTAATTTTTACGTCATCCAAAAATAGGAAGTAAGTGGATTTTGCACTCATTTGCTTTGCCAATTTAACTGTAAACATGCTTGTCATCCTAGCCTTGGTAATAATTTTGGAATCAACTCCTATATATAAGTTATAAGGGATATATACTGCCGTGGGAAGATGCAATGCAATTGATCATTTTTGTCCTGAGAAATATTAATCTGTAAGCATACTTCTAATTGATTCTTATTATTCAATGCTTACAACAATAGTCCAATTTGCAAGCCAATCTTAAGCATAAATGAATGCTTAATAAAAGCTTCTCCATTAAGATGCTTTTTAAAAAAAAAAAGAGAAAAATGATTTCCCAACAAACAAATTTGCAAAACAATATTTTTTAAGTAATCGATATTAAATTAAAAACTGGTACTTAATCTGTTTAAAATATGTTTCGATATTTTAAATAAATAAACCTTTAAAGGTTAAAGTATCTATTATGTATTCTGAGACAATCATCCTTTAAGCGCCAAACACAGCATTAATTCTATATTAAACATTTACATGCTAATTTTGGCCTGTTTCATTTATTTTATTTCGAAAATTCAATAATTCTTACTTATCGTTTGTAAAAATTGATTTATATTTCAAAGAATAAATATGTAATATTCCTCGCTTTTAAATAGAATGAAAATATTTCATATCAACATACAAAGAATCTCGTAGTGAAATATATTTGACGTCATTTCAAACTGATCGATGTCGCAAAAATAAATTTATTTTAACTTATTGTCTAAAAGAATTAAAGTTTCTCGAGCGATTGTTGCTAATGGCAATGGTCATTTAATTCTAATAAAAATGGCTTCCTATATGCTTTTTAAATGAGCATTAAATTTTGCAGTTTTTTTAAATAATTGAAGTACTTCGAATTCGAATTCTTTTCTGAAATTTTCAATGTATTCTAATTTCGATGCGCTGAATTTTTTGACGTATCGCACGTGTCCGTAGCATTTGTAGTTTGGACTATGAAAGTGGGTGACTGACTGACAGACTGAACGATTATAATACCTTCAACTTTAACGTTATAAACGTAGTGTGGAGGCTAAAAAGTATTTAATCCGATTTCAAAAAAAGAGATTATAGAGCCCTGAAAGTCAGCTACATTTATCATACAAAGAACCGCTTGAAAAATATTCAATGCCGCCGAAGTAATGTAGCTTAGATTTTTTTTAAAATTTGATTAACACAGGGGCACTGCGGTTTGGAGACCCGTTTCCCTTCCCCATTAATGAAACTCTTAACAAGAAGTTCATAAAGAACTAAAATAGCCTACTTTCATGTTACTTAAATACTTACTGAAGTTCTAATCGGGGAAAAAACTAGGTTCCTAAAGTAAATATCATCAACAGCCGTTTCTACACTGGATTTATACACATTAAAAAAAATATCGAAACACAGCACCCAGCTATAATTTAAACTTCTAAAAGCCAAAATCAACTATTTTCCTTAATATTCTTTCGCAAATTAATTAAATATTATTTATCATCTGCTCGTGATTTATTTGTAGTTCGAAGAATAATTAAATATTTATTAATAACAAAAGTAATGAAACTACTCCGAACTGCATTAAAAAATAAGAAATGTAAATTAAAACTAAGCATAATTGCATGCAACAGTATGCCTTGCCGCTTTCTTGGTAGATAAATAATGAATAATCAAAGAATCAAATTGTGCTACATTTTATGACGTCATTCCAAACTGATTCATGAAAATATTATTTTGCTTCAAATATGTTTAAATAAATAAAGTTTCTCACGCCATTGTTGATTTGACAACAGTGATTTAAATGACTCATAATTGAATTTCAATGCTAATTCAATGGGAAATTCGCCGAAAGATAGTAGATTTATGTCCGTCCGGACGTACAGACAGACGGACAAAAAGTAAGAAAGTTGGGTATCTGAGGTCATAGCTTTCTAACAAAAAAAGAATTTTTAAGATCCGAGGGATAGAACCGATTTTGGAAGAGGGATACGGACAGACGGACAGACAGACAGACGGAAAGACAGACAGACATACGAACTGACGCTCATTACTATTTTTGTTTATTTTTTTTTAGTTTCTTAAATTTCTTTAGTCGTAATATGGTTAATGAATGGTTATGCCAATGAGAATTATGAATGTTATGATAATGTTATTATTCTGTTAATCATACTAAAATGCAGAATTCACAATATTAAAAAAAAACCATACATATACACTAAAGATAAAATATTAAAGGTACAAACAATAAAAACATATGATACGACTAAAGACATGATTCACACAAAATTTAAAAAAAAAAACCGCATGTACACTGTAAAAAATGTGGCGCTTGGTTTCATCAAAAATATGGTTCTTACGGTAGCTGCAACGGCTGTAAGTTGGAATGTTTCACTACATTTATTGAGGTTTTCGAATGAACCATTTTTCAGTTTTTGTTTCCGAAACCAGGAAAAGGGTTCAACCGGATACTGAAAATATGGTAAAACAATTCACCACACAGCTTTTGCAACAACTAAAAACCATCAATTTGGTGAAACCAAGGACAATTTTTTAACAGTATAAAGGATTCCGCAATTAAAACAAGTAAACATTCAGTTAGAATGAATTAAGCAATAAAAGTATAACATAAAATTGTCGTTATTATATTTTACAGGTATCAACCTCATCAATTGATTACATATTATAACTTACGAGGAATATAACAGCCCAGTTAAAACTCTTGAAAGCGAACAGAAACAGGAATAGGGGGGCGTCACCTAATACCAGATATACGGGCCGTAGTGAGCCTAGGTCAGCGTCCGGTCTCGGGATCGGAAGGTCCTGCGATCGAGTCCGGTACCACTGAAGACCTACCGAGTATATGCGGAGTACGTGCTCGTAATCTGTTGGTCCGAAAGTCCTCTAAGTTCCATACCAAATCAATACCTCTGGGGTGACAAGCAATTCTGGGGATCCTCTAGTTGGCCTCTTCTCTAAAAATTAGATGGATCACTTATGTGTGTGTGTGTCTGTAGTGTCTGTCTACTTGCGAAGTTTATAAGCGGTCGCTGCCAAGCACACAAACCTGAATATATATGTCTACCAACCAACCAACAATATACAACGGCTAAGGGCCGGGATAGCCTGGTCAGTAAGGTCTTGACTGGCATCCCTAAGGTTGCGAGTTCGAGTCCCTCCCGGAATCTAATGGTGACTGATTCACGTTAAATCCGCCGTGGTCACAAAGTCCTCCAAGTTCCCATACCAAATCAATACCTCTGGGGGTGACAAGCCAATTCTGGGGATCCTCTAGTTGGCCTCTGTCTCTAAAAAAATTAGATGGATCCACTTATGTGTGTGTGTTGTGTCTGTCTTACTTGACGAAGGTTTATAAGCGGGTCTCTGACCAAGCAGACAAACCTGAATATATATGTCTACCAACCAACCAACCATGTCAAGAGGCCAATGTAATACCGGACCTCATATAGAGAATTTCATCAAAAAATATCAATGAACACTCGGGTAGAATTAAGCAATAAAAATATATTATTAAATTATCAATATTATATTTTACAGGCTTCAACCTCATCAATTGTTACATATCATAAGTTACGGGGAATCTAATAGCCAAGTTAAAACTCATGAAAGCGAACAGGAATAGGGAGAGTTACCGAATACCAGAATCAAAATCAGAAAAATAATCATTTTATAACCTCATATAGGGTATTTTATCAATAAAAACAAAAATTCTCAGGATGATTTAAACAATAAATACACATTAAATTGTCCAATCTTATATGTTACGGCTGCCAATCTCATCAACTCATTATATAATATAAGTTTCGAGGAATATAATAGCCGAGTTAAAGCTCTTAACAGAAACAGGGGCGTCACCGAATACCAGATATACAACGGCTAAGGAGTTATGTCAAGAGGCCAATGTAATGCGGGGCTTATCAGTATTAGTCACTGGCCTTGTAAGACATAAATCCCGTACTACAGTTTCCCCTAAGCTGCAGTATTTTTTTTTCTCCGAGGCTATAGGATATAGCTGGAGTATTTATAAGGGACAATCTATTGTGTAGTGTCGTTTAAGTTGTTTTATTCTTGTGTTGTGCAATTATTTAATTGGATGTTATATAAAATTGATGAACATAAATAAATAGGTTTGTAACAGAAACTGAACTCCGAAAATCAGGCGTCAAAAAGTAGCGTCAAACGTAGGATTTAGAAATATATTAGGCATTTAAAGGTAAAAATAAACAATTTTTCATCGAAATATTAATAAATATTACTTATGGTTTGCTAAATTTATTGCTATTTCAAAGAATAAATACGGAATATTACTCACGCGTAAAAAGAAGTAAAATACTTTAGGTTAACGTTCAGAATTGAAGCTATATATCAATTTTAAAACATATATAAACATATATTATCGTTTTTAAAGCCATTTAAAAACGATAGACAATTAAACGCCGGACCAAAAAGAATAATTCGTATATTTAAAGGTCCTTATTCATTAATAACTAATAAATAAAAAATATGTTCGGTTGTTTGTTTTTAATAAAAATAATAGTTCGCCTTGTGCCTCTTTCTAAACAAAATATATGAACAATGAAATTTTTTTATTGTGACACATATTATGACGTCATTCTAAACTAATTTATATCACAAAAACAAATTGTAGACACGGAACGTTTACTCACACCTTTATAAATCAATCTTTAATTTTTTTTTTAAGTTTAATTTCTTAGGAAGATTTCCATAATCATTTTTATTTCTCTATAATGTTAAACTTACATATCATAGAGGAATATTCCCATAAAAAAGTAGCTATTTTGGCATTTAACTATACAAATGTAATCTATCTAATTGAAACTGAAAAGGAACTCAAACAGGCTGCTCTTTTAGCTCTAACCGCTAATGAAGTATAAATAAAGGGTATTTATTTGACTACAAGCCTAATAGAGACTCTATTTAACAGCAAAAAATAAAAAGTAATATCACGAACCCTCCGTAATCCCACTGTCAAATGATTTCAAAGTCATTTTGGGTTAGAGGACGGAGGTAGGAATAATGTAAATATGACGTGGGGTTTAAATCAACGCAAAAAGCTAGTTACCAAGTGAGGACGATAATCCCTCACAATAAAACCTAAATAATGCCAAATAGGTAAGGTAAGGTAATCGTTTCCGGCTGCCTATTTCTAGCCTCCTTCAGGAGATTTAACACAGCCAATAACGCCTCGTAAGTTAGAACCCTGGTCAAGTGACGAGGTCGACACCTGAGCGGGCACCCAACGGAACTTCGAGCAACATCGTACGCTAAGGCCGTCGGGACTTTGGACTCCACAGACTTAACGAGCACGTCTGTCCCTGTGTACTCGGGCCCATCCGTGATGAGGATTTTTCTACTATTTCCAGCACGGATCCGATTTATAGGATGACTGGCAGTAGGTGGGATTTGGGATTCGAACCCCCGCACTCCTGAGAAGGTTGAATCTCTAGGCTGATGCCCTAACCACTCGGCCACGGATGGGCCAGTGTTTATTGGATAACTCTGTGGCGAAATTTTTTCCAGGTAACCAAACTATGGTCAAGTGCCGGAAATATCTCAAAAAATTTACACGCCCAATTGGATATGTTGATGAAAAAATTATTGTCCGAGCCAGATATTTATAAGCCGAAAAATTTCTTTAAGATTTTATCTAACGGAATATTAATAATTATGCATTAGACTCTTAAATTTGATTAGTTAATTATATTTAAATACATATTTTAACCAGCATTTGAAATATCGGCATTTATAAATATATTTTTTTTAAATCATTGTCTGATTAAGAATAAAGAAATGTAGAATGGGCTTGTTTCACGAGGGATCTGGCAACAGCCCCACGGTCTTGTTTTCATTTTTCTCGGATTACTTTTGCCTTGGTATTCCAAATTGAGTTTTCTAAGAATATTTTAGTTGTTATTTTTTAAAAATTCCAACTTCTTTCAATGCAAGTTTTCCTTGATAAATGATTAAAACAACCAGCAGCACAGCAGGAAGTTGTAATTTAAAAAAATAACAACTAAAATAACTTATTCTTAGAAGACTCAATTTCGAATATCAACAAAAGTAATTCGACAAAAATAAAAACAAGGCCGCAGAGCTGTGTTGCCAGATCCCAAGTGAAACAAGCCCATTGGAAATTTTTAGTTTGTTATTGGTTTTACATTGTTGGACGACTTTTTAGCTTGCCCCACGAAATAGATAAGTACCAATATTTTGTATCTCTACTCGGTGGATTGAAGTAAATCGATGATTTTATTTTTTACTTAGAATAGAAACACAAGAATGTTATACCCATTTGCAACTCATTCCCCATCCTGGAAGAACATGTCAAGTGACATTTCTGAAAAAAAAAACCCTCATATTTTTGTATGTCAACGAACACATTATTCCATCCTTTTAAGAGGGATTGTCAGTCCCATAAAGCTAATGCTTTAGTTTTGGAATCACAACTTCCGCTGAAGTATTGCTTTGCCATATTAGCCCTTTTTCCCCCAGGTATGGGAATCAGCAGAACATCGAAATGAAATAAATTTGAAACGAAAATGTTATCTAGTTATTTAATTTATATATTTTTGAAGTTTTAAAATGCCAAAAGTATACAGCAGATGGCGACACTATTTTAAAACTTTATCAATTAATAATTAATTAACCAGATATTATTTTCCTTTCAATTTTGTTTTAAATTGATGTTATGAGGATTCCCATACCTGGAGAAAAAGAGATAATATGGCAAAACAATTATTTTGCAAATGTTGTGATTTCAAAACTAATGCATTAACTCTATGAGACTGACAGTCTCTCTTAAGATAAAAATGTTACCCTTTTTTTTGAACTTAGAGTTAAGTTATTTTTTAGCGTTTGCAAGTACCACTTTTAACGGATTTAAATGCAACATAAAAACTTTAAAAACTAATTTGCTAGTTTCGCTTTTTTGTCACATAGCACGTTATTCCACTAATATCTTCAGTTATATTATTATTGTCCATATCACTTCGATTTGGCAACATTTATACGAATGCTTCATGGTTTTCTCGCCAAGCATCTTCACGTCATTCTAGCCTCTGTGGGCAAGTGTCCAGGAAACAGTCATCACGTATTCATTAAGACTAGGATCAATAGGACTTTAACTAGTCTATCCCATACATTTCTGAAGAGATTTTTTTATAGTATTTAGGAAGAGAATGGGCGTAATTGGGTTTCAAGATAAAGTATTTTTATGAAAATAGGTTTATAAATGACATATAAATTTTGGATATGATTGAAAAGTCATGGAAGTCTTAGTGGTATTTGCTTTGAAAAAGAAAGTTTCAAGAAGTTAACTGTGAAAGGTAGAGTAACTTCTGTGAAAGGTAGAGTAACTGTAAGTCACAATTTAAAAAGGCCTTTTTAAATTTGAAAAATAATTAAAATTAAATAAAGTACGTTACATTATTTAATTGTAATAAGTGTAGATTACCTATTCCGCTAACTTTTCATTTTATATTAAAAGTTGTAGTGATAATCACTTTTTACAAATGAAAAATAAATAAAATAATAAAATCAAATTAATAAAATAAAATAAATAATAATAAAATAAATAAATAACATTAATAAATAAAAAAAAATCAAAAATAAAATAATAAATAAAAATAAAAATAAAAAAAAATAAATTGAAAAATAAATAAATCAATAAATCAAAAAAAATCAAAATCAATTCGAAACAAAAATCAAATCAATTCGAAAAATAATCAATCAAATAAATCAATCAATAAAAATAAATCAATTCGAAAAATAAATCAAATTAATAAATAAATAAATCAAGTCAATTCGAAAAATAAATCAAATTTAAAACAAAGATGTTCATTATTTAGTTGCTATAAGTTTAGATCAGCTATTCCACTAATTTTTCCTTTTATGTTAAAAGTTGTAGTGATAATCGCTTTTTTAAAAATATGTTTTACACTACAGAAAGGAAAAATTTGCATGAAATTAGCTTTCATAACTCTTCATAATATATGCATAGCTTAAATTTATTTATTTTTGTATCTCATAAAAAACAAGGAAAACTTGTCAAGAAGAAATATAGAATCGTTTCAACTGAGGGATACGCAAGTTGTGTTTTAAGTGTACCTAAACTTGTTTTTACGACTTAAGATTAAAATTTAAATTTTTAACTAAAAGTTTAATTTAATTGACTTTTTAAATTTTATTTCTGAAAGATTATTAATGACTCATACATCTTTAAATATTATTTTTAAATTAAAATTTATAAATTTTAAAATTTTCTTGTGTTGCTGAAAAATATGGCCAGTCTATTTTCCTGTTTAAAAGAAAGAAAAATATCTCAATTGGTGGCAACTTTATACTATAAAAATATATTGTCTTCACATTTATAAATGAAAATTCAAAATGATGAGTTACAGATGAATAAAAATCAAAAATTCATTTTGTGGATTTTTTTTAAAACAAATTCTTATTTAAAAATTTATTTACGAGTTCAACAAAATCTAATATATTTAAAAGATAAAAGATAAATATTTCTAAAAGACTGTATTTCATTGTATGCTGGAAAAATTCAAATCACTGAAATTGAGAATTCGAATATAATTTTAACTAATAATATACGTTTGTTTAATCTTAGTTTTTCATTTGCTGTATAAAAACAAAACTTTTGAACCTAAATATTTGCCGATTACGACAAAAATACAAAAAAAAAAATTACTAACACACGACAAGTGACAATAACATTAATCAAAATCATTTTTATTAATTTAAAACTTATTGATGCACGATAATCCGCAAATAAACATTTCTTATTTATTAAATGCCTTAAGGTTAACTTTTTTTATTCTTAAGATTTCTAATATCAGCCAGGAAAGCAGTTTTAATTAAAGCATTTTCCTCCTTTTTTTAATGTCGGAGTACTTTAATCGTTAATTTAGAAATGTAAATAATAGTAAATTGCGTCTCATCCAAATTCTTTTTAAAAACTAACGGGAAAAATATAAAAGTTTACGATAAATATTTAAATAAATACTTGAAACTAACAATTATTTATACCCGTAAAAATTTATAAAGAATATCTGAACGCTAAAACATGCTTCATTTCCTTTTCAGTGGTTCAATAACTAAATCTCTTAAACCATTGAAATAACAAAATAATTCGTCTTCACGCCCCCAAAACAAACGCTTTCTTCATTTCAATCCAGATATTTTAATTAAATATTTCAAAAAAATATTTCGTTCTTTCACTGGGTTATTTTTATTATGGAATCTGAAAAAACCTTATGGATTTTTCTTTAAATAAAAAAAACAATGCGATTCATTTATTTTCATTAAAAGTTTACTCAAAATATTTGCACATCAAAAATAATCAAATTATTTAATGTATAAGATGGCAAATATTTTGCTTTCAGGAATTCTGATTATTATTAATCCTTCTTAATTTAAGATAAGTTTCAACGAATATTAGCATTTTTTTTTCAGTATTTATAGTTTGAATTTCTTTATTGTTTTTATTTTAATGTGGCAAAATAACACTTAATCTATAAAAAGAAAAATTTATGCTATTGATTTCGTAAAATTAACCAATTCTTACATCATTAGAGTAAATTTCAATAACACCTTCCTTACCGAATTTGAAGTTTAACTTTAAATCTGTAAAATTCGTTTTTCGTGCAACTGAATTGGACCTACATTAACTGTTCAAGACTATGGTCTTCATGTGTCGTATATTTTGTTTTTTGAAATTAAACTAAACTTAGCGGTGCAACAGCCCATTAGTGGACCAAGGCCTGTCGTACCCATTTCAGCTTACGTGACCAAGGGCTCTGGGGTGCTAGGCATATGTCCAGGTTATGTGGTCGACCTCACGTGGAACCTCCAGTGTTTAGTTCTTATTTTATAGACCCACTTAAGGGATGAAAGGTTGAGCAAACCTCGCCTAGTCCGGGATTCGATCCCCGGATCTGTGACATGGCAATACGCTACCACCACGCTACTGGACATCTAATAATATTCAGTAACAATCATCATTAAGGGGAAATGGGTCCCCTGGATCGCGGGTCTCCAAACTCAAGTGCCTCAGTGTTAATCCAATGGGGAAAAAACTATTTTCTCTGCCCCATTTCTCCGGCTGTATTGAATATTTTTACAAACAGTTTTTTTTTTAAATAATAAATGTAGATAACTTACAAGTCCCGACCATCCCACTTTTTGAAATTGCTTCGAATATTTTGTGTAAATTTATTTATTGAAAATTACAAAAAATATTCGAACCCATTTCAAAAAGTGGGATGGTCGAGACCTGTAAGTCAGCTACATTTATCACACAAAAAAATCCGCTTGCAAAAATATTCAATACAGCCGGAGAAACGTTGCAGAGAAATTTTTTTCTCTAGAAGTATTAACACTGATGCAATTTGCTTTGCAGACCCCCGGTCCAGCGTTCCCATTCCCCCTTAATAGTGATAATCAGGCCAAAAAGACACATAAACACTTCATAAATGTATTTAATTATTAGAAAAATCAGTAAATTATAATATTTCCAACAACAATGTTTTATACTCAAATTTCCATTCCCAAAATCCCTTACCGTCTCTGTAAAATTTCGATAAAACAACAACACACGCTTCAGGTCCTCTCCATTCTTCGATACACAACTCCAAACTAATGATTTATCTCACACGGATATTTATGCAGAACAGAAATACCACCGATTTCCTTAAAATATTCGTCTCTTGCTGTTTTCTCCGATTCGCATAAATCCATCCCTTTTGCCTTGTACAGAATCCCAAATGACGGATATTTCAGGCCCTTGATATAATGCACTGCACTTGTAAAAGACTGATACGGCAAACTTTGACTAAAAGCGCGAGTTTTCTGTGCCCTAAAGTTGGCGTAATGTATAACATAATGCCGAGGTTCGTAAACTAAGCTATTTTGGGTCTTAAAGATCAGTGGTGGGGTGAAATTAACGGCCCTGTTTTATGAGGCATATTTTAACTGCCTTCAGGATGTTTTAGTAGTGAAACTAAGGTTGAATTTTAAGTAGGAAGAATTGTGTCATGGTTTGTTAGGGTGATAGATGACATTCTGTATATACTACGTTAAGTTTTTACTTTCATTTACCTAATAAGAAATACAGCAACCCCTTGTTATATCGCGCTTCCCGCGAGACAAGCATAAAACCGCGATATAACCTAATGCGCGATATACCTTAAAACCGAAAGATTTTTTTTTTAAGTAAAATTTAATTAGCAGTCGAAAAAAGACAGTTTGATTTTCAACATTTTTATGGCATGTCAAGATTATTAATAGGTCCAAATAAAAAAAAAACATTTATTCGAAGTTTCTCAGATATATTTCCTGGACAACATATTCATAAATTAGTAGAAAAAAAATATTTTTTAAATTCCTCAATACATTTTGAAGTTAACTTTTTCCAAATGAAGCTAATTATTGAAAAAACTGAAAGGTGAGAAAAATACATTTAAAGTTTAAACAACTGGTTGATTGGTTGGTTGGTTGATTGGTTGGTTGGTAGACATATATATTCAGGTTTGTGTGCTTGGTCAGCGACCCGCTTATAAACCTTCGTCAAGTAAGACAGACACAACAGACAACACACACAAGTGGATCCATCTAATTTTTAGAGACAGAGGCCAACTAGAGGATCCCCAGAATTGGCTTGTCACCCCCAGAGGTATTGATTTGGTATGGGAACTTAGAGGACTTTCGGACCCAACAGATTTAACGAGCACGTACTCCGCATATACTCGGTAGGTCTTCAGTGGTACCGGGACTCGATCGCAGGACCTTCCGATCCCGAGACCGAGACGCTGACCACTAGGCTCACTACGGCCCTGGTTGATTGTATTGATATTTACCTTTACTAAATCAATCACTACGTTCGTCCCAGTTGCGGCACAGTTAAAATTACGACAGTTTTAGAAACAAGAAAGCCTGGGTAATAATCATAGGTATCATAGTTAAAGTATTATATTGGCAGATCACGTGACCTCCAATGCTAACGACGGGACGCGCATGGAGGCCAAATAAGAGGGCAATATGGCCAGTATTGCTGCCACTATAAGGAGAAAAATACTACCAAAAAATATCATTTAATTCTGAAATTAGAAAACAAAATTACTAAAAAAGGATTTAAAGTCACTAAAAGGATTCCAAAATGCAGATAGTATTTTTACGATATTTTTTTGTAATTTTAGAATAAAACGGTATTTTTTCGTAGTATTTTTATCCTTAAAGTGGCAGCAACACTGGCCATTTTGCCCTCTTATTTGGCCTCCATGAACGTCGCGTCGTTAGCATTCGAGGTCACGTGATCTGCCAATCTAATACTTTAACTATGATATCTATGGTAATAATATAAACAAGTAAAAAAATATCAATTTTTTTAGAAAGTGACATTTTTAACGTGTACAGATACCTTAAAATGCCTTCAGGGTATTTTTAGAAGTAGATATATAACAGAACTACAGTTGGATTTTAAATGAGAAGAATTTGAGTTATGGGTAATACTAGGGTTAAAATTCTTTATACTTAGCTTTAAGTTTTTGATTCCAAAGCATTTTCTCGTAAATGTTAGTTAATGTTAAAAGTATCATTGACTAAAAAAAACTTAAAATAAGGTGAATTTTCTCCAACGTTGATTTAATATAATCTAAAACGGAGAAAGTGCTACAATAAGTTCTTACAAAATACAGGGTGTCCGAGTTTCAAGTTGTAATAGTATTGTGGTTGAAGTGTAATTGTAGTGTGGTTGAAGGTGACGAATAAAGAATAACTCGGGTCTACGTTCCACCCCTAACCCACGATTAACCAACCTAGAAAGGTAGAATTGCACAAGCTTCCATTACTCCGGACTTGCTGCAGACAGTATGGGAAGAATTGCATTTTCGTTTGGATGTGTGCCGTATCACTAAAGGCGCACACATTGAGCACTTATGGGAAAAACTAGGTTAGTTTTCCTTCAATGTCATGTATGATTTGTTATATTTAGTATAAAATAAACTCCCTGTAATATACCATTAAAACTAGGACATTCTTTTACGGACACGCTGTATAATATATTTAGCTGTTTAAATATAACCGCTTTTAATACACAGTCCTTTAATTTATTTTTTTATACCGTAATAATTGCGAATGAATTAATTGTAACTTCAAAATAACCTTTGCATGATTAAGTATATTTACTTCTAAAATAGCTTTTTCTTTACACTTTATTTTAAAGGAATCGCCAAACATCATCTTTACAACGCCCAATGACACCATCAAACGAAAAATAATACAATGAAGGGGAAATAATAAAGATCCTAAATACTCTGCAGATCATTATAAACTGAGAAAGTGTCTGGAGTCATTATTTTTAATTTCTCCTAAATGTGCTTTAAAATTACCTTTCAACGATGGTCCTAATTGTTTACAGTTTTTTTAGTAATGTGCTTTAGTATTTAATCGACCATTAGGCTTTATTATTTGTTTACAACTAAGGTTTATGTGTGCTTACTGTTTAATGATAGGGTATTCTGTGAAATTTCAGCAAAACTGTAAAATGTAGGGGAAATACTTTTCATTAGTTAAGCAGTTATTTTTATATAAATATGTCGAATATATTTAATTGTTAGAAATAAAACATAAATTTTTTTGTAAGGAAAATAGTTTGTTTTGTTTAAGGGGACACGGTACCCAAAACCTTATTTCTAGAAATAATAACATTAATTTGTAAATTATGTTGGTTTTATTTAATGTTCACTCTATATAAACATTTTCTAGCAATAAAAACAAATATTTATAAGTAGTTTTTCATTTATTAAAAAAAAGTCAAAATTTTGAACTATTTTAAAACGCTACTCCTCTTTTAATTTTGAGATTAACTCCATTAAATTTTTATAGTTTGTTTTTAGTACTATTTGTTCAAGCACTGTGCATGGATTTTAAAATGTGAGCAACAGTTAAAAAGTATTATGCAATTACATTGAAAATCACAAAAAAAATTACAAATTATTGAATTCAACATTTTTTTAAAAAAAACAACTATACATAGTAGACCTTATCCCATGCACAATTTTGTGCACCATATATATAAGAACACAGGTTAAAAATTTCAAAATTCTAACTTAATTAGCAAAAAAGCCTTAGGGATTTATTAAACACAAGAATTGAAAAACGCTAAACAGAGAAAAAAAAGGTTGAAAGCAGAGGAAATACGTATTCAAACTTATAGGAATGACTCCAGAAAATATTTAATAACTTTTTTTCTACAAAAGATATCACTATGAAACTTCCAGTAAATGTCTAGAAAAATATTGTGAATAATAAGAAGTAAACACTGACAAATCGATATTTCGACCAATTTTTGGGTACCGCGCCCCCTTAAATATTGAAAACAAATCTGAATGACTTTGTCGGTAATTTTGTAAAATGAACTGTATATTGACAGAAGTGATTTTCCAAAATGTAACTCTAATATTTACTTCGGTTCTAGAAATCCTTATCCTCTTCGCTCTAGAGGAACACATCCATGGACATTTGTAGAATTCACTTCACATCTTCATTTTCTTTAAATGCAAACATATTCAGTATAAACTAGAATGTGTTGAAGCATTATTAGAGTTTAGTTTGAATTATCGTCGCACTAGAGCTACACGAGGGCTATTGGCAACGGGCTTCGTATTTTAGAACCACTGTCAAGTGACGAGCCGACACCTGAGTTGGCACCCAACGCAACCGTTAAGGGCGACATCGGGATCGTTCTTAACATATCTATTCCAAAACAGCGAATTTCTAAATTGTATATAAAAAATGACGTACCAAGAAACTGACATTCCAAAAAAATTCTTCAGCGGTTAATTTATAACACATTTTCAAATAAAACAAAAGATAGAATTTACAATTATCACGAAAAACGGAAATGAAAAATGTGAAAAATGAACAACATTATACATAGAAAAATGTGTTATGGAGATTTTTTGTTAAATCATAACACAAAAAAGCAAAATTTTCCCTATCTGTAAACTTCTATAATTTCACTAAATTGACGTGACCTCAGACAATGTTAAACACAATTTTTTTTGATTACTTTGAAAACATAGTTAAAATATTACAAGCTAAAAATATATTTCTTTGAAAAAAAATTCTATAAAGAATGCACTCATAAGATTTTTTCATGAGCGAAAAGGTTATAAAAGCACGGAATGGTATCTTCTTTTCATATAAGTAGACAAAAATGTGTATGTTTAACCAACTTTGTTTTAACGAAAACGATATTAAGTGCAGTTAAACCTCATTAGCGTGAACTCGAAAGTACATACAAAATAGTCACGATTTCGCGAATTTCATGTTAACTTTTAGGGGAATTTTGACTTTTTGTTTCTGAGTGCTATTTTTTAAAAATATATGATTCTTATTAAATTATAATGCTAATGTACAGTTTCTAAGGTTTCCTTAGAAAGAAAATTTTTCAAAACAATGTAAATAATAGAAAGTGAGAAAAAGAAAAGAAATGCTTATCTTTTGAAAGAGATTTCATAAAAGAAAATTATATTTAAAAGAAAAATTCAAATTTTTAGTTCGTGGGCTGTGATTCACGTTATGCAAATTTCGGTACTTTTCTATTTGGTGGGCGCAAGCGATAAACTCGCCAAAATAGTATAACAGCCGCCAAACGGAATATTTCCATTGTAACCTTTAACTATGTATACTGTGGCCATTGTACTGTGTGCATAATGTGGTAATTAAACTGTGTAGACTGTGGTCCGTTAATGTGTATACTGTGGTCCTTTTATGTGTAGACTCCAATTTAATAAAAATAGATTTTTTTACTCCTTATACCCAACTTAAACATATTTATAGCAAAAAAATGCCACTATTAAGCAAAAATTAACCTTAACTATGGGGGATTGTAAGAAAAGTAATAAAGCCACGCAGCTCATTTTACTGGGGTTTTTAACTTTTGGGCCTATTGGTGAAGTATAGCAAAAAAATGCGGCTACTAACTGAAATGTGAGTTTTCTGAAATACAGTTTTCATGATTGAAGAATCACTGTAGATCCATCCGGTGCCTCTCTTCGCCACTTTAGTAATGAGGTCAGTGAATGTACCAAAACCCAGGGACAAAGTCAGGAGATGAGAAATACACATTATAAATATTAAAAGCCAAAATTTTATGGAAGGAATTTGTTAAGATATAATATTAGTTCAATTTAAAATCTAAATGAATGTCATTTTTTGCTCAAAAATGTGTTAGTTTGAGCCCTAAACTAAAAATTTAACGTTCGGGACATGGGAAGGTAAGGAATTTTCTCATTGTTTTGTGCCCTAAAATTTTTTTAGAGTTTCTTTGCTTTAAAATTCCGTTTTGCATTATATAAGGACCAGTCTATTAGTATAATAAGAAAAAATTGAAAAGAATATTAATTTTTTTTAAGTTATGCCCAAGGGACATAAAATTAAAAATTACGGTAGAATTGCCCGTATACCGTGGTCCTTTTATTGTTTATAATATGTCTTATCTCCAAAATATTCCATTTGGCGAAAAACCAGAGAAATGTTTCAGTTCCTCTTAAGCTGAATGCTAACGAGGTTAGAATGTAACAAAACACTAGTATTTATAAACTACTACAATCTTATCCGACAACAATGTAATACAATCTTTTTTTTACCATACTAAAAGAATAAATAATTACCTCAAATCCAATCACCTCATAAATTAATTATGCTTTCCTTAGAAACTAATACATCTAGTGTTATTGACATTAACTATAAAAACTAACGACTGCATTTTCGCCTTTTCAAAACTCAAATTAAATTAGTGGTGTTGGGTTACTTGTAATTAATCTGAGGGCTTCCTTGTAACTAATAATATACCGTGTTAATAAACCGAGTCTATAAAACAAGTTGAAACGAGCTTTATTATGATACTTAATATCTTTAATGTTCTAGTCGAAACATTAAATGGGGAGGTAACATGTAAAATCGTTTAGGTATAATAGCCCGGCCATGTTTCACAATGAGGTCGTTAAATACCTGTAAAGAGGATGTATCGGAAGTTGGAAGGATGGTACGAACGAAACAGTTGCTCTTTGATAAACTTTCAACATATATACTTCAATATTATTATATTTAAAAAAAGTGGTTTTCTCAAAGTGATGAATTATAGCTAAAATACTACGTTTGACAATTTAGGAGTACATGGTAGCGTTGCTAACTCCACCTCCGGTATGGCAGGAATGAAAACATGGCAGAATGGTAATGAATGACCGAGAAAAAGCGAGTGGGGGAGTAATGGCGGGGAATAGGACAAGGTGATGAATTATAGCTGATTTTACATAAGTAAAGAAGTAATAAATATATTGTTAAAAAAGTGGTAGTTTTATTATTTAGCGAACACAAAAAAAAATATTTTGTTAAAAAACAATTTTATTGGGTCGACGACTTTTTTTTTCAATGTAGAGTCAATTTTTTTTGTCGGTGCCTAGTTATTTTGGTGGAACTATTTTGTTGGTTCAAACAAATGATTTTGTTTAACTATACTAAAATTTTAATGAATAAACTCATAGTTTCCTTGCACAGAAGCCACGACAATGGGCGGAGCTATAAAACGCACGGAGCAATCAGATGAAGAGGAAATTTCAGCCGTTTTATTTTGTCTTCATCTGATTGCTCCGCTCGTTTTATAGCTCCGCCGTGGTCGTGTGGCTTCTGTGCGAGGAAACTATGAGTTTAACTATAGGGTTTAGTCGAAAGACTGCTTTGGTTCAACAACAGTTTAATCGTTTTTACCAAACGATTTTGTTAGTAGCTTTCTTCAACTCAACGCGTTTTGTTGAGATAAAACTAATCAATTTGTTGGGACAAGTAAAATATTGTTTAGACAACAGAATTAGTCAAAAACACGTCAATTAAAAAAAAGTTTTTCTGTGAATAAATCAAAGTTTGTTTACTGAAGTTATTCCAAAAAATTCATCATACAAATAAAATTTAATAATATATAGTAAGATTTAAATAGAAGTTTAAATTTCTACAAAAGTAGCAGTTTCTTGTTGAAACAAACTTCAACTCATACAAAATTCACATAAATAACTTGTGCATTAGTTTTCAGCAACACAAACTTTCAACACTCATTGCACACACAAAAAATCACGGAAATAAGAATTTACCAAACCAAATTCCTACAAACATACTCCTTTGATTCCATAGGAATATAACCTTAGAACATCACATACTAGACACATTCATAATTTCGAAACTATACTTTTATGTACAAAGCACTGTGTAAAACACTTTCGAAACATTCTCTTACACATAATGCACTGTGAAAAATACTTTGGAAACATACTCTTACATATAAAACAATCTGTATTCTCAGTTACATAAGCTACAATCATTTTGTCATGATATAATCTAATTTAAAAATGCATCGTATGAGTGGAGGTTAAACAAGATTTAGGTGCTACCGAGAGAAAAATAATCCAAAAATGGGGGTACGAAGTGAAGCTACCGTTTGCTGCTTTTATGCACCCAAACCATAGATATCATAGTTAAAGTATTAGATTGGCTGATCACGTGACCTCCGATGCTAACGACGCCGACGGGACGCGTATAGAGGCCTTTTAAGGGGGCAAAATGGCCAGTGTTACTGCCACTTTAAGGAGAAAAATACTACGAAAAAATATTATTTAATTCTAAAATTACAAAAAAATATCGTAAAAATACTAGCTGCATTTTGGAATCTTTTTAGTGACTTTAAATCCTTTTCTAGTATTTTTTTTTTGTAATTTTAGAATTATATGGTATTTTTTCGTAGTATTTTTCTCCTTAAAGTGGCAGCAACACTGGCCATTTTGCCCTCTTAAAAGACCTCCATGCGCGTCCCGCCGTTAGCATTGGAGGTCACGTGATCTGCCAATCTAATACTTTATAACTATGATAACTATGACCCAAACACACCACTTGGTGAAACATTTGGCGCCAGATTGTATTCAATGTAATTGGTAATCAATAATTGAAAATTTAATTTAAAAAAGATAAAACCTTCCTGTAAACCATGTATTGCATTACAGCCAATATCAGCGCAAATTTATTTTTTGAGTTTTAGGAGCATATTTAAAGATCAACGATAGGTCTCTGATGACAAACCTTTTTTTTTACAAAAAAAAGTATTTTTAAGGCCAGACTTATAGAACTGAGTTTGAAAGGAGGCACGGTCAGACATCTCTAGGATGCCAATACCTACTTTTCATATTTTTTCATTAAAAAAATACAATTTGTCTTCAAAAAGCATTAGTGTTCTTTTACTAAAATAATGCACTTGGCTTATTAAATATAACCACCTTTAATATGAGAGATGTTATATTGGAAATTAATACACCTGCCTTTCTAGAATTAACCATTATTTTTTTTAAAATTTAAATAGGGATTTTTTTTTTATTTTACCATTTATTGTTGACTATTTTTAAATTATTAGGCTGCACAAAAGAGAAATGGCCCCTCTGACTGACTCCTCGATGCAATTGAAGAAAAACAAGTAGGTTTGTAACAGAATCTGTCACTTAACTCGCTTCCACATATTTGTGTTTAACAGGAAAAAACGTGCCAAACACAACATTAATTCTATATTAACATTTACAAGCTAAATTTGGCGAGTTTTATTTCGAAAATTCAATAATTATTACTTATCGTTTGCAAAAATTAATTTATATTTTAAAGAATAAATATGTCAATTTCCTCGCTTTTAAATAGGATGAAAACATTTCATATCAACATACAAGGATTCCGCAGTGAAATATATTTGACGTCATTTCAAACTGATCGATGTCGCAAAAATAAATTAATTTAATTTATTGTCTAAAGAATTAAAGTTTCTCGAGCGATTGTTGCGAATGGCAAATGTGATTTAATTCTAATAAAAACAGGGCCTTTAGCTATTTGTAATTCAAAGTTTTAAACTCCAAAATTAACTATTTTCATTAATCTCCTTTCTCAGATTTAAAAATTAGACTTTATCGTTTGCTAAATGTTTTTGAAGTTCGAAGAATAATGATGTAATCTTTTTTAATAAATATTTTTGTCGCCACAATTTCCCATTTAAGCCCATTTCACACCTTGTCACAACTACTTGCAACTCCCATAGGACACCATGCATTTAAAAGTTGCCTCAAGTTCGTGAGATTTTTTCATGCGAGCACGAAAAAATCTCAAGTTGCATGTACCGTTAGCCAATCAGAATTCAGTATTTGTTTGGCTACATTGTGACGAACTAGACTTCGCCAACTGGTTGTTTATTTACTTTTTAAGACGCCAACTTTACATGCTTGCAAAAAAATTCAAAAATCTGCGTAATTAAAAATGGGTTGATTGATTGGGTTAAAAATGCAATAATAAAAATACACAATGATTTAATTTTAAATAATTATCCATGCAATATAACTTAAAACGTTTAATGTGGAAAAAAATGCGATTTAAATTTTTTATATAAAAGTAACCCAATCTAATTGATAAAATAAAAATAACAAATCCGATAATATACTTACTTCGAATGCCAGTTCCCTCACCAAATTATCAAAGCAACCTAATTGCTTTCTTCTAAGAATCCATTTTCTAGCCCATAATTTCTTTTTAGAAGACTTCAACACGTGCAACACTCTCTGGCTGATGACTCCATTATACAAAACGAAACAAATTACTTTTAGGAACAACGAAAAATTTCACGCTCAAGAGCATGCAATGTTTTCAATGAGATAAGAGCGAGTCTATGGTTGAAAAAAGTTTTACAAAAAAATAAAACTTGCCAAATTGTGAGATAATAATTTTTTGTGGAAACCCAAAGAACCAGGTTACCACAAGTTACGAGTTGCAGTTGCATTTAGTTGCAACGGAATTGCAAGTAGTTGTGCAGGTGTGAAATGGGCTTTACATTTCTTTCGAAAATCCACTTATTTATAGTTTGTTAAATAATTTACAGTTCAAAAAATATATAATTTGTACAATTGATGCTTTAAAAATAAAAGCGAAACTTAGCATATTTTTTTATGCCAAGTTAGAATTCTCTATGCATATTTCTTATACACATATATAGAACCATTAAAAGAACTCTATTGTGATAATACAACAATCCAAACCGAATAATAATAAATATTTTTTCAAAAGTGTATTTTTATTTTAACAAAAGTTTCTCGTACGTTTAACGAAATGGCAACAGTGAAAATATTGAATAAAAATGGAATTTGCATGTAATTTCAATGTAGATTAAATTTTTAGTTATTTAAATTTTAAATAAGCTTCTAGTTTAAATTTTTTAATGAAATTTGGCATGTAGCCTAATCTGATTTTTTGCTTCAAAATGACGTATCCCACTTGTCTGTGGGACTTGTGGATGACAATAGTGAAAATATGAATAAAAATAGAATTTGCATGTTATTTCAATGTAGATAAAAAAATTTAGTTATTTAAATTTTAAATAAACTTCTAATTTAAATTTTTTAATGAAATTTGGAATGTAGCCTATTCCGATTTTTTGCTTTAAAATGACGTATCCCACTTGTCTGTGGGACTTGTGGTTCTTTCTGTGAAAGTGGGTGACAGACAGACAGACAGACAGACAGACGGACGGACAGACGGACTGAACGATTATAAAACCTTCCATTTTAGCTTCCACACTACGTTTATAACGTAAAAAGTGGAAGGTTTTATAATCGTTCAGTCCGTCTGTCCGTCCGTCTGTCTGTCTGTCTGTCTGTCACCCACTTTCACAGAAAGAACCACAAGTCCCACAGACAAGTGGGATACGTCATTTTAAAGCAAAAAATCAGATTAGGCTACATTCCAAATTTCATTAAAAAAATTTAAATTAGAAGTTTATTTAAAATTTAAATAACTAATTTTTTTTTTGTCTACATTGAAATAACATGCAAATTCTATTTTATTCATATTTTCACTGTTGTCATCCACAAGTCCCACAGACAAGTGGGATACGTCATTTTGAAGCAAAATATCAGATTAGGCTACATGCCAAATTTCATTAAAAAATTTAAACTAGAAGCTTATTTAAAATTTAAATAACTAAAAATTTAATCTACATTGAAATAACATGCAAATTCCATTTTTATTCAATATTTTCACTGTTGCCATTTCGTTAAACGTACGAGAAACTTTTGTTAAAATAAAAATACACTTTTGAAAAAATATTTATTTATGTGATATAATTCGGTTTGGATTGTTGTATTATCACAATAGAGTTCTTTTAATGGTTCTATATATATGTATGTAGAAAGATGCATAGAGAATTCTAACTTAACATAAAAAAAAATATGCTAAGTTTCGCTTTTATTTTTAAAGCATCAATTGTACAAATTATAAATTTTTTGAACTGTAAATTAATTTAACAAATTATAAATAAGTGAATTTTCGAAAGAAATGTAAATGGGAAATTGTGGCGACAAAAATTTATTAAAAAAGATTACATCATTATTCTTCGAACTTCAAACAAATTTGCAAACGATAAAGTCTAATTATTAAATCTGAGAAAGAAGATTAATGAAAATAGTTAATTTTGGCGTTTAAAAGTTTGAATTACAAATAGCTAAAGGCCCTGTTTTTATTAGAATTAAATCACATTTGCCATTCGCAACAATCGCTCGAGAAACTTTAATTCTTTTAGACAATAAATTAAAATAAATTTATTTTTGCAACATCGATCAGTTTGAAATGACGTCAAATATATTTCACTACGGAATCCTTGTATGGTGATATGAAATGTTTTCATTCTATTTAAAAGCGAGGAATATGACATATTTATTCTTTAAAATATAAATTAATTTTTGCAAACGATAAGTAATAATTATTGAATTTTCGAAATAAAAATAAATGAAACTAGCCAAATTTAGCTTGTAAATGTTAAATATAGAATTAATGTTGTGTTTGGCGCGTTTTTTCCTGTTAAACACAAATATGTGGAAGCGAGTTAAGTGACAGATTCTGTTACAAACCTACTTGTTATTTTTAAAGCATCATTTGTACTAATTATATATTTTTCGAACTGTAATTTAATTAAATCTAATTATTAAATCTGAGAAAGAAGATTAATGAAAATAGTTAATTTTCGCGTTTAAAAGTTTGAATTACAAATAGCTAAAGGCCCTGTTTGTTATTAGAATTAAATCACCATTGCAATTCGCAACAATCGCCCGAGAAACTTAATTCTTTTAGACAATAAATTAAAATAAATTTATTTTGCGACATCGATCAGTTTGAAATGACGTCAAATATATTTCACTACGAAATTCTTTGTATGTTGATATGAAATATTTTCATTCTATTTAAAAGCGAGGAATAGTACATATTTATTCTTTGAAATACAAATTAATTTTTGCAAACGATAAGTAATAATTACTGAATTTTCGAAATAAAATAAATAAAACTAGCCAAATTTAGCATGTAAATGTTTAATATAGAATTAATTCAGTGTTTGGCGCCTTTTTACCTGTTAACACAACTTTTGTGTGGAAGCGGGTTAAGTGACAGATTCTGTTACAAACTACTTGTTTACGTTTGATATCATAAATGGATATAGACGATCAGAAAAAAAAATTCTAATATGATAATGCCAAATTTCCATTGGGACTGAAATGGTTAAAATGTATGCAATTAAAACAACCACATATGTTTGCCCATTTCGAAGTCGTTCTAAAAAGATTTATACTATAATTTTTGCTTGGTTTACATCCTGAGATACACAAACATCGCATTTTTTGGCTTCATAACCATCATTTGGTGACTTCCATACGGCTTCACTTTTTTACTCGCCAAGCATCATCATCTTATATAACCTCCTCGACTCCATGCTACTTCACGAAAAGCGATACGTCACTCGTAATGTAATTTTAAATCTGGTCTCTATACGCGTAAAAAATGTCGCTTTATCAGAGACAGAAAAGGATCACAGAAAAGGTTTGTCTATCACAGAGAGGATTGTATTTTAAAATTACCTGCATTTTAAAGGGACTTTTAGTTGAACAGTTTGTGGTAAAGAGTGGTATATATTCGTTTTGGAATGTTTGTCGTGTTAAGTTTATTTGGTTTTGTTAAGTTTGAATAATCGTCGCACTAGAGCTACACGAGGGCTATTGGCGACGGGCGTCATATTTTAGATCCACAGTCAAGTGACGAGCCGACACCTGAGTAGGCACCCAACGAAACCGTTAAGGGCGACATCGTACGCAGCGTTAGGACTTTGAAGGATATTTAACGTGCACTCCCTCTACACGGGGTATTATTCGTCCGGCATTTTTGGCTGCACGGGCCGTTTATAGGTCGGCAGTTATTCTGGCGATGCCCGGACCCGAACTAAATACCTTTCGCATGCAAGGCGGATGCCTAACCGACTAGGCTCCCCAGCCCTAAGTTTATTTGGGAAAGAAGTCTTGATGATTCTACCTTTTGTTTGGAACAGCTATTTTTGTTTGTTGTTTTGATTATGCCAGTATATAACATATTTTATGCAAGGTAGGCACTGAATTTATTGCATTATAAACTCTATATTGTATAAGTTATTTATTTATTAAATTCAGGTTTCAAATTAGATAAATATGCGTTTTCAATCATGCATTGTGATTTAATTATTTAATAAAGCACCAAAACTATAAAAACAAAAAATTCTATAAAGACACAAGAATAGTCAACTTTCCTGCTACTTTAATAAACAAAAAAGTTCTCACAGTATAAAAAATAGACATATATACGCAGACAATTAGGTATAAACAATAGATATCTGATGCCATGTCTTTTTAACAAAACAAAAAAAAAGATTTTTCAAAATCGCATGGTTAGAAATGAAGTAAAAACAGACTGTTAAAGGACAGAACAACGGGAAAGCTCACAGACAGAAGGATAAAAAGTAAAAAATATCCATCTGAAATCATGCCTTGTATAGTTAAACTCATAGTTTCCTTGCACAGAAGCCACGACCATGGGCGGAGCTATAAAACGCGCGGAGCAATCAGATGAAGAGGAAATTTCAGACGTTTAATTTTATCTTCATCTGATTGCTCCACGCGTTTTATAGCTCCGCCCGTGGGCGTGGCTTCTGTACAAGGAAACTATAAGTTTAACTATAACACACACAAAAAATTGGACAATTAGAACAGGATTTTTATTAGACCGTACTATAAAGAACAGGTGGACATGGGCCCGTCCGTGGCCGAGTGGTTAGGGCATCAGCCTAGAGATTCAACCTTTTCAGGAGTGCGGGGGTTCGAATCCCACCTACTGCCAGTCATCCTATAAATCGGATCCGTGCTGGAAATAGTAGAAAAATCTTCATCGCGGATGGGCCCGAGTACACAGGGACAGACGTGCTCGTTAAATCTGTGGAGTCCAAAGTCCCGACGGCGTTAGCGTACGATTCCAGTGGGACGAAGTTCCAGTGGGTGCCCGCTCAGGTGTCGACCTCGCCACTTGACCAGGGTTCTAAATTACGAGGCGTAATTGGCTGTGTTAAAGCTCCTGAAAGAGGCTAGAAATAGGCAGCCGGAAAACGATTACCTTACTTTACCTTAGGTGGACATGTGGACGGTAAAGCGTACCGACACACGGTCATAAGAAATAAAAGAAAGGTCTGTGATATCATACCTTTCTAACAAAAGAATTTTTTTAATCGAATATATAGAAAAGAATTATGAAGGCGTTACAGACGGACAGAAAGAAATCTTCACGATGTCCATAACTACCTTTCATTATAATTTATAATTTTGAATTAAAAAAGAAGAGTAAATTAGACTAAAAATACAAAACATCTTTATCAATTTAAAAAATAAACATTTTTCTCTGGACTGTATACGCATAGTTAAACCACTTTTGAAATAAGCTAACCATATGATGTATGCAAATTGATATTGTGTTCTCTAAAAGGCAGAGAAGAGCTCAATCCAGAAACACAGATCAGGGGAGACGATATTGGAAGAGGGAAAATAAATAAAGGATCAAGTGACAGCTCAGAAAAGATTAAGAAACTCTTTGCGTTGAGGTTGGTGTGATAAAAGTGTAACTTCAATGTAGAAAAATTCTACTGGAAAACTTAATGTATCACGGCCAACTTCAATAACAAGGCCAGAGAAGCTTACCCAAACATGAGCGTAGACGAAATTTTTGACGTCACTGTTCCGAGTGCCGAAGATCGAGGAACTAGTTCGGACGCATTTGGAACCCTAAAAATGTGGTCAGCCGTGAACGAGTGGTACCGAACAGGTTTCGTGTTATCTTCATCTTCGGAAAAACGTCACTCTGAACTATGACGTCAAAATTTCCGTCCCCGAGCATGTTAGGGAGAGCTTCTTTGGCCTTAGTAGTTGAGTAGGCCGTGAATGTGTCTGCTATTTTCGAACAGAAATTGTCTGCTTATTGAAACTACGGAAAGATTTTGTTTATTAGAACTAAAAACATTTACTGAAAAATTACTTTAAAAGTAATATAAGTGTTGCTACAATGTAGAAAAATTATGTTTGAAATCATAATATGCCTGTGATTTTCAAGCAGAAATAATCTGCTTATTGAAACTGCAAAAAAATTTCTGCATATTAAAACTACAGAAATATTCTGCGTATAGAAAGTTTCTGCTTATTAAAACTACAAAAAAATTATTATTTTTAAAACTGCAGAAAATTTTTTCTAATTAAACTACCTAAATTTTTCGCTTATTAAATCTACCAAAATGTTATGTTTATTAAAACTACATAACTGTTCTTCTTATTAAAACTACAGAAAATTACTGTAACATTTCATAACAAATAGTCATAGTCATCTTTTTATTTGTAAATAGATTAAGTTTGTACTACTGATACGGATTGCACCTGTTAAAAAACGAGTTATGAGAGATTTTTGTGTAAAAAGCCAATCTTCGATATCCAATTTATAGCTCTAGTGAGACAATCATCAAACCAACCGAAACAACTACCAGCGCTTATTTATAAAAATAATTAGTTTAAACTTCGATCAATATACCATAATACCATAGAATGTGTGTGTGGCGTAACCTTGGCCCTAACGGGTAACTTTGACCTAAACTTTTCAAAATAATAACTTCTAAATAAATGCAAAAAATTGCATACTCTTTAAAATAGGGTACTTGACTGTATCGCTAATATACCTTCAAATATTAAATTAATTATAGTTTGAACCAAAATATAACAAACGTATATTTTTTTGCAAAATGAATCTTAAAATAATTCATAAAAATCATTTTAAAATGGCTTATTTTTCATCGGTACGTCACGTGATCACAAACACGTCGATTTGGTTGACGTCACTAGTATATATAAACAAACCGATGTGATGTTTTTTTGCTTGCAATTAAACTGGATTTGATCTCATTTACTATTTAAATAAGATCTATATAGGTAATGGAAGGTTTTACAGAAGCGGATAGTTCAAATTTGCTTAAAGTAGATTCCAAAATGGTGTTTCAAAATTTGTTTATAGTTACTAGTGACGTCATAGATACCACGTGACAGCCAAAAAGCGTTTTCGGGCGTAATTTTTCGTCCTAATGTTACAATTATTTTTTCTCCTTTTTTATGGGGTATTTGAAAAAAAAGAAAAAATACGGGTCTAATATTTTTGGCATAAGAATATTTTAAGCCAATAAAATTTTGTTTAGTCAAATACCCTTTTGTGCTTGCCTTTCTCTAATAGTGGCAACTCTGATTTGCCCTAAGTGTAAAAAACAAAAAGAAAAGTCAGTACTCGGTTTCAGGAAGAAAGTCAAAACTATAGGTTTTTATGCATGCGACAATGTGGTAACCTAAAAGGTCATCTTTGTAGAAAGGTCATATATCAGAAATATCAGGTAAAATACCAGAAATATCAGAACAAATATCAGAGATATGAGGTAAAATACCAGTAATATCACGTTAAATATCAGAAATATTAGCTCAAATATATTATCGAAAGTTACGTCATTCGGCAATATTTAAAAAAATGCCTGTTAAAACTATGTAAAACAAACTCGGTGAATAGTGAAGGGAAGCTACACATTCCGTGACCATTTCGAAATGGAACAAGATCTTTATTTCTATGATCGAATAGCTAGAATTTGTAAAATGAATACATACAATTTATGGCGTTAAAGTTTTGAGTTATAAATAAATACATGATTTTGTTCATTTTCAATTTATTTATTGTTGTATTTGAAAGACATTTATCAAAAGATAAAACATCTAATTTTATTTTGAATTAGAGATTTGGAATGCGTTTTAAAATAATATCGATTCTAATAATAACTAAGATTTTTTTTATTATGGTGCAGCAATTAGAATTTCTAAAAAAATATTAAATCCAGTATATTTTCAACGACTAAATTTATTTTCAACGACTAATCCATCCTAACTAAGTTGAGAGAAGAATAATTTAATTCTGTTGAAATTTTTTATGCAATAATTTTCAATTATCGAACAAACATTACAATACAAAAGGGAATCTGCAAACGCAAATTTGTAGAAGTCCTTGGATGTTCAGTAGAAAAGCAATTTCCTACAATGCCATAGAATGTCACCAAAATGCAATCCTGTAGAAGTTGTTTTTCCTTTTATATTTCTTTTTAGAAGAAAAACATACACTGCGATGTCATAGAATGTCCACAAAAGGCAATCCTGTAAAGTTGTTTTTCCTTTATGTTTATTTTTAGAAGAAAAACAAACACTACAATGTCATAAAATGTCCAAAATGCAATCCTGTAGAAGTTGTTTTTCCTTTATGTTTCTTTTTAGTAGAAAAACATACACTACGATGTCACAGAATGTCCACAAAAGGCAATTCTGTAGAAGTTGATTTTTCCTTTATGTTTCTTTTTAGTAGAAAAACATAACTACGATGTCACAGAATGTCCACAAAAGGCAATTCTGTAGAAGTTGTTTTTCCTTTTATGTTTCTTTTTAGAAGAAAAAAAACCATACAATTTCATAGAATGTCCACAAAAGGCAATCCTGTAGAAGTTATTTTTCCTTTTATGTTTATTTTTCGAAGAAAAATACGGAAGGCAATCCTGTAGAAGTTGTTTTTCCTTTATGTTTATATTTAGAAGAAAAACAAACACTACAATGTCATAAAATGTCAACAAAATGCAATCCTGTAGAAGTTGTTTTTCCTTTTATGTTTCTTTTTAGTAGAAAAACATACACTACGATGTCCCAGAATGTCCACAAAAGGCAATTCTGTAGAAGTTATTTTTCCTTTGATACTCATTTTCAAAAGAATAATAATTACTACAATATAATTGAGTATTCTAAAAAGCAATCATGTAGAAGTAATTTTTATCCTATGATGTCCACTTTCAGAAGAAAACCAAACACAAAAATGTCATAGAATGTCCATAAAATGCAATCCTGTAATTTCAATCGAAAAATCAATTACTACGTACAATCTCTTTGAGTGTTCTTAAAAAATAATACTTTGTCTTTATAACAAACAAAAGTTGCAATGTCTTAGTCTCCATAAAAAGTAATTTTATTAACACTACAATTATCTATAGCATTGTACATACGTGTTTTTTTTTCTAAAGCAAATTAAGTAGTAAGTAAACTGCTAATACAAGTCGAACATGAAAATAATTTTTTAAAAAATCTATAAATATTTTTGTAGCATTTTATAAGCCCTTATGCATCCATCAGAAATTATTACTTAAATACCTCCCCACTCACTGAAAACAAATGAAATAGTAAAACTCATTTTATTTATTTCAAGCACGCCATTTTAAAACATTCCAATTTTCTTCCAAAAGCAATTAAAATTTTGACATCGCTTCCCAAAAAATAACCACGACACTTATTAAGTCATTCATAACGCGATATCTCTATTTTACCAGCAAAACAACCATAAAATTGAACGAAATATCACGTTTTAGGTACATCGGGAAAGCATTCGTCGTTTAAATTAAGCCGACTAGACCAAAACAATTGAAAATTTGTAACACGCAACCCTATAACAATTGATTTTCGTTTAATTTTATTCGTTTTCAGTTGTAAAACTGATACCACAATATTACGGCATTACTGACTTGTTATATTTTATAGGATTTGTCCTTGTTTTATTACCAATACACTTAAATGTATGCCTGATACATGCCCCAAACATACAAAATACTAAATAAATCCATTTTTGTGACTTTTTAAATTGAAAATGATAAATCTAACATTATTTCGATGCCTCTAAACAACATATGTTTAACGCAACAGTTGACTTTATTTATCTGAGGTTTATGTCTCATCGTGATTGTCCAATTAAATTGAAATTGAATTACTTTTTGACATCCAAAAAAAGAAAAAAAAGACTGCCACGAAATTCTAGGAAGAGTTGTAACATAATATTTCCCAAAACACCCACAATATCGAACCAAAGCTCACGTTTCAGGATTATTGGAAAAGTATGTAACATGCAAATTAAACTGGCTGGGCCAAAACAATACAAAGCTTTTGAATATTTGTAAAGCGTAGAAAATGTTTTTTTTTCTTTTTAAATTATTTTTTCAGTAGTAAAACTAATGTTATACAATATTACGGAATAACTGTCAAATTATACTATACAAGTTTTTTTTTAATTATTTTAGCATCAAAACACTTAAATGTATACATAATACAAGTCTAAAAATTCAAATGTAGCAAAAAGGTTGGTTGGTTGGTTGGTAGACATATATATTCAGGTTTGTGTGCTTGGTCAGCGACCCGCTTATAAACCTTCGTCAAGTAAGACAGACACAACAGACAACACACACACATAAGTGGATCCATCTAATTTTTAGAGACAGAGGCCAACTAGAGGATCCCCAGAATTGGCTTGTCACCCCCAGAGGTATTGATTTGGTATGGGAACTTAGAGGACTTTCGGACCCAACAGATTTAACGAGCACGTACTCCGCATATACTCGGTAGGTCTTCAGTGGTACCGGGACCCTATCGCAGGACCTTCCGATCCCGAGACCGAGACGCTGACCACTAGGCTCACTACGGCCCAGCAAAAAGGTTTTTGTGTTACTTTTCAAGTAGAAATAGATAAATCTACAATTATTTCAATTCCCCCCCCAAAAAAACAAGTGTTTTATCATAACAATTGATTGGTTGGTACGCATATATATTCCGGTTTGTGTGCTTGATCAGCGACCCCGCTTATAAACCTTCGTCAAATAAGACAGACACAGACAGCATTCTTACTGACATAGACCCGTGACCCGCGCCGGTTACAGTGCGCAGACTGCTAGCTTAATGGTCTGCGATCCAAACCACTAGGCCATCCGGGCCCCATAACAATCGAGTTTATTTATCTTAAGTTTATGTAGCTTCGAACTTTTCCAATTTTCTACCAATTGAAGTTAAATTACTTTTTACCATAAAAAAAAGATTGCCACGAAATTCAAGAGAAGAGCCGTGGCAGGACATTTGCCAAAACAGAAGCAAAATTTAACCAAAGCTTACGTTTCAAAATATCAGAAACGAATTTAACATACAATTTTATCCGGCTAGGCCAAAACAATAGAAAGCAGTTTAATACTAGGAAAACTTAACCCAGTGGAATTTTTTTAATATGCGTTTAAATTAAGCAAAACTATAATTACTTTATAGCAGAACCACTCTAAAACTGTACTATATAAGTTTTTATTATTTATTATCAAAACACCTAAACGTTTATCAAAACATTTTAACGTATACCTAATACATCTCTAAAACTTTAAAAAAAATAGTAAGCAGATAAATTTTTATGTTACTTATTAAATTTAAATAGATCCATCTAAAATTGAAGAGCTTAGTGGAAGAATGTGCTAAGTGACATTTTAAAAAAATTGAGATATTTGTGTCAATGAACATAATACTAACTACTTTAACTATAAAAAGTTTCCCTCTTTTCATAAACTTTAAGTTTAGTATATTTTTACCGTTTAAAAGTACCGTTTTCAACAGATCTGAGTGCAAACTAAAAAGTTAAAAAGCTCATTTTCTCGTTTTCACCTTTGTGTCACTTAGCACGTTCTTCCACTAAACTCTTCAATTGTTTTCAATGCCCCAAAACAACATAAGTTTTATCATAACAATTCAGCTTATTTATCTGAAGTTTATGTCACATAAAACTTGTGTTCAATTTTCTTCCAATTGAAGTTTAATTACCTCTTGACTTCGAAAAAAATCGAAATTCAAGAGAAGAGCCGTCGCAAGACATTTCCTAAAACACTGGCAATATTACAAATACAAATACAAAAATTGTCGACCAACAACAGGCCAGATGCCCAGCAAGGTTGGTCCAAAATAAATCTAATACATTACCAGTTTCCAATGACCGTCAAGTTTCTTCTTAAAATCTTCTACTCTCTTCGAATGCACAACATAATCTGGTAAAACATTCCACTCATTAACAACTCTATTTAAAAAATAATGTTTTCTTACCTCCCCTCTAAAGCTCGATTTATTCAATTTCTGATCATGTCTTCTGGTCCGGATATTTAAGGTAAAACTTAAGCCCTCCATGTTTCCCTGTTTTAAGAACTTGAATATTGAACCAAAACTTACATTTCAGGGGTATTGGAATAGAATTTAATGTGCGAATTAAGCTAGCTAAGCCAAAACAATAGAAAGCAGTTGAGTTTTTGCTAAAAGTAACCCTTTACAAATTGTTTTTCTCATGTAACATTCGTTTTCAGGTAGCAAAACTAATATTATAAATAGTGCGGAATAATTGTCTTGTTATACTTTAGGTGTTTTGTCATTATTTGTATTAGCAAAACACTTAAAAATAATCATGTCCAATTTTTTTTAAATCAATTTTTAGCTTCCACACTACGTTTATAACGTAAAAAGTGGAAGGTTTTATAATCGTTCAGTCCGTCTGTCTGTCTGTCCGTCCGTCTGTCTGTCACCCACTTTCACAGAAAGAACCACAAGTCCCACAGACAAGTGGGATACGTCATTTTAAAGCAAAAAATCGGAATAGGCTACATTCCAAATTTCATTAAAAAATTTAAATTAGAAGTTTATTTAAAATTTAAATAACTAAATTTTTTTATCTACATTGAAATAACATGCAAATTCTATTTTTATTCATATTTTCACTGTTGTCATCCACAAGTCCCACAGACAAGTGGGATACGTCATTTTGAAGCAAAAAATCAGATTAGGCTACATGCCAAATTTCATTAAAAAATTTAAACTAGAAGCTTATTTAAAATTTAAATAACTAAAAATTTAATCTACATTGAAATTACATGCAAATTCCATTTTTATTCAATATTTTCACTGTTGCCATTTCGTTAAACGTACGAGAAACTTTTGTTAAAATAAAAATACACTTTTGAAAAAATATTTATTTACGTGTATAATTCGGTTTGGATTGTTGTATTATCACAATAGAGTTCTTTTAATGGTTCTATATATGTGTATGAAGAAATATGCATAGAGAATTCTAACTTGGCATAAAAAAATATGCTTAGTTTCGCTTTTATTTTTAAAGCATCAATTGTACAAATTATATATTTTTTGAACTGTAAATTAATTTAACAAACTATAAATAAGTGAAATTTCGAAAGAAATGTAAATGGGAAATTGTGGCGACAAAAATATTTATTAAAAAAGATTACATCATTATTCTTCGAACTTCAAAAACATTTAGCAAACGATAAAGTCTAATTTTTAAATCTGAGAAAGAATATTAATGAAAATAGTTAATTTTGGCGTTTAAAACTTTAAATTACAAATAGCTAAAGGCCCTGTTTTTATTAGAATTAAATCACATTTGCCATTCGCAACAATCGCTCGAGAAACTTTAATTCTTTTAGACAATAAATTAAATTAAATTTATTTTTGCGACATCGATCAGTTTAAAATGACGTCAAATATATTTCACTACGGAATCCTTGTATGTTGATATGAAATGTTTTCATCCTATTTAAAAGCGAGGAATATGACATATTTATTCTTTAAAATATAAATTAATTTTTGCAAACGATAAGTAATAATTATTGAATTTTCGAAATAAAACTCGCCAAATTTAGCTTGTAAATGTTAAATATAGAATTAATGTTGTGTTTGGCACGTTTTTTCCTGTTAAACACAAATATGTGGAAGCGAGTTAAGTGACAGATTCTGTTACAAACCTACTTGTTGTGTTACGTATTCAGTTGAAATATATCCATCTAAAATTATTTCAATGCCCAAAAACAGCATATGTTTTATCATAACAATTTATTTTATCATAACAACTCAGTTATCTGAAGTTTATTCACGTCGAAATTACACTATACAGTTTTTTATTATTTTATCATTGAAAAACTTAAAAATATACCTAATAAAAGTCTAACATTTAAAAAGAAAATGCAAATCGGTCCATTATTATGTTACTTTTTAAGTGGAAATAGGGCCATTCAAAATTATATCAATAACCCAAAACATCATACATTTTATCACAACAATTGAGTTTATTTATTTAAAGTTAATGTCACACGGAACTTGTCCAATTGAAGTTGAATTGCCTTTTGACATCAAAAAAAATATTGTCACGAATTTCAGAGAAGAGCCGTAACATGATATTCCCCAAAACACTCGCAATATCGAACCAAAGCTTACGTTTCAGGGGATATTGCAAAAGAAATTAACATGCAAATTCAGCTGGCTAGTCCAAAACTATAGGAAGCAGTTCAATATTTGTAAAATAGGTAAAATGTTAACTCTACAGATTTTTTTTTCTATTAATATTCTTTTTCAGTGGTAAAATTACTGTTACAATATTGCGGAATCACTGTTTTATACTATCGATGTTTTTTGATAATTTTATTATCAAAACACTTAAACGTATTCCTAATACAGGGTGGCCCAAAAGTAGGCTTACAGTTAGTTAGATATACAGTTATTTATACAGCAACAGTTATTTTTTGAAAGTATGTCTGGTTGTTTAGTCAGTTGAATGCGCAATATCTCACAGAACTGTAATTAGGATTATCCTCAAAAAGGCCTCGTAACTGGATGGTACGGTTTAAGGTTCATCTGGTTCATCAGGCGTTGTAACGTTGCTCTAGGGATAATCAGCTCCCTATACGCTAGTCGAGTGGACTTTTATGTTTATGAATGTCATGCTACGCAATGTATCTGCATTTTCATACTTTCAGTTGGTCTTAAGGATCCACCGTCGGTGCTCCTCACTCAGATTCCCAGCATTGGTTTGCACTTATAAACAAAAGCACAAATTTTCCAACAGCAAAAATCATTTAATAGGATAGCTGGCATATGGCGAATCTCGAATTGTCATACTCTGGAAACATTATTTGCTTATTCCTCAAGCATCAAATAAATATTCCGAAGCTATCGCCAAACTAAACCAAACGAAGTCCTCGAATCGCTACGCTTTGGATAAGATACGCTGTGGTACGACTTTATTTTAGCCAACCAACAAAACTAAGCACGACTATCAAATACCTGTTCTAAATAACCCAAAGTTCTTAACAATGGTACAGTATTAACTGTTAGCCTACTTTTGAGCCACCCTGTACATGTTCAAATCTATATACATAAAAGGCAACTTCCGTTTGTTTGTATAAGACACGAGATCTAAAGAACCACGCAACAGATCGTCACGAAATTTGGCACAAAAATTCATCTCATCTCCGGAACAAACATAGGCTAAGAATTTTTCGAATCAGACCATTCCTTCTATCGTTTTCGAACGTTTTTATTCGAATTTTTGAAAAAACTACACCACTTTGGCTCAAATCCGATCTTTTTTTACTTTCCTGATGCCATCGGCTGAAAAAATTAAATAAAACTTTTAACGAAAACATTTAAAATTGAAAATGTTTATTTTATTCTGTTGCCATTACCTTCAGAAATAATTTCATTATTTGAAAAATAATTGACATGTTTCAAGTGACGTAATTCCGCCAGTCTCCATTCCCGGATTTTATGTTGGGTTTATTTGATGATTTTTTCATTGATTTTTCTGTTGACTGCATGTATGCATATTAAACAATAAATGTACAGTTAATCTATTACTGAACTATGATGGTTGATAAAGGCCAACGCACTAGAGCTGCATATTAGTGTTTTATGTATTTATTTTTTCGCCAAATACGTTGCCAAACTCACCAAATTATTAACTAAAACTCGCCAAATGGGCAATTTCCTTTATAAATAATTTATAAGCTTGTCGGTTGTTCGAAGGTCGTTGTGTTAGAGCTGTATAATGGGTGTGTTTGCAGCTATATCTATATCCTTGCCAAATTCTTTACCAAAACGCGCCAAATGAGCTAAAAGGTTTTATGTATTTATGAGGGAATTGTGATGACATTTATGAGTGCATTTTTTTAAATAAATGTTTGAGACCCTTTTAAGATTTAGATCTTTTTCCATTTTTAATTCTTACTGATTATTTTTTACTTAAAAATGGATTCTTTTTAATTTGAGCTTCTTATCAAAGGTATTTTTGAAATTAATATTAATCATTACTATATCCAAGTTGGGTAATTATATGGAAAATTACTGGGTAATCTTCAAATCTTATGTAACTAAAATGAAAGAAAAAAATAGTTAAATTGACTGTTAAATTATTTTTCCACCTCTACCCGTGCAACGTCGGGTATAACAGCTAGTAGTAAATAAATAGTAAGTAAATTTTTAAATAGTACATAAATACATTTTCTACAACTTAATAAATTGTAATCGATCCATAGAAAATTATTTCAATACTCCAAAACAACATTTGTTTATCATAAGAATGTATTTTATTTACCTGAAGTTTATGTCGCATCTAACTTGTCCGATTTTCTTCCAATTGAAGTTGAATTACCTTTTGACATCCAAAAAAAAAGAGCCGTAACATGATATTTTCCAAAACACCCGCAATATCGAACCAAAGCTTACGTTTCAGGGGTATATCGGAAAAGAATTTACCTACAATAGAACTGCCAGATTATTTGACAGGTATAGGAAACAATAGAAACCATTAGTCCGATAAATAATAAAAAGAATGCTTGTACTACTAGTATTGGATTCGATTGAGCGATTACGATTTATGTGGGATTGATTCTACTTCATATCGATTAGCGTCTTTTATGCGAAAAATGTAGCGATATTGCAAAATAGTTGCGATATTAGAATGGTTGTTTTATGCGCTGTTGGAACAATGGAATTTTGGTATGGGTAAGATTGGATTCTTTGTTGTTTGGTTCTTTTTGTGAGTTGATATGGAATGAATGTTTTCGTAATTAGATTGCATGCCTGACTTACTGAAATTTACTTTGGAATTGTTAGATAAATGTATGGCGAATTTGGATCGGCATGTATTATTGCAAATAGTTAATAAAACGATACTTCTTTATTTATTTGGTCTTTGATTGTATTTTACCAGACATATAAATTAAATTTATTGATATTTTAAATCATATTCTTTACTTTTTTTTATTAGTGCATTTAAGAAAAACCTTTTTTATGTTTCCGAAATGTATTCAACTATCTTTAAGATTCATTTGACTCTGAATATATTAATTTATTCAGTTCTAATCAGAAACACATCATTGATATTATTGATCAATAAATTTAATTTAATATTTATTATTTGAACTTTCATAGGAACATAATAAAACAAATTTTATTCTTTTCTTTATGGAGTAATGAGAACCATTTTTTCTTTTTAATTTAGTACATTCGAAAAAATTATTATGTTATTTTTTTATTTATTTTCTGTACGAGTTCCAAGATTTATTTTACACTAAATATTTTAATTTATGCAGCATCAATCGGAAACATCATTTATGATATTAATAAATATATTTTACTTAATATTAATTTTTTTAACCTTTCATTTTTCACTGAAATAAAAAATATTATTTTTGTTTCTCGATTGAGAAATACTACCAAACTACATTGATTTTTTTTCTTTCATATTTTTTTTAAAATTTTAAACATTTTAAATTTCGAAAAACTGACAGAATGAAAGTTTCAAAGCATTGATTGTACTTAAAGATATCTTTTATCAATATATATCATGTCCTTTACAAGGATATCTTGAAAATGTTCTATTTTTAATATACATAAAATCACAAAATATGAAGCCCTACAACAACGCATTGAAAAAGGTTACGGAATCCTTAGTGCTTTGGAAGGTTTCTGGATGCATATATTTCGTTATTTACATAAGTAAACATGCGGATAAAATTCGGATACTTCTACTTCAAAAACTTTTTAAAAAATAAATGCAATTTCTCGATTGGCATTGCAGACAGGCAAAGCTTTAAAAAATACTTTAACTGATTTAAATCAATGCGTAAACTACGAAATCGTATTTTAACTAGCTTAGTACAAGTTATGAATTTTTTTTCACCGTTTTTAGCCAGAACAAAAATCTCTGTCTGTGATCCTACTAGAAAACAATATCGTACGTGTCGTACTTTTGTCTTTTGATATAGCTAGGTCATTTTTGCATCGAAAAGCTATTGGTTGACACTGTTCATAAAAGTTTGTTTTCAGTTGTTTAAGAACATTGAATAACGCCTTTAAGAATATTATAACATCCAGATACCTCAGCAAAATTCTGACAATCAGGTTTTCCAGAAATACGCTCATTTTTTTAATCGAATTATATATAAAAATTACAAGTTTTAAATTTCTTCAAAAATTTTAAATTGAAGATGTGGATGTATCATTTATAGTCATCAGCTACATAAATATAAATTTCAATAACTAAAGGAAATTAAATATTCAGTTAAAGTATAAATTGTACTTAAAGTATAAATTGTACTTAAAGTATAAATTGTACTTAAAGTATAAATTGTACTTAAAGTATAAATTGTACTTAAAGTATAAATTGTACTTAAAGTATAAATTGTACTTAAAGTATAAATTGTACTTAAAGTATAAATTGTACTTAAAGTATAAATTGTACTTAAAGTATAAATTGTACTTAAAGTATTACTTAAAGTATAAATTGTACTTAAAGTATTAATTGTACTTAAAGTATAAATTGTACTTAAAGTATTAATTGTACTTAAAGTATAAATTGTACTTAAAGTATAAATTGTACTCTAATGCAGTGAAAGCAACACTTTATCCAATTTGATTATACCTCAGAGAGATAATTATATTTTTCAAACAAATATATACATTAAAAAGCATGATTTTCAAGTTATTTAAAAATATTTTACATTTAAATATTTGTTAAGTAGGGAATCAATTCCATGGAATGCAAGGTTTAAAGTCTTAAAAATACACATTTTTTTAGCTATGAAGGCTTAGACAATCTCTATCAAGAATTTTTGAATTAATACTCTTTTCTAGCATTTTTCAACGCAACACGTTTAAAATATACTGCGAAAAACTTTTTTTTGGCAAAACCTACGAAATCATGCATGATCCTCGTTCTATGTAATTTTTTTCACATAAAATATTAATTCAGTTAAGAGGGCTCTTTGCCCCATAACCGATTAAAAAACTATTTTTTTACTGTGTAAAAATACTATACTATTTAAACCCTTTAGTATTTTTCCCCAAAGTTGGTAAAACTCCAGTAAATGTATATTTAAATGGATCATTTTTTTTTATCTTGAATGTACTTGAGAGTATATTGGATAGAAATACGGATGGAATAGTGAAAATAGTTAATATATTTTCTTAATAAAATAAATGTTTAAAAAAATTCCCGGAATTCGTGTGTTCACTTACAATTTTTTTTTTCCTTAAACTGTGCCTCGCTTTAAAAATTGACTCCCTAGAGTTATTAGGAATGATACAATACTAATTACAAAAAAAAGTTTTAAAAAAATATGTCTAATGTAGAAAAAGTTTTGAAACTATGCTCGTAATTTTTTTTTATTAAATTGAACAAAAAATTTACTTTTTTTAAAAAGTTTTTATCTATAAAATCTGTATTTCAGACTATTTGACAACTATTATAAATAAGAAATATAATAAGTCGAGTCTTACCAAAAAATGATAAAACTTACATAACTATGAAGACATCTCAGATCCAAAATAAATCCTTCTAGCCACAGCCAGATATTTTTATCTACTAATTTTTCTGACGGCTCAATAGAAGTAAGTGAAACTTAATAAAGTTACGCGAATGTTGCTTTTGCTACTACTAATCTACTACAAAGGTAAAACGACATGTACAGAAACAGGTTTTCTGCTAATCCTTCGGTAGAGTACCCCAGGAAAAACAAACATATAATTTTGACTTTAAAAAAACCCTACTTGTAAATATTTTGTTTTTATTGCTAGAAAATGTTTATTTAGCGTGAACATTATATAAAACCCCTATAATTTACATGTTTATGTTATTATTTCTAGAAATAATGTTTTGGGTACCGTATCCCCTTAAAGAAATAGATTGGATCAGTGGATCACCTTCCTAATAATTTGTGTTCTTTGAAGCAACATAATTAAACAAAAAAAATTATCGTAAAAAATATAATAATAGTAGTTTTTTGCGTGATTAAGAAAACGTATGAAAATGTTTTAATCGGTTAAATAGTTGGTAAGTAAAGTTACAATTACTTTGTAGTGCAATAAATAATAGTTAAAAAATTTGAATATCAACGTTAAAGTTGTTGTTCAATAATATAATTAAAACCACATAACTAGGATGACATCTCATTTAAATTACAGTATTTAGTATAGTGATTAAGAATACTTTTAGAAATCAGATTTTATTCAATCAAATCGTTTGGTTAGTAAAGCTACTATAAATAATATAATTAAAACCACATAACTAGGATGACATCTCATTTAAATTACAGTATTTAGTATAGTGATTAAGAATACTTTTAGAAATCAGATTTTATTCAATCAAATCGTTGGTAGTAAAGCTACATAAATAATATAATTAAACCACATAACTAGGACGACATCTCATTTAAATTACAGTATTTTGTATAGTGATTAAGAATACTTTTAGAAATCAGATTTTATTCAATCAAATCGTTTGGTTAGTAAAGCTACTATACATCAAGTAATAATAAAAAAAAACATAAAAAAAACATAAAAACTAGAATCTCACCACAAAAACCATTTGATAAATGACCAAACCTACATAACTAGGATGACATCTCCAATCCAATATAAATCCCCATAGCCAGCCAGATATTTTTATCTACTAATTTTTCTGACGTCTCAATAGAAGTAAGTGAAACTTAAGGAATAGATTGGATCAGTGGATCACCTTCCTCTTGACAGTATCTTCACGTTCCTCCTCTTTAGGATAGTCACTTCAGTGGGAAGTTGAAGCAAAAAAAAAACTAGAAGTAGAAGCAAAAAAAAATAAACTTTAGTAGCGGCCCTGGTGTTAAGATGCTCAGAAACGTGGGCTGGGTTGTGAGGAGGGCTGATGTATTGGAGACTAAATTGAATTCGTCATGAAGAAACACTTCATGTATGGTCTGGTAATTTGTAAGAAAAAAACTCCGGATTTGTTATGAAACTATTGGTCGGGGCCGGGATAGCCTGGTCGGTAAGGTCTTGGACTGGCATCCCTAAGGTTGCAAGTTCGAGCCCTGGCCGCCGAAGACCCCCGTGTACGCTATTGGAGACTGGTGCACGTTAAATCCGTCGTGGTCACAAAGTCCTCCAAGTTCCCATACCAAATCAATACCTCTGGGGGTGACAATCCAATTCTGGGGATCCTCTAGTTGGCCTCTGTCTCTACAAATTAGATGGATCCACTTATGTGTGTGTGTTGTGTCTGTCTAACTTGACGAAGGTTTATAAGCGGGTCTCTGACCAAGCTCACAAATCCGAATATATATGTCTACCAACAACTATTGGTAAGTTTGAATTATTGTCACACTAGTGCTACGCGAGGGCTATTGGCGACGGGTGGCATATAATTAAGAACCATAGTCAAGTGACGAGCCGACACCTGAGTAGGCACCCAACGCAAATTTTAAGAGCGACATCGTACTCAGCGTTGAGACTTTGGAGGATATTTAAAGTGCACTCCATCATGGGGAGTATTAGTCGTCGGACATTTTTGGCTTGCACGGGCCGTTTATAGGTCGGGATTAATTTTGACTATGCCCGGACCCGAACCTGGGATCTTCCACATGCAAGGTGAACGCATTAACAGACTGCCCCATTAAACTAAGGGGTGCATCACTACCTGACTCTCAATTACCGCTCACTAAATCAATAAATTTAAAGGTGAATTACATACCATATGCGGTAATTTCAAAAACTTTAAAAACCTAAAGAAATCTAAAGCCCTGGTTTGTAAGAACACAAAATAGGACGCTGAGCAGTGCGTCCGAATTTTCCGCTTTCTTATTGGCCCTAGTTGTCACATGACCGCGGCACCAAAAATAACGTTGATCTCAGCGTCCGTAAATCTCGAATCAGTCGTGGTTTGATTCGAGTGTCCAAAACGTGCGAAATGGTCGATGTTTCTACCTATTCGAAAGATATAACAGTAGCCTTCGCTCACTACGCATGCGTTAGATGCGGACGCATCGCTGGACGTGAATTCTAACAAACCACCAAAGCAAAGATAAGACGCTGATATCGCCAAGCAGGCCGATTTTTCACGCCTTGACGTGCGTTTTCAGTCCTTAAAAACCAGGTCTTTAGTGGCTCTAAAATACGACGGCCGTCGCCAATAGCCCTCGTGAAGCTCTAATGCGACGATAATTCAAACTAAACTCAACTAAAGAGTTCTAAGCAAACTACCCGTTGCACATGCGCATATTCTAGAAAATCTTACTTGTTCAACTGGAAATAAGAACTCGTAAATCAAACTTAAAGTCTATATCCTTTTTCGGTTTTCAACAATATCTTTAAAACCAAAAACGTTCGATGACAGCGATTCTCGAAAACCTTTTTAATGACGCCAAACAGGTACTACAAACTCGCGTACTAAAGTAGAAGTCCGTAGCAGTTTTAGTTCGATCTGTAGAGTGATTTCAGACAGACAGTCCGACTGACGGACCAATATTCAAAAACTACTTTTCAAAATCAACACCCTCCAAAACGTGTAGAAAACATAAATTATCCATTTCGGATATTCGAATTCAACGCGATACTTCCATTACCTTCTATATAATATTAGTTAATTAAAAGTAAACAAATAGGTTTGTTACAGAATCTGTCACTTAACCCGCTTCCACGCAACAGTTATGTTTAACAGGTAAAAAAGGCGACAAACACAGCATTGATATTCTATATTAAACATTTACATGCTAAATTTGGCTAGTTTCATTTATTTTATTTCGAAAATTCAATAATTATTACTTATCGTTTGCAAAAATTTATTTATATTTCAAAGAATAAATATGTAATATTCCACGCTTTTAAATAGAATTAATACATTTCATATCAACGTACAAAGAATCTCGTAGTGAAATATATTTTACGTCATTTCAAACGGATCGATGTCGCAAAAATAAATTTAGTTTAATTTATTGTCTAAAAGAATTAAAGTTTCTAGAGCGATTGTTGTGAATGGCAATGGTGATTAAATTCTAATAAAAATAGCTTCCAATGCCTTTTAAATGAGCATTAAATTTTGAAGTTTTTTTTTTTTTAAATAATTGAAGTACTTCGAATTCGAATTCTTTTCTGAGATATTCAATGTCTCTAATTTTGATGCGCTGAATTTTTTTTGGACGCATCACACTTGTCTGTAGTATTCGTTGTTTGGGCTTTGAAAGTGGGTGACGGACAGACAGACAGACGGACTGAACGATTATAATACCTTCCACTTTTACGTTATAAACGTAGTGTGGAAGCTAAAAAGTAAGATTTTTTTTAAAAAAAATTTTGTTGAAATGTTACAAAAAGAAAAATTCACAAGGTATAAATTTAACACTTCTTGTCTTGAGCAACAGTTCTTGTCTTACCCATTTCAAAAATGATGATAATGTTTTTATTTTCACCTGATTGCAATCAACAGATTTTCAATCTTTTAAATATAATTTAAATATTATTGTAACCAATTTTTCAAAATTAATTTTGTATTTAAAATGTTTTAATCAATTTCGAAATGAAATAGTTTTTCCGAACTGTATTTAAAGAAAGATTTCAAGCTAACCCAGCGGAACCAAAACGAAACAAACTAAAGAGACAAATTATTTCCCGTTCCTTAAAGATCAAACGACTATTTTCCTAAGACTTGAATTAAAGTATTCCAAGAAAACCCGGTCTTTCAAATACTTCAATGAGACATAATAAAGATTCCATGTTACAAAGAACTAGGTCCGTCCTTTCATTTCCTACAAAAATCTTCAGAAGTTTTTCAAACTAATAAGAACTGATTTGATGTTCTTAAAGGTCTTTTTGGGTTATCTGTCTCATTCTGGTTGGGTTAATTTAATTCGGTTTGTTACTTCGAACAACTAAGGATAGAATTTTTCTTCATTAGACAGTTCTATAGAATTTCTTCTTGAACTCAGTTTTGGACTTAGAGGATCTTTTAGTTGATGATATTTTTTTAAATCAAAGATTAGATGGGTAATTTTAGAGCAATGATTAGTTTTAAGTACACTGTACCTTGCTAAAAAAATTGTCTTTGATTTCAACAAAAAAAGGGTTCTTAGTAGCTGTATGGTGAAATGTTTTAAAATATTTTAGGTTTAAGTTTAAACTAGTTTTAATAATTTCTTTTTCGAACTCCAAAAAATGGTTCCCTCGAATTCAAAATATATGGTGAAACATTTCTACAAGTTGAAGTTGCAGCAACAAGTAACCATTTTTTTTTTGGTGAAATCTAACATGAAGCTTTTAACAATGTAACAAAGTTGCAAAATATTACCATGGGTATTGGTAGTAAAGTTACATCAGTTCTTAAGTAAGCTGACTAAACACAATTTATCTGAGGAACTTTCCACAAGACAATAGTTAGCTTTCCACAACACTTTTCCTACAAATACATGTTCAACCATAAATATTTTAAAACTAAGCGAATTATGAAAAAACGACGATGCTAACGAACCAGCGTCGATCTCGTAATCGAAGGGTAAAAACATCGTGCCATGCCTTTGGATGTAGTTTAATATAACAAGAAATGTAACCACGAAATATTGCTATAGAATTTCCTGCTAGTGTATGAGACTCCGGTAAAAGCTGTTAATTTCCTTCAGAAGTTTGAAGACATCCAAACAGCCATTAGTTTCCCAACGCATTTATGTATTGTAAACTTACTCCTAATTGAAGAGAAACTTTACTCCATTTTAATGCGTTTCAGTACTCGATTTTTGTGGTGTAATTTTACCCCTTATCGCAAGGGGACATAAAAGAGATACTGAATACATGCTGAGAAACTGAATACCGTTACTGCAGGAGACATTGCTTTGCATTTTAGCTTCCACACTACGTTTATAACGAAAAAAGTGGAAGGTATTGTAATATTTCAGTCCGCCTGTCTTTCTGTCCGTCTGTCCATCACCCACGTTCATAGCCCAAACTACAAATGCTACGGACAAGTGTGATACGTCAAAAAATTCAGCGCATCGAAATTAGAATACATTGAAAATTTCAGAAGGGAATTCGAATTCCAAATACTTCAATTATTTTTTTAAAAAACTTCAAAATTGAATGCTCATTTAAAAATCATAGAAAGCCATTTTTATTAGAATTAAATCACCATTGTCATTCGCAACAATCACTCGAGAAACTTTAATTCTTTTTGACAATAAATTAAAATACATTTATTTTTGCGATATCGATCAGTTTGAAATGACGTCAAATATATTTCACTACGAGATTCTTTGTATGTTGATATGAAATATCTTCATTCTATTTAACAGCGAGGAATATTACATATTTATTCTTTGAAATATAAGTTAATTTTTGCAAACGATAAGTAATAATTATTTAGTTTTCGAAATAAAATAAATGAAACTAGCCAAATTTAGCATGTAAATGTTTAATATAGAATTAATGCTGTGTTTGGCGCCTTTTTACCTGTTAAATACAACTGTTGCGTGGAAGCAGGTTAAGTGACAGATTCCGTTACAAACCTACTTGTTATTATCCGAATAAATTCGGGAGATTGCTCGACATGACAAGCCTGCCAAGAAAACGAAAGACAACGCAGCAATCTTATTGAACACATCGATTGCTGTTTTCAAGATGGGAAAACACATTTGTTATTACGTAAATATATAATTTTTCTCTTGTTACCTTACTCCATTGTTATGGTATGACCGTGCTAATTTTTTCCCTAACTCTATTATAGTGCATAGTTATCTCTTTTTTTAATGTAATGTTACTCCGTGAAGCTGTCGGCAGAACTTGCTGCCATCAGTTTTATAGTATAACGGTACCCCCAAACGTTTTGCAGTTTAGACACCATGTACCGATTTTGAACAAAGGAGAAGGAGGTTCAATTAAGTGAAATGTTTATTTTTTCCTTTACTAAAAGGTTTTTCACAATTTCGCTCCCCTATTCCAAAAATTCTTACACTCATTTTCGTTTTGAAATATTCGGTTTTAAATTAAATAAAACGCTTAAATAGTTGAAAATAAAATATTAGTTATGATATTCATAATCTCAGTAATTATGAACAAAATATGCAAACAAGCACTCATTTAGTTTGCGTATAATGGTAAACTACTTAGTTTTTTTAACTGAATAATTAATACAATTCCCATTACATTATGTGTAAATTAGTTGTTTTCCATTAATGGATAGGTTAGACAATTGCACATCTTTCTTTAGAATAAACTAATAAATATTTATTGCATGTATTAAAATGTTTGAAAAATACATACAAAGTATTAAAAAGTATGATATTTGGTCAAATTTTATTTACCTTGCAAACACATTCAAAATTGAACACTATTCTTACAATTTCATCCCATGTTAACTTCTATGAAAGTTAAATAGTTTATAATCAAAACTCGCATACTCGTATTATAAAATAATACTCTTATTCAAATTTCCTACATTGAAAACACATATAAAATTTAACACTATTCTTAATTCGACATATAGAACAACACAATTCTACTTAAAGTTAACTGCTATATGCGTTCAAGAGTTTATAATCAAAACTCGCCCTCATTTCCAAATATAAGTCATTTTAAATGCGAACGCTTTTCAAGATACAAAATAATACTTTTAGACAAATTTCCTTTACCTTGCAAGAGCGTAGAAAATTGCACACTACTCTTAATTCGACATAAAAGATGTACTCACAATTCTACTTTATGTTAACTGCGCTATGCGTTAAATAGTTTATATCAAACTCGCCTTCATTTCCAAATAAAGTCATTTTAAATGCGAAAGCTTTTCAAGATACAAAATAATACTTTTAGACAAATTTCCTTTACCTTGCAAGAGCGTAGAAAATTGCACACTACTCTTAATTCGACATAAAAGAGGTACTCACAATTCTACTTTATGTTAACTGCGCTATGCGTTAAATAGTTTATAATCAAAACTCGCCTTCATTCAAATATAAGTCTTTTAAATGCGAAAGCTTTTCAAGATACAAAATAATACTTTTATACAAATTCCTTTACCTTGCAAGAGCGTAGAAAATTGCACACTACTCTTAATTCGACATAAAAGATGTACTCACAATTCTACTTTATGTTAACTGCGCTATGCGTTAAATAGTTTATAATCAAAACTCGCCTTCATTTCCAAATATAAGTCATTTTAAATGCGAAAGCTTTTCAAGATACAAAATAATACTTTTAGACAAATTTCCTTTACCTTGCAAGAGCGTAGAAAATTGCACACTACTCTTAATTCGACATAAAAGATGTACTCACAATTCTACTTTATGTTAACTGCGCTATGCGTTAAATAGTTTATAATCAAAACTCGCCTTCATTTCCAAATATAAGTCATTTTAAATGCGAAAGCTTTTCAAGATACAAAATAATACTTTTAGACAAATTTCCTTTACCTTGCAAGAGCGTAGAAAATTGCACACTACTCTTAATTCGACATAAAAGAGGTGCTCACAATTCTACTTTATGTTAACTGCGCTATGCGTTAAATAGTTTATAACCAAAACTCGCATCCATTTCCAAATATAAATCACTTCAAATCCAAACGCTTTTCAAGATACTCTGCGCTTTAATTGTTAAGACCAGTGACCATTCACCATTGAATACTACAACAAGGAGCGCGTTTGAATAGCTCTACTGATGGTGATCAACCATTATAAGGGCCTCTGCACAAGCACCCGACATTAAAGCGGCTCAATTTCACGAAGCTCGTTGGGCAGTGCCATTCAAATAATCCAAATGCGCTCTCGTTTACCATTATACCCATTGTTAATTGCTTGGTATTCTCCGTGCCTGTTTAAATGGAAACGGCGCTTTTAAAGTATCTAAAGGATACAGACATTTATAAACGAGTGGTGGGTATATTTTTTAGCCTACTTTTCTTTTTTTAATTCGAAAGAATTTAAAAAAATGAAAAAGTAGGTATAGACATGCGGTCGATTTCTGTCTGTCCGTACCCCCAACCCCCTTCCAAAATCGATTCTATCATTCGGATCTTAGAAAAAAAATTGTTAGAAAGCTATGGCCTCAGAGACCCAACTTTCATACTTTTTGTCGCCTGTCTGTACGTCCGGACGGACATAAATCTACTATCTGTCGGCGAATTTCCCATTAAATTAGCATTGAAATTCAATTTTGAGTCACTTAAATCACTGTTGCCAAATCAACAATCGCATAAGAAACTTTATTTAAAAACATTTGAAGCAAAATATTTTTTTCATGAATCATTTTGGAATTACGTCTTAAAATGTAGCACAATGTGATTCTTTGATTGTTCATTAAAATTGTTTACCAAGAAAGCGGCAAAGCATATTTTTTGCATACAATTCTGCTTAGTTTTAATTTACATTTATTTTTTTAATGCAGTTTGGAGTAGTTTCATTATTTTTGTTATTAATAAATATTTAATTATTCTTCGAACAACAAAAAAGTTATTGTGAAAGAATATTAAGGAGAATAGTTGCTTTTGGCTTTAGAAGTTAAATTATAGCTGGATGCTGTGATTAGCGATTTTTTTCTAATGTGTGTAAATCTAGTGTAGAAACGATTGTTGCTGATATGTACTGTTATGAACCTAGTTGTTTCCTGATTAGAATTTCAGTAAGTATTTAAGTAACAGGAAAGTAAGCTATTTTAGTTCTTTAAGAACTTCTTGTTTTTCAATGACATACATGTGTTTTTTTATTTAAATAATTAAATTTATTTTATAAATATTAATTATCCAAAAAAATTAAAACCAAATAGTAGTTCAAAATATATATAATATATTGAATGTAGTTAATTTGCAAAATAAAGCATTTAGGAGAATTTTATAATCGTATAAAAAAGTAAAATAAATTTTGAAATAATTTTGCTCTGAATTTTTCGGTGGAAAATTTAATTTTTTTTGTCATGAAAGTTAGTTTATACTATTGGCACAACCATCATATATAACTAAAGGATGTAGTTGCAAAAACTCATATCCCCTCAAAGTGTAACTAAGATATAGGGTCCAGCCATTCATTTGGCGACTTTGTCCAATTGAATTTACGATTATCAAAAGCAGCCAATTAAAGGGGCAGGACCCTATATCTTAGTTATACTTTGAGGGCCATGAGTTTCGCAACTACATCCATCAACTATTGTATTTTGGTTTAAATCTCATTGCTTAAAGGACTAGAGAAACCCTTGTTTAAAAACAATCATGCATATAAATGTTACCGTTAAAACCCGTCATAAGCTAAAACTAGAATAAGCTAGTGAGAACTAGTTTTAACTGATGCCCTAAGTGAAAACTAGTTTCCACTAACTAAAAATAGTCTGCCCTAGCTAATACTAGCTTTGACCAATTGCATTGGTTAAAACTAGTTGTAATTAGAAAAAAACTAGATTTTTTTGTATTATGTTTCACATGAAACTAGAATTTAACTGCGGATGTTTGACTTTAAATTTATTGTAAACGTTAATTTCTTTAAAAATAAGTGGCAATATCTTTATAGTTGCACTGTGAAATTTAAAATCATCCAATTTGCTTTATTAATTAAACATGAATACATTATTAAATGTTCGAAAAGAGGAATTTTATAATTGTATTTCGACAATGGAGCCCTTAAAAAAACGCCCTGTACCGTTCTTAATGAAGAGTCTTCCAATGACCAAACGCCTCATTGCATTTCAGCACAATAATCCCAATAGGTTAACTAAACATATTCTAAATCGTGCTAACCTAAGTTTTTTTTTATAGTTATAACGAATTTAAACCCATCTATTTCGTCAAAACCAGTATTAGCTGGGCATAACTGGTTTTAGATAGTGTAAACTAGTTTTAACTAATGGTCTCAGTTAAAACTAGTTCTCACTAGTTAATTATAGTTCTAGCTGTTTTCGGGTTTTAACGGTAACATTAATTCTTAAACTCTTTGCAGAAACTTTTAAGGAAAATAATTTTTCCTGCGTAATACTTCTTGACAATTTCAACGCAATCAGTAAACATTTTAAATAATAAATAATTATGTTACTATGTTAAATTAGACAAACTTGTTTACTCATGTAAGTTATTCTTATTATTAGTTTTATTTTTAATTCAAGAAAATAATTATTCTGATTGAAATAATAGTACATTACATAACGGATATAATACACGATATAATATTGTAAACTAGGAATTGCGCAGTTCCCTTTGGATCGCTTCGCGATCCAGGCTCGCTTCGCTCGCTCACCGTTCATTGAAATATGTTAGTTTAGCTTTGAAGGTTAACCTTAAGGAACATGTCCGGCAATTTTTTCGCCAAATTCGTATTATGGCAGCCATTGGCTTCAAAAATCGAAAAGGATTGTATTTTAAGCGAATAATTATCAAATAGTTCAGTTTTTTTCTATGTTTTTTCAGTTTTTTTTTAATGTATCCTGTTTGCATTAGAGAATTTATTTTGCTACTTTGTTTATAAGTTGTTCATGTCCATTTCTTTCATCGTTAAGAATTCTCAAATCGTATTAATATATTTAAAATATTATTAATCATTAATTATTAAAATAACTCATTTCTAAAAATTATTTTTTGTGCACATTGTTTTTGAACTTGCAGCAAACAATTGAGTTCTGATTTTCTTATTTTAAAATATCGCTACGATCTACGATCGCAAATGCCACGATAATTTTTAATTAGGAAATCTTTTATGTTCTCTCAGCAGACATTTTCAGTTTTGAGCAGCATTTTAAGTAACTATTTGTTGTCATTTCACAGACTTGGCAAACGCACGGTTTGTTGTCATTTTGACTTGGCGACATTTTTCGACTGGCGCCAAATCCGGACATTGTCTTTTAGGTTAACCGCCTTTAGTATTCTTTTAAAATAAAATAATTACAAATTAATGCTTATAAATGAATGGTTATTATTGAGAAAATACTTCGCTGCTTGACTAAGATCCATTTGTAAATAAATTGGAAACCGTGCAGCCGTCAACGCTTAGAAACTATATTTACAACCAATTTGAATTTTTCCTATTTATTAACAATGTTTTGTAGTTCAGTCAATCGAAATTATAATTTAAATTTTCAAACATTAAACGTCCCTAATATTATGCATGTTTAAATTTAAACTTACTGATTCTATCCTAAAGTTATTTTTTAAAAAACTAATAACGAATCTTATATAACGCTTAGAGTAAATCAAAATCAACTTCTCTTTACCGTAGTCGAAAGTGTAAACAAACTCGATTGTGTCGCCATTCCAGAGAAAGAAATATAAGGAAATTTGGGTGCCGTATATGAGTATTATATATATAGATTTCTTTATACATTTTTCCGCCAATTTTTAATTAATAAAAATTAATTCATTTGGATATAAATTTCTCAATATGTAGCATTTGAACGGAAAATCTTTAAAATCTGACTTAAGCAATTTAAATTATTCAAATATTAATACATCATTAATTTTATTATAATTTTTTTAAAAAAATTCTCCGTATTTGGAATTTAGATTTTTAAAAAAGAGTGGATTGAAATTTAATGCATAGTACAGAAAATAATTTTACTAAAACTCAAAATTGATGTTATTTACAAGTTTTGGAGAAAACTATTATTTTAAACCATTTTGAAGAAAACTGTTCAAGTTCGGAAATTAAGCGTTTTTAAACCATTGAAATTGAATAAATTTTTCAAAATCTGGTTAAAACTCGAAAAAAAAAGCAATTTGTTGTTTTAATATCCAATGAGTTTACCAATTTGAAAAAACGATTATAATTTACCATTTGGAAAGAATGTTCAAGGAATGCGTTTTAAACATGGAAAGAATAATTTTTCAAAACTTAAAAGTTTTAAACTACAAAAACAAGTCTTGTTGTTTTATAGTAAAGTATAATTTACAACAAGTTTTGGAGAAAAACGATTATAATTTTTAACCATTTTGAAGAAAAACTGTTTCAAGTCCGGAAATTAAGCGTTTTAAACCATGAAATTGAATAAATTTTTTCAAAAATCTTGAAAAAGTTTTTTAAAACTTACCAATGGATTTAAACCAAAAGAAGCAATCTTGTTGATTTTAATAAGTCCCAAAGTGATGTAATTTACAACAAGTTTTGGAGAAAAACGATTATAATTTTTAACCATTTTGAAGAAAACTGTTCAAGTCCGGAAATTAAGCGTTTTAAACCATTGAAATTGAATAAATTTTTTCAAAAATCTTGAAAAAGTTTTTTAAAACTTACCAATGGATTTAAACCAAAAGAAGCAATCTTGTTGATTTTAATATAAGTCCCAAAGTGATGTAATTTACAACAAGTTTTGGAGAAAACGATTATAATTTTTAACGATTTTGAAGAAAACTGCTCATGTCCGGAAATTAAACGTTTTAAACCATTGAAAGCAGAATTTTTTCAAAAATCTTGAAAAGTTTTTTAAAAACTTACCAATGGATTGTAACCAAAAGAAGCAATCTTGTTGATTTTAACGAGTTCCCAAATTGATGTAATTTACAACAAGTTTTGGAGGAAACTATTATAAACTGTAAACGATTGGAAGAAAATGGTTTAAGTCCAGACGAACACGGAGTACATTTATTTATAATTGACTTTTTAAAGAAATGTAAATGAGTTTTGGTTTTAACTGCATATCAATCGTTCCTGACTGACTTATCAAAGAAAATTGCGTAAAATACTACTAAATTTAGAAGTAACGTCACATAAATAAAGTAAATACTAATTTTTAATTTTTAAAAAACTGGTAGTTTAAATTCATCTTTATATAACTATTATAATAATTTGTATTAGTACACTTGTCTGGCTAGCGTAATTAACATGTAAAAAAGTTTACACTAAATTCGAAATGCATTTCCAATGCATTTCGAAATGTATGTTAAAAATAAGTTAACAATTGAAAAACCGTGAATATGAATCGCTAATTGATATAATTTGTCAAAATATGACCTACTCAACTTTAAGACCATAAAAGTTTTTCTTGTCGTCACAATTCCGGAAATTAAGCATGTTAAACCATCGAAAGTGCAGAAGAGTTTTGTGAAAAAGTAAAAATTAAAAAAAAACTTTAAAAAGTTTTCAAAAACTTACCAATGGATTTTACAGCAAAGATCAAGATGACGCTGATTAGTACGAACTTCGTCATTTTAAAAAGTCGTTTTCATTCAAAATATTCTTCAGTTCTATCAATTTTTATTTTCATCTGAAACTGCATTCAACTTCTTTGATAAAATAAAAAGTTTTTGAATCTTCAACTAAAAGAATACCATGTTTAAAGTTAAATAAAGCTACAGGTTCAGTTGTTCATTTTAAGTGTTTCTAAAGTATGTTTTAATTTTTCTTTAACAACCTTCAAACTTTTATTTTTTTAGCAACACACATCGTATGAATTTCAAACATCTTAATACCAGTAAAATCATTCATCCCTTTACAACAACACATAATCACACTAAACTGCTTAATGCTCAACGCCACATACTTAGTGGCAAAGTTCACAAATAAACTTAATATGATATTCTATCAACAGCTTTTTCCCAAGCGTTTTTCCGATTGTCCGATCTCGTGCGTCTATCAAGGGTTTAACAAGAGACTAAAGTTCACTCTTTGGAGTCTCGTGGTAGAATGGATCCATATGTGTTTGAAATAGTCTTTTAGTGTTCTTGGGGAATAAGCGATCGCAGCGCCGCCGGTGGCGGTGCGTCTTTGGAAAAGTTTCGAGATAAAACTGCGCAGATTCTTTTATTACAAAGAGCCAATCACTAAACTTACGTCACTCGGGGCTTTTTTAAGAGCATGCATGCTCATTTTTGCTCATAATGCTCATTTAAAAAGCATAGGAAGCCATTTTTATTAGAATTTAATCACCATTGCCCATTCGCAACAATCGCTCGAGAAACTTTAATTCTTTTAGACAATAAACTAAAATAAATTTATTTTTGCGACATCGATCAGTTTGAAATGACGTCAAACATATTTCACTACGAGATTATTCGTACGTTGATATGAAATATTTTCATTCTATTTAAATTGAGGAATATGACATATTTATTCTTTGAAAAATTAATTTTTGCAAACGATAAGTAATAATTATTGAATTTACGAAATTAAATAAATGAAACTAGCCAAATTTAGCATGTAAATGTTTAATATAGAAATAATGCTGTGTTTGGCGCCTTTTTACCTGTTAAACACAACTGTTGTGTGGAAGCGGGTTAAGTGACAGATTCTGTTACAAACCTACTTGTTTTAACATTCTAATTTTTTTTTAAAAAATTGAAAGGTATATCATCAGAGATATATCTTTTGTACTTTTCGGCCATGTGTCTTTACCTCTGTCTATCAATCTGTGCTTTCATCTTTAACTACTCCTTTTAACTTCTGTTCTAACCATTACATTTTCAAAATTATATATTTTATTTGAAGGGAATTACATAAAACACCTATTCTCAATACTTTTTGCAATCTGTACGCCCCGCTCGTTTTTAGTTTTAATCATTAAATTTATTTTGTTTTGTTTCAAAGATATTGCATAATTCAGTCCGTCTAGCCATATTATAAGAATTTTCTTCAGCATTTCAGTAGAATAGTTGGAAAGTAACATATTTTAGTCCTTTTTAAAATTTCTTGTTTAACCTTCATATTATATGTTTGCAAAACTAGTACGACTATTATATATTTTAAAAATTACCGACAATGTCCCTATAACACCCAACAAAAGCACTATGTTATCTTACCACAAGTCATAACCTTCACACATTTTACCAATCACACCTTCACAAGAGGCCCAATTCTGAAACACACTTTAAATATTTTTTTAAATATCATGTAAAACCCAACCCGTAGTAAACAAAAAAGAACTCACAAACTTTTACACCTGCGTAGTGGGTTGAAATGGAGAAAAAAAAAGTTAGGGGATGATCATAATTCAGTTGCAAGTACCACCCATCGTTTTATTATTTATTTATTGTTATTTTCCTAAATAAGTAAATAAATATCATAATTAGCCAATATATAAGTAATAGAAGGCTGGCTTATTACGTTTCAGCTGAGCTGTTGCACAAATAATCTGCAACTGATAGCTTGGCTAAATAAGAACAACTGAAATTATTAAAAAAATGTTTTTAAATAAGAACAGCTGAAATTATTTTTTAAAAATGTTTCTAAATAAGAACAACAGAATTTAAAAAAAAAAAAATTCTAAATAAGAACAACTGAAATTATTAAAAAAATGTTTCTAAATAAGAACAACTGAAATTATTTTTTAAAAAATGTTTAAACTGTCCTTGTTTGCTTTTGTTAAATGGAAAACAGTTAAGTTAACAAAATAAGTGAGGTGATTGATTTTAGTGTTATTGTGAGTTCTTATGGGATGGATTTATTCTTTTCTTGAAAAATTTGGAGATGCGTCAACCCATGTCTACCCACACTTGTAGCTCTGCATCTACTTCCAGCTTTTATCGCACAAATCGGTCGAACGAAATCAATTTTTTCAACAAATACTTAAATCCGATACCCAAACGGCATTTTACTCCCAAGCCAGAATCGATCTTCCCGTCCAACAACCATCATCCGGCAAATCACGCCCTTGTTATAGCAGTCAAATTAACGTAATACCTACACACATTGCTGATGTATCGCTCGGCAATGATTTATATAATTTCTCTTTTAGAATCATAGTAAGTTCTTGCCCAAAAAGTCCTCATGTAATAACAAATCATTTAGCCGTAAAATTATTCTCAAATAACCAGATTTCCATTGCATTATTTTTAACCTAGATCTCTTTTTTATATGCCAAATGAATTTTTTAAAAAATTATAATTATTGGCGTGGTTTAGATTTCCATCCCCTGGTTTTTCTGAACCCCCTTCGAACTTCTGTTCTAACATTCCAATTGAATTTTTTTAAAAGATATGACATTAGTGACCTATCTTTTATACTGTTTAGCCATATTTCTGCACCAATATATACTTAAATCCAGACGACATTTGTACCCAAACCTAAAGCTAGAATCAGTTTAATCACCGTCATCAGAAGAGTTAAATTTTCTAACCTATACTTGAATCCGATTCCAAACGGCATTGTAGACCCAAGCCAGAAACTCTGAGTGAGAATCAGGCTGAAATTTAACTGAATCGCTTCGAAATCGCGCACAATTGATGAGCTTAGTGGAAGAACGTGCTAAGTGACATTTTCGAAAAAATTTAGATTTTTGTCTCAATGAACAAGTTATTCTCTCCTTTAATGATAACGAGATTCCCCTTTTCATAAACTTTATGTAAAGTATATTTTTTACCTTTTGTAAGTACCGTTTTCAACGTAGCTAAGTGTAAACGAAAAACTTCAACGCTCATTTTCTCGTTTTCATCTTTTTGTCACTTAGCACATTCTTCCACTAAGTTCTTCAATTGCCCTGAAGGATACGATCGGTTTAAGCTCCACCCTGCGAACGCTCTCAAAAGAGCGTATTTAACTTCACAAACCACGCGAATTCGTGCTAATGGGCGTGTCATTCGAGCATTCGACAAGAATACTACGCGTGCCTCTTTTTACATGAAGTTGACCAATTAAATAATTCGAAAATCTCTGTAAATATGGAAAGAGCCAATCCCGTTGCTTTAAAGATTCATACAAAGCGTTTACGTTCTTTTTAATGAATCGTTAAAAAAAACGAATCTTTTGATTCGTTCTTTTTTGGCCAAGCGAGTTGGAACGATTCTTTGTCCAAACGATACTTGGTAATAAACTTCCTATCAGACAAATCTATTGGGTTTCCCCTCACAGCTTAATAAGTTTCCGGTCGGGATTTCCTTTTTTCTTTTAAAAACAATATAGTATTTGACATTTTTCGCTGATATTGAGTGCCAAAACAGTAAACAAACAGTTCGCACGCGTACGCTCGAATGGCCTGACACCAATCGTGGCTTGACGTCATTCGCGCGCGAAGGATTTGTTTCAGTTCAATTAGGAAACGAGCAAAATCTTCAAATTTCCACCCATTTGCAGGCGAATCATTCGCGTTGCGTTTCAGTTAAATTTCTAAGTTTTCTTCTAACATAACTATCAAGCGTTTCAAGATGAATCAAATTTTCGGACCTATACTTAGCTGTTTATCTATGTTAGCTGTTTATCTTATATGTATTGACTAAAAGAAGTAAAATAATTTGGCCTTCGGTTATTAATATTTCTTGCGTGAGTAATTAATATTTTTTTTTTGACTTCAGTTATTAATAATTCTTGCCTTATGTGATTTTGTTAAGTATACAAAATATAAGAAGAATAAAAGCCCTTGTCCTGAACAAATTATATAGGACAAATAAGTTTCACGAAAATCGAATTTAAAGAACTTCAATTTAACATTTTTATTGGAAATGAAGGATTAGTGGTGTTCACAAAGTCGTTGGGGGGGGGGGAGCCCAGTCGGTTACGCATTCACCTAGCATGCGGAATGTCCCAGGTTCGGGTCCGGGCATAGCCAAAATAACAACCGACCTATAAACGGCCCGTGCAGACAAATATGTCCGACGACTAATACCCCGTGTGGCGGGAGTGCACGTTAAATATCTTTCAAAGTCCTAACGCTGCGTACGATGTCGCCCTTAACGGTTGCGTTGGGTACCTACTAAGGTGTCGGCTCCTCACTTGACTGTATTTCTAAAATACGACGCCCGTCGCCAATAGCCATCGTGTAGCTCTAGACGATACTTCAAACTAAACTAAACAAAGTCGTTGGTAATGGGTTAAGCTAGAGAATTATCCTTCTTGTCACACAACCATCAAACGAGATCAAATTTTCCATCAACCTATACTGAAATCCTATTCCAAACGGCATTTTACACCCAAGCCAGAATCGGGCTTCCCGTCACACGACCATCATCCTAGCAAATCACGCCCTTGTTATAGTAGTCAAATTAACCTAATACCTACACATATTGTCGATGTATCGCTCACTAATGATATATCCAAACTAAACCTTACACGGACCCGGCTTGACAAAACCATTATCGATTAATTACAGCATCATGGTTAATCCTCCGTAGGACGAGAATTGGGGTATTAAACTGGAGTCATCCCCAGTTGCATTGTTTGCTGAATAGTAAAATTATTGTATGTTTCGATCATAGATATCATAGTTAAAGTATTAGATTGGCAGATCACGTGACCTCCAATGCTAACGACGGGACGCGCATGGAGGCCAAATAAGGGGGCTAAATGGCCAGTGTTGCTGCCACTTTATAAGGGGAAAAATACTACGAAAAAATACCATTTAATTCTAAAATTACAAAAAATATCGTAAAATACTAGCTGCATTTTGGAATCTTTTTAGCGACTTTAAATCCTTTTCTAGTATTTTTTTGTAATTTTAGAATTAAATGGTATTTTTTCGTAGTATTTTTCCCCTTATAAAGTGGCAGCAACACTGGCCATTTTGCCCCCTTATTTGGCCTCCATGCGCGTCCCGTCGTTAGCATTGGAGGTCACGTGATCTGCCACTCTAATACTTTAACTATGATATCTATGAGTCATCCCCAGTTGCATTGTTTGCTGAATAGTAAAATTATTATATATGTTTCGAAATTGGAATAATAGAAACTGTTGTTTCGGTATTGTCTGTCTGAAGGTTGGAGGTCTTCGAGCAAACAGTTTTCCTTGAACAGTTATTAGGTATTATAGGTATGAATTGATTAAAAGAGGTAAAATTAATATGCCTTTAGTATTAATATTTTTCGCATATGATTGATCTATTGTTAAAGTTAATGGGCATGTTTCACTTCTTGAGTGGAAACAGTTCCACGCGAATGAAAATAAATTCTCTATGAGTTAATCAATGTAGTGGGAGGAGCATACTGTTTCAAACCAGCTATCACCGAAATCACCAATGAAATCTAGGAATAAAATCAGGAATAATTCACACCACGTGAAACAAGCCAATTGCCAATTAGTTTACAACTAAAGTCTATTTTTTTTCGTTTTGACTTATAGTAATTTTATCCAATACAAAATATTTATTTTAATCAAACTTGCTTAAAAACAATTTTGTATTATTAAATATATTGTCAGGAAAAACTTACTTTAACCTACAAATTATTGCCTAATAGCTGAAGAAACCACGACCAATTACCGAAAGTAATGTAATTCCGACATTTTAAATATCTATGTTTCATGTTACAGTACATACTATTATTCCCAGCTAATGAAGTGCCTTTTTATGATAAATATAATGTAATTCCTACATTTTAAATATATGTGTTTCATGTTACAGTCTATACTACAGGGTGTCCGTAAAATAATGTCCGAGTTTCAAATTGTGACCTGACATCACGCCTTGTGATTTCTTCCTTTGGGGCTTCGTAAAAGATCGGGTCTACGTTCCACCCCTACCCCACGATTTACCAACCTTGAAAGGTGCACAGGCTGTTGATTCCATTACTCCGGACTTGCTGCAGACAGTATGGGAAGAATTGCATTTTCGATTGGATGTGTGCCGTATCACTAAGGGCACACACATTGAGCACTTATAGGAAAAACTAGGTTAGTTCTCCTTCAATATCATGTATGATTTGTTATATTTAGTATAAAATAAACTCCTGTAATATACCATTAAAACTCGGACATTCTTTTATGGACACCCTGCATTATTCCGATCTAATGAAGTGCTTTTTTATGATAAATATGTTATTCCTATATTTTAAATATCTGTGTTTCATGCTGCAGTCTATACTATTATTCCTATCTAATGAAGTGCTTTACAATAGAATTATAAATATTGTTACGTTAATGGTCTGTTCCAGTTTCTAAAACATTTTCGTACTTATTTTTCAAATATTTATACCGCAATGGTTAGGCTAAATTAAACTTGGTTTTTGTATAACCAGGTGATATTAAAACAACCTTGTAACAACTAAAACCCTTTGAGGGATATGAAATTTGGTTGTTTGAGGGATACGCAATTTGGTTAAAGTTGGTTCTTCATTTCAATAAATTTCACAAAATGAGTTCAAAATTTAAACTAATAATTTAATTTCTTTAAATTTATATCTGTAAGCCAGATGATTATAAATGACCACTCCTTATTAAAAATTTTAAATTTTTGTAAAGCTTTAAAATATATATATATTTTTTTAATTATATGCATTGCTGGAAAATCTGACATTCAGGGAACGGGCTTATACGTATATATCCCTCAGAGGGCTCATATGTATAAATTTGAAATAAATAACATTTAAAATCTTCATAAAGTCACGGTATTTGGAAAAGAGCAAAAATGGAATTGAAACAATAATTTAAAAAGCCATTTTCAATTACAAAATCCCATCCCATTTACGTACCCAATCCAAACACCACGATTATAAAGGACAAAATATTTATTTATTAAAGTTTGGAAGTAATTTTTTATTATAACGAAATAGATTGTCAGGGAAAACCAACTTCATGCTTCAAATTATTACCTAATGGATGAAGTATAGTCATGACCAAACTTCAAAAATATATAATTCCAAAATTTTGGATATCATATGCTGCAAGCTACAGTTGATACGTTTTAGCCTGAACAGATTTGTTTCAGTAATTAATTTTTTGACTATGAAATCATTATTAAATGTTCATAAGTCATCGCGAAGTGGAGTGCGTCTGGTCTTTTACTTTTATTTCCATCCAATGCAATGCCTTTTTACGATAGAATTATGAACCTTAGTATGTTAATGGCCCAGCCCCAGTCCCTATGACATTTTCGTACTTACTTTTCAAATACTATACAGCGAGGCCTATACTAAGTTAAACTTATTTTTCGCAAGTTAGGTAACATTTTTAACCCTCTGAGAGATACAGACGTATAAACCTATCACTTGAATATCAGATTTTTCATCAGAACACATATTAAAAAATTTAACGTAATTTTTAGCATCCACACTACGTTTATAACGTAAAAAGTGGAAGGTATTATAATCGTTCAGTCCATCCGTCCGTCTGTAACCCACTTTCACAGAAAGAACCACAAGTCCCACAGACAAGTGGGATACGTCATTTTGAATTTATTTAAAATTTAAATAACTAAAAAAATTTATCTACATTGAAATAACATGTGCAAATTCCATTTTTATTCATATTTTCACAGTTGCCATCCACAAGTCTCACAGACAAGTGCGATACGTCATTTTGAAGCAAAAAATCAGATTAGGCTACATTCCAAATTTCATTAAAAAGTTTTAATTAGAATTTTATTTAAAATTTAAATAACTAAGAATTTTATTTAAAATTTAAATAACTAAAAATTTAATCTACATTGAAATAACATGCAAATTCCATTTTTATTCAATATTTTCACTGTTGCCATTTCGTTAAACGTACGAGAAACTTTATTTAAAATAAAAATAACTTTTGAAAGAATATTTATTTATGCGATATAATTCAGTTTCGATTGTTGTAATATCACAGTAGAGTTCTTTTGATGGTTTATTATATATGTATGAAGAAAGATGCATAGAAAATTCTAACTTGGCATAAAAAATATGCAAAGTTTCGCTTTTATTTTTAAAGCATCAATTGCACTAATTATATATTTTTCTAACTGTAAATTAATTTAGCAAACTATAAATAACTGAATTTTCGAAAGAAATGTAAATGGTAAATTGTGGCGACACAAAGATATTTATTAAAAATGATTACATTATTATTCTTCGAACTTCAAACAAATTAAGCAAACGATAACATCTAATTATTAAATCTGAGAAAGAAGATTAATGAAAATAATTAATTTCATCGTTTAAATGTTTAATTACAACTAGCTAAAGGCTCTGTTTGGCGAATTTCTTTCTGAGGTGTATAAATCGTTTGTTTCCTGTTGAGCACAAATGTTGTGTGGAAGCGGTTTAAGTGACAGATTCTGTAACAAACCTACTTGTTAATTTTCAGTTAAAATTTGTAATTATATTCTAGTACAATAAAAAGAAGTTTACACTCGGGCCAATATGACTATCCCTCAAAGAGTTAATACTTTAATATGTATGAATTTTAAATTTATTACATTCAAATTCCTCAAACCACAACGGTAAATTGAATTAAGAAAAAATATAGTTGAAACAATAATTTAAAAAACTATTTTCAATTACAAGTCCCACCCCCATTTACGTTCAAATCCGAACACCACGAATAACCACAAAGATATAAACGCGGAATCCCAACCTACATTTCCATAATAGACCCAGATCATCCCAGCGATATTTGAGGTGCTATCCCATATGCAAACTTTGGCACCTCCTATTAGATGCTACCGTTGACATGCGCTCCCATAATAATCCGATATCAGTTTGGGCAGTATCAGAAGCGATACACTCAGCGCTCGTACTCATAGAGATGGAGTGGAGATGCTACCGGGCAAAAACCAATGCAAAAACCGGGCACCAAGTGAAGCCATCGATTGCTTAGAAGTAAGCCCAAACAAACGATCTCGGGAAAACTATTTGGCACTATTATACAGTAGAGTTTGGGGCCCGGGTGGCCTAGTGGGTTTGATAGCAGCCCATTACGCTAATAGTTTGCGCACTGTACCGGGTGCGTGTTCGATTCCCGCCTTCGCCCTGGGTCAAATTTCTCTCTCTGTCAGTAAAAATTCTGTCTGCGCCTTACATGACGAAGGTTTTATAAGCGGGTCTCTGATCAAGCACACAAGCTGTAAAATACATGTTCCAACCTACCTACCTAACAGTAGAGTTTGTATAGGCTTATTTCATCGACTTTTCGATTTCTGACTCTCAAATATATAAAAACTATAATTACAACACCTTTTTCCTACCTGTGAAGCAAATTACTACCATCCTGTGTGTAAATTCCATAGATATCATAGTTAAAGTATTAAATTGGCAGATCACGTGACCTCCAATGCTAACGACGGGACGCGCATGGAGGCCAAATATAAGAGGGCAAATGGGCCAGTGTTGCCACCATATTGATGAAAAAAATACGACGAAAAAATACCGTTTAATTCTAAAATTACAAAAAAATACTATAAAAATACTAGCTGCATTTTTGAATATTTTTAGTGACTTTAAAAAAAAAAACGTTAAACCCTTTTTAGTATTTTTATGGTATTTTTTTGTAATTTTAGAACTAAACGGTATTTTTTCGTAGTATTTTTCTCCTTAATGTGGTGGCAACACTGGATCATTTGCCCTCTTATTCTGGTCTCCATACGCGTCAAGTCGTTAGCATTGGAGGTCACGTGATCTGCCAATCTAATACTTTAACTATAATATCTATGGTAAATGGTTGGTTGGTTGGTAGACATATATATTCAGGTTTGTGTGCTTGGTCAGAGACCCGCTTATAAACCTTCGTCAAGTAAGACAGACACAACAGACAACACACACACATAAGTGGATCCATCTAATTTTTAGAGACAGGGGCCAACTAGAGGATCCCCAGAATTGGCTTGTCACCCCCAGAGGTTTTGATTTGGTATGGGAACTTGGAGGACTTTCGGACCCAACAGATTTAACGAGCACGTACTCCGCATATACTCGACAAACACAAACATCCATGCCTTACCGGGATTCGAACCCGAATTCAGAGGCTCCAAAGGCTAGCTCCCTAACCGTTGCGCCGCCGGGTCGGCCTATGGTAAATTCAAATCTCTTCCTACTGCTTACAGCGGCGCAAACAGTTATTTTTGATTTTTAATCAACGCTTTTTAAAGAATAAAATGCTGCGGTTTACACTGAACCAACGTTGAGTGAGCGGTTTGTTTGGGCTTTTTAGGGTTGCTTGGCAACTTTCTGGCGGCTTCACTTTGTTTAGCGCCAACAATCTCTATCTTCTTCTAAACTCTATGCTAGTACTGTGGTCTTTCCATTACACAAGAGGTGCTATTTCAGAGGTATCCTGGGTTTGCAAATACATGTATCTGAAAGTTTTATGACCTGTGGTTTGGGGTTTGTAGCTGTAATGGTGGGAAATGGAGTTCAAATGTAAGCTGCTGTCGATTGCAGTATGATAACAATGGACAAGTTGCATGAAACGCGAAATTCAGAATATATATGTTTTTCTGGTACATTAGAAGCTGCAGATTCCGAATATAAGCTTAAATATTCACAAATATGTTTAATTTCAACAAAAATTGCATTTGAAATTTGCCGAAAATGTACGTCACTGAAAACAGCACTGACGTCAAATGTTATGTTTTTGGCGATGTTTCGATCTATGCTTTAATACACTTTATAAAATAGTAAACCTTAGAATTTCTGCGAAACCTCATTAAAAGAAGAAGAAATAATTATTCTAAACCAGTTCATATCAAGGAATTTAAACAGCTAGTTCCAAGTTTGGTTGTTAGTTAAAATACACAACTAGAGCGCGTATGAGCTATTGCAGAACTATTGACTGTTGGATCTGATCGGAATAGTCGAGTGAAATCGTTCAACGTTTGAAGAAATTAACTGGAATGAACATGATATGTTTCTGTAAAACAGCATAACTTTTTAAAGAGTTTGATAAAGATGAAAGCACGTTTCGCAGTTTCAAAAGCGATACAGTAAAACGTGAAAGAAAGAAGAAAGAAAGAAAAGAACTTTATTTTCAAAACCGAAAATATTGGTTGCCAAGGGGCCCCCGGGCCCTTACAGACAACACATAAAATTATACAATCAAAATTATCATGGAAAATTAAAAGCAGCATTTCAGATTATACTCTAACAAAAGGGGAACAAAACAACAACAAAAAATATAACAAAACAAAAACTAAAATCTGGCAAAAGATCGGACACACGAGATACGTGATACGAATACGTGATACGAAATAACACGCCAAGAACAAAAAAAAAAGCCAACCGTGACGTCATCTGTTATGCTGAGAAGTTTAACATTAGTGACGTATCGATAACTTTAAAAATGAATTTAAAAATAAATACATCTTTAAAACCAGAAATACTTGAGTTTTAGAGGTTTTTAAATATGCTTAATCGAATACAAATGTTTCTGGAAAACGCTGTAATTGTCCATTCAGTTAAATGCTTTTATTACTTTCATTTACCTTATATCTTACCGTGGGCGGAAACATGATCTATAGGACAAATATGACTTTTTGAGTTATAAATGCTGTAATATTCAAAATTTAAATATCTAGAGATCAACTGGTATATAATATCAGGATCTCTATCAAATGGATCTAAATATCTAGAGATCTTTAATCAACTGGTAGAACAGTTGGAATACAGTAAGCGAATACTAATTTTTTATGCAATGAAATTCCATGGAAAAATACGACGATTTTTCTGAAAAACTAGCATTTTACCTATTGGTTAATTTTCCACGCACGCTGCTATATAGAGTTTAAGGTAATAAAAGTGTTAAGATGGAGTCGATAAATATGAAATAGAGGTTTTGTATTTTCTACACGCTTTGTAGGGATGGAGGGCGGGTAAAGTTTTATTTAACATTGGCTCGCCTGTCTTTCTTACTGAAACCACTCTACAGATCAAACTAAAAGAGCTAAGGACTTCAAATGTAATACATGAGTTATTTACCGCTTACATACTCTAAGTAAACTACAATATATTTTAATGAAGATGCGGAGAAGTTAGAAGAGCGTACTTCAATTTTGAATGAATCTCAAACCAACAAGTAACTTCAAACATGCTCCCAATTAAAATGATGAAGCATTCATCCCATACCTCTTTCAACAAAAGAGCACTTAAACCCCCAAAAATTAACGATTATTTGGCGTTTGAAATATCCACGCAAATAAACTTTTGCTGTTGTGAATTTGAGAATACAATAAAGTATACTCAATGGAAAATTCAGTTCTACACTGTTGAAAATTTTGTGCTTGGTTTCACCATGATATTGGTTCCTAGTAGCTGCAACGGCTGTGTGGTGAAATGTTTCACCTTTTTTTCGGTTTTTCTTTGAGCCATTTTTCTGGATTTGGAAACAAAAACATGAGAAGTGGTTCAAATACCAAATGTATGGTGGAACGTTTCACCACACAGCCGTTGCAGCTACTAGGAACCAATATCATGGTGAAACCAAGCACACAATTTTTTTACAGTGTACGATTTTGCGGTTATTCTTGTTGAAAACAGAACAGCACACACACAAAAGATACTTTAAAAAAAACTGAACCCAGTGACGACCGCCTATGTTGGGCCAAGGCCTTCTGTGCCCATTTCATCTTAGGAGACAGGGGGTATGGGTTGAACTGTAGCAGAAGCTTACACCAGATGAACGTGAAAACTTCATTGTATAGTTTCCAAGCTTGATTTGTAGTCATTTTATCAAGAGATGGAAGACTAGGGGGGAACCTTGGCCAATCAGGGAGTCATTCATTATATATGTATGCAGAAAGATCCATAGAGAATTCTAACTTGGCCTAAAAAATACACAAAGTTTCGCTTTTATTTTTAAAGCATCATTTTTACTAATTATATATTTTACGAACTGTAAATTAATTTAACAAATGATAAATAATAACTGGGTTTTCAAAAGAAATGTAAATGGGAAATTGTGGCGACTCAAAGATATTTATTTAAAAAAAATTACATCATTATTCTTCGAACTTCAAACAAATTTAAAAAACGATAAAGTCTAATTATTAAATCTGAGAAAGAAGATTAATGAAAATAGTTAATTTTGGCGTTTAAAAGTTTGAATTACAAGTAGCTAAAGGCCCTGTTTGAAAAATTTATGTCTGTGGTGTATAAATAATTTGTTTCTTGCTGAGCACAAATGCTGTGTGTGGAAGCGGTTTAAGTGACAGATACTGTAACAAACCTACTTGTTTATAATAAAAATCAAGAAAAATAACACTTTTTAATTCTGTATAAAAGTAGAAAAAATTCGGATAAAACAAGCAGAGAATTACTTTCTGTTACTTTAATGCTCAGAGCAATTCTTATAGTTCGGATCGACGTATAGACGCACAAGAGTAAAAATATTAGGTATCTAAAACACACTTTTTTTTTAATTGGACGGCTAGAACGAAAAGTGAAACACACTGTTAAAAGACAGATTGACAGACAGACAAAAAAAGCGTACAGACAGCTGTTCAAAAAGTATAAAAGATAAGTATCTAATACCTTTCTAACAAAAAAGGAAATTTTTAATCCAACGATTAGGACGGAAGTAGCAAAGAACGGACGGTTAAGTCCACAATGTCAATACCTAATTTCCCTTTTTCAAGAAAGTAAAGTGTTTTGACAATAAACATTTATCCTTTCTATTCTGTTTAAACGAACATAAATAATACTAATTTACCATTTGAATGAAATGTATTGTTCTTTAAAACTGTGTGAAGACCTCTTAATTGTAAGAACTAATCAAATTCAAATTAACGTACTTCCTGAAATTAATTTCAAATTTGACCTAACAATACCCCCACAGAACTTAATTTTAAATAATATGCTTAAACAAAGAACTTCCATAGCTTCATTATCTGTACCATACCACACAATACAGCCTAATTTCGCAATACAATGGACTCATTTCTAAACATTAATAATACTACTACCAACAATCTCTTTTATACTCCCATAAGGAAAACTTAATGAACAATTGAATATCCAAATGTAAAAAGCAGTCAAGTACAGCAGTAAGATTCCCGTACTCGCTTCTTATTCAAATAACATGTCTAAAGCTAGAAGGGCAGAGGGAAATTCTTCAAAATACTTTACCCATTTTTCATATTCAATTAACAATACTAGATCTAATTAATTAAATGCCCTCTTGCTGACCAATAACGTCTAATTACTTCATAAGACACATTTAAGGTTTCCCAAGGAATATCAACGCAGGCTTAGAGTTCCATCAAACACAAGTTAAATACAACCAGCATAGTTCAACATTGCAATCTGAATCTTAGAGTGACTATGTTCTGCATCAAATTTGTGGTATTTATTCAGCTTTGTGCTGTTATGGTATCGTGCGAAGGTCTGGATGATGGTAGGCTTTTCCGCCTACTAAAGACGAGATACCATGGATGTGATAGCAACCCGCTTCTGGAGATTCTCGCTATCAAAGGTATGATAACAATTGAAGAGCTTAGTGGAAGAACGTGCTAAGTGACAAAAAGGTGAAAACGAGAAAATGAGCTTCAAAGTTTTTAGTTTGTACTCAGATCTGTTGAAAACGGCAATTGCAAACAGTAAAAAATGTACTAAAACTTAAAGTTTATGAAAAAGGGAAACTTGTTATCGGTAAAGAAGTTATTAATATGTTCATTTATATAAAAATCTCAATTTTTTCAAAAATGTCACTTAGCACGTTCTTCCACTAAGCTCTTCAGTTATCAGTTTAAAATGTTTGTGCAAGGTACCACTCGAAGAATCCTGGAACTGTCCACCTCCCAACACTATTTGGAGGGGTTGATTCACCTCTTTTCAAAATGATGGTTTTACCACAAAATTGATAAATCCGCGCTCCCAAATAATGGTGGCATCTGGAAAGGTCTAGGATTCGATATTGCTCCAAGCTTTTTAAAAGTATGTAGGGTATTTCTCAAAAAAAATTACAACATTGTTTTTTATCTTTGAATTGAGAGATTAGTTGTTATTATTATTATCATCAAAACAGTATTTTCCAATGAAGTTATCATTTATGAAACTCCCAAAAACATTTTTCTTTTTTTTTAATTACAGTTTCTCAATCTGTACGTTCATAACTGAAAAGGGCAAAATTGTCCTTTTTAGTTTTTAGCCTGTTTTCAATTTAAATGTTTATAAATGCAATGGTGAAAAAGACTTTTTTTTAAATATAAAATAGGTGTTAACACCGAAAGTAATTCCGTCCCTCTGTCGTTCCGTCTGCTTAACCTCCACATTCCGTACTAACCGTCAAATTTGAAGAAAAGCAAGAAGTTCATAAAGAACTAAAATAGCCTACTTTCCTGTTACTTAAATACTTACTGAAGTTCTAATCGGGAAAAAAAACTAGGTTCCTAAAGTAAATATCATCAACAGCCGTTTCTACACTAGATTTATACACATTAGAAAAAAAATCGAAACACAGCACCCAGCTATAATTTAAACTTCTAAAATCCAAAATCAACTATTTTCCTTAATATTCTTTCGTAAATTAATTAAATATTATTTATCATCTGCTCGTGATTTATTTGTAGTTCGAAGAATAATTAAATATTTATTGATAACAAAAGTAATGAAACTACTCCGAACTGCATTAAAAAATAAGAAATGTAAATTAAAACTAAGCATAATTGCATGCAAATGTTTGCCTTGCCGCTTTCTTGGTAGATAATTAATGAATAATCAAAGAATCAAATTGTGCTACATTTTATGACGTCATTCCAAACTGATTCATGAAAATATTATTTTGCTTCAAATATGTTTAAATAAATAAAGTTTCTCATGCCGTTGCCAGACGAACAGACAGACGGAAAGACCGACAGACATACGAACAGACAGACAGATGGACATCAATCGCATTTCAATACCTACAGTGATTTAAATGACTCAAAATTGAATTTCAATGCTAATTCAATGGGAAATTCGCCGACAGATAGTAGATTTATGTCCGTCCGGACGTACAGACAGACGGACAAAAAGTATGAAAGTTGGGTATCTGAGGTCATAGCTTTCTAACAAAAAAAAAGAATTTTTAAGATCCGATGGATAGAACCGATTTTGGAAGGGGAGTACGGACAGACATACAGACAGACGGAAAGACAGACAGACATACGAACAGACAGACAGATAAACATCAACCGCATTTCAATACCTACAGTGATTTAAGTGACTCAAAATTGAATTTCAATGCTAATTCAATGGGAAATTCGCCGACAGATAGTAGATTTATGTCCGTCCGGACGTACAGACAGACGGACAAAAAGTATAAAAGTTGGGTATCTGAGGTCATAGCTTTCTAACAAAAAAAGAAATTTTAAGATCCGATGGATAGAACCGATATTGGAAGGGGGGTATGGACAGACAGACGGACATCGACCGCATGTCAATACCTACTTTTTCATTTTTTTAATTCTTTCGAACTAAAAAAAGAAAAGTAGGCTAAAAAAAAATTTTTATAGATATGATATCAAACATCTATCCCAATTACTTTTTGTCGATAGGCATACTTTTCCGTTCTAACTTTCTGATTTTTATCTTCCACACTACGTTTATAACGTAAAAAGTGTTAGGTATTATAATCGTTCAGTCCGTCTGTCTGTCCGTCACCCGCTTCCATAGCCCAAACTACAAATACTACGGACAAGTATTAAAGTAGAACGTCAAAAAATTCAGCGCATCGAAATTAGAATACATTGAAAATTTCAAAAAAGAATTCGATTTCGAAGTACTCCAATTATTTAAAAAACTTCGAAAGTTAATGCTCATTTAAAAAGCATACGAAGCCATTTTTATTAGAATTAAATCACCCTTGCCATTTGCAACAATCGCTCGAGAAACTTTAATTCTTTTAGACAATAAATTAAAATAAATTTATTTTTGCGACATCGATCAGTTTAAAATGACATCAAATATATTTCACTACCGATTGTCTGTATGCTGATATGAAATGTTTTCATTCTATTTAAAAGCGAGGAATATTACATATTTATTCTTTGAAATATAAATTAATTTTTGCAAACGGTAAGTAATAATTATAGAACTTCCGGAATAAAATAAATGAAACTAGTCAAATTTAGCATGTAAATGTTTAATATAGAATAAATGCTGTGTTTGGCGCCTTTTTACCTGTTAAACATAACTGTTGTGTGGAAGCGGGTTAAGCGACAGATTCTGTTACAAACCTACTTGCTTTTTAATTATTTTCTTGTTACAAAGGTATGACATCAGATACTAATTTTTTATTCTTTTTGTACGTCTCTAGAAGAATTTCTATGTGTTTAGTTGCAGGAAAGTTGGCTGTTCCTTCCGAATTTCTTGTTAAATATGTTATTAAATAGTAATAGAAATTAAATGTTGAAATAAACAGTTTAACGCCTGTGTGTATAATTTAGTAAGTAGCTAGTGTTGTAGGTGCTCAATATTTTCTTAAAAATAAGATAAACGAAACTATGATTTAATTTATGTGTAGGACTCGATCGCAGGACCTTCCGATCCCGAGACCGAGACGCTGACCACTAGGCTCACTACGGCCCAAAAATATTGGTTTATTGTGCTTCTTGTGACATATACTTTAAAATACAGCAGTATGTATGCTGCTTTTGTTGAGAAATTAACTATTTTGTTTAAAGCTAATTGTGGTAACGATCATACATTAAGCTTGTTAACTCAAAAGTTATTCAAAATCAAATTAAATAAATTACAAAAGAATGACATTATTTTATATTCACATACAATATTTTTCTTGAAATATTTTAAAGAAATATATTTTCTCGATTTTAAAACAAAAATCCCAACTATTAGCTTCCACACTACGTTTATAACGTAAAAAGTGGAAGGTATTATAATCGTTCAGTCCGTCTGTCTCAGTCTGTCTGTCCATCACCCACTTTCAAAGACCAAACTACAAATGCTACAGACAAGTGTAAATGAAAATGTTTGAATGTTTTCATTTTTCAGAAGTACCTTTTAAAACCAAAAAGTTACATGGCAGTTACAATTTGCGCATGACGATTTTCACGAAAACAATATTATGATGTTACCAAGCATACCAAATTTGAAGTTTAGTTCTGTAGAGTGGATTCAGACACCCAGACGGACCAATATTCAAAAACTTCTTTTTTAGAATCGGCACCCTCCAAAACGTGTAGAAAAAAATTGAAGGGAAAAGGTTATTCGGTTATTCAATTAACTAAAAAAGATGAGATAGTTTATCGGCAAATATCAAAACTAGTCTAATTTGAAAAAAAATAAAAAATAATTAAATAACTAAATGAAAATTTCCCTTAAATTCCTTTCCCCTTGCATTGGTTATAACTATTTTAGGGGATACGATACCCAAAAAGTGGTTAAAATATTGATTTTTCAGTTTTTACTTCTTATTATTCACAATATCTTTCTAAACATTTACTGAAAGTTTAATAATGATATCTTCTGTAGAAAAAAAGTTATTAAACATTTTCTGGAGTCATCCCTTAAACTTGAACCTGTATTTCGTCTGCTTTCAACCTGATTTCTCTGCTTCGCGTTTTTTCAATTCTTGTGTTTAATAAATTAAGGCTTTTTTGCTATTTAAGTTAAAATTTTTAACCTGTGTTTTTATATACATGGTGCACAAAATTGTGCATGGAATAAGGTCTACCATTTATAGTTGTTTTTTTAAAAGAATTTTGAATTCAATAATTTGTAAATTTTTTGAGATTTTCAGTATAAATGCATGTTACTTTTTTAATGTTGCTCATATTTAAAAATCCATGCACAGTTCTCAAAAAATTGTTCTAAAAGCAAACTATAAAAGTTTGGTAGAGTTATTCTCAAAATTGAAAGAGGAGTAGCGTTTTTAAAAAGTTGAAAATTGTGACATTTAAAAAAAAAAGGAAAAACTACTTGCAAATATTTGTTTTTATTGTAGGAAAATGTTTATTTATAGTAAACATTATATAAAAACACTTTAATTTAGAAGTTTAAGTGATTTAAAGCGATACTTCAACGCATTCGAATATCATGCATAAGACCAATGAGACTATAATAAATACTTACAAGCCAAAACTTATTATTATTAAATTTACAAGGCTTAAATTGATTGAATTATAAAAAATATGTTTATGAAACCCGCAAAGTATCGAATCAAAGGTTACATGGAATGTCTAAATCACCTAGGCAGAGTTTATAATGCTCGTTTTATGGTATTATGAATATAGTTTAAAAAATACTAACAGATAACTAGTTATTAATAATTATTGGGTAGCTTGCTACTACTACTATTACATATATATTCCGGCTTGTGTGCTTGATCAGAGACCCGCTTATGAAGCCTTCGTCAAGTGAGACAGACACAGAAAGAATTTTTACTGCCACAGAGAAAGGAAAGTACACCCAGGGCGAAGGCGGGAATCGAACCCGTTACAGCACGCAGACTGATAGCGTAGTGGTCCAAACCACTCGGCCATCCGGGCCCCTCCAACCAATTTTGAAAAGTGGAATTATAGAGCCCTGCAAGTCAGCTTCATTTATGGAATAAAAAACAGTTTATAGGAATATTCAGTACAGCTGGAGTAATTTAGCTTTGAAAAAATTAGATTACATTACCATAGATAGAGAAGTTCGGTTCGAGAACTGGATACCACTCCTTTGTTATCATAGATATCATAGTTAAAGTATTATATTGACGGTGATTAGATTGGTGATTAGTGATTAGATCACGTGACTTCCAATGCTAACGACGGGACGCGCATGGAGACCAGAATAAGTGGGCAATTTGCCAGTGTTGCCATCAGTTTTAGGAGAAAAACACTTCGAAAAAATACCATTTAATTCAAAAATTACAAAAAAATACCATACAAATTTTAGCTGCATTTTGAAATCTTTTCAGTGACTTAAAAAAAAACACGTGAAACGCTTTGCTAGTATATTTATGGTATGTTTTTTGTAATTTTAGAATTAAATGGTATTTTTCGTAGTGTTTTTCTCCTAAAACTGGCGGCAACACTGGCCTGATTGCCCTCTTATTCTGGTCTCCATGCGCGTCCCGTCGTTAGCATTGGAGGTCACGTGATTTGTCAATTTAATACTTTAACTATGATATATGTGTTTGTTATTAATTATTTTAATTCATTTTGAATATTTTTCTTCCACTAGAATCAATGATGACTGAAGAGATTCTGGATATTCTGGCATCGAAGAAACACATACTTGAAGACGCTGAAGTTAAAGAAATGTTGGAGATATACGACGACTGCATTCGAAACTCGGATGGAATGCCATACAAAAGGGCAAAGCTTTCAACGAAATCGTACAGCGAGTTTCAAAAGAAGTTCACCGATTTAGTCAACAATGTTTAATTTAAGAACATCGTTCAATGTTCTCATGATATTGTTGAGGATATTTTCAATGTAGATTTTAGTATATGAATAAATAACCAGCTATGCACAGTATGAAGTTTTTGTAGTTTAAGACAGTTGGCTAATTCTGTGTAACTGTAGTGCACTCTTAAAGGAAACGAGCGCTTTTAACTCAGTCTGGGTTAATTTCCACTCCTTTCCGTGCCGAAAATGCACTTCCCCTATCGGAGTGGATTTCACTCTTTTTGCGGAGTGGGTACAAGAAATAAAAGAAAACAATCTACGTCCTACACTCTTAAAATCAGCGGTTTTAACTCAGTCTGAGTTAGTTTCCACTTCTTTCCGGTGCCGAAAAATGCACTTCCCCTATATGAGTGGATTTCACTCTTTTGTTTTAAGAGTGTGTAAATCGCAATTTAAGAAGAGCTTACAAGCTTTTTAAATTTGAAAAATAAATTAAATTAGATAAAGCATGTTACATTATTCGGTTTTAATAAGTGCAGATCAGCTATTCTTATACATATTTTTCATTTAATGTTAAAAATTTAATTGTAATCATTTTTTACACTTGTAACTTACACTAGAGAAAAGATAATTTTTCATGGAATTACCCAGTTATATATCTTTATAGTGAAAGAATTACATTACTATAATATAATTCAAATTAGCAAATCTCTCAAAGAATAAATTAATATTTATCTTTACACACCAAAAAGAAATTTTTGAGCTTCAAATTTAAATCTGAATTTTATAATATAAATTAAGATTCTTATGTATAAAACTACCCTCATAAACTGTGTATAATAAAAAAATAACAATTTTCACTAAAATATAAAATAAATATACTGAATAATGATATCTTTAAATCATCTTTTTTTAATAACACCTAAATTTATATGCGTTTCTGAGTTCCTTATACATAATGTTTCTTTTACATGCGAGATAAATAAAATTGCATTCATATAAGGACAATAAATGTAGTAATTTGTAAAATTTATTTTTAACTACGTATTAAATTAATAACCTTAAATAATATGAGTTAGATATTTAAGCAAATTCTAAAAAAAACGTTCTAAGAAGATTTTTTTTAAACTTAAACTAATGCCCTGAAATTGTGTGCCTTTTACACCCAAAAAGTCCTCCAATGTGAATTCTTTTCATATTCAATCAGTTCTTTGGCGATATTCTTAAAATATAACCATTTATATATTCAATTTCCAGTTGGAATATATTCACTTACAGAATGGATAAGAAATCTCGATAAAAGCAAATTGCACTTTACAAGGTTCAAAAGGATGATTCTGAATGCGTTGCCACATAACAGCGTCAGAGTGCAAGATAAAACAAAAAAAGCAATATTAAAATTCCTCACTGACATACAAAAGAATTTTCTAAACTTTCATAGAAAAAAAAAGACATGCATAGTTTTCTTGAGTATAAAAGGTCTAGTTGTATTTCTTTTATGGAAAGTGCGAAATAATTTATAGAACTCTCTCATGGTTGAACAAAGATATTCAATCGAATGCATTTCTCGAAAAGCGCATACTTTTCAAACGTCTTTATGTTTAACATGTGCTAAAAGTAATATAAAATTCAATAATGCCGTTTTACTTTACATAAAGAGTACATCTTTATAGGAAATTCGATGCAAATAATCAAAGCTCGATTACGAAAATAAACATTTACTTGAAACGTAAATTATTTCGAAGAAATTACATCGAAATATTTACACTGCAAGTGTTATTACTTTAGTTAAATTCGTTTCAATCTTCGAAAACATTCCTTGACCAAGTTGTCTTACTTAATCCAACGCACGATATATAAAACTTTAAAAAAATTAAGGAATAGAGAGGATGTCTCAAACATAAAAAAAATTAGACATTTTATTTTTAAAAGCAACACATACTTACATCAGCGTCTCTCTCTAGTTTCTTTCCAATTACTTTTCGAATGCACCGTCGAGTTTTTTCAATGACATTCCAATTTCCTGTTTTTCTTCGAAAGCGTTTTTATACGATAACTTGTGTTTTTCACTCTATAGATTCGTTTCATGATCTCGTTTTTGCAAGAAAATCGGAAGTATAAAAAAAATCTGAAGTCATCTTAAGTACATTTCCTTGGATGAGCATATTGTCCTCCTCAGGCTGACATATTTGACAGCGCTAATCAAAAAGGTTCCAAAAGTAAGCTTTGAGTTAATGTTTGAATGTAAAATATATAGGGTAATTCCATGTAAAATTATCCTTTCTGTAATGTAAATGACGTGTGTAAAAAGTGATTATCACTACAACTTTTAACATGAAATGAAAAGAAAAAATAGCGGAATAGCTGATCTACACGTATTAAAACTAAATAAAGTAACGGGTTTTATTTAGTTTTGAATTATTTTTCAAATTTAAAAAGCTTTTAATCTCCTCTTAAATTGTGACTTACACTACAGTTACATGGAATCCTCCTCTTACTACTACATACATATTCCGGCTTGTGTGCTTGATCAGAGACCTGCTTATGGAGCCTTCGTCAAGTAAGACAGACACAGAAGGAATTTTTACTGTCACAGAGAAAGTAATATACACCCAGGGCGAAGGCGGGAATCGAAACCGCACCCATTACAGCGTGCAGACTGCTGGCGTACTGGTCCAAACCACTCGGCCATCCGGGCCCCAGGAATCTTACAATACCATTCCATTTTATTGAGAGTTAACCAATAAAAGTCATTATAGATGGCGCAACGAACTATGAAAGAGGGATATTACGTAGAATTTTTTTAGGTAACATTATTATAGATGTAGTAAAGTGCGAGACAACATTTCAAAGGCACAAACTTGTCTTTACTTATTTTTTCGATGCATCTTTCTAATACGAAAGGATTCGAAATGCTTTGAGAATTCCCAGCGCAAAAATCAAAAATAATTAAAACAATTATTGAATTCAACTTTTTTTTAAAAAAATAATCTATTCATAGTAGACCTAATTCCATGCTCAATTATGTGCACCATTTATATAAGAACACAGGCTAAACATTTCAAAATTCTAACTTAATTAGCAAAAAAGCCTTAGGAATTTATTAAACACAAGAATTGAAAGGGAACGCGAAACAGGGAAAACAGGTTGAAATCGGACGAAATACATATTCAAACTTCAATTGATGACTCCAGAAAATATTTAATAACTTTTTATCTACAGAAGGTATCATTATGAAACTTTCAGTAAAGGTTCAGAAAGATATTGTGAATAATAAAAAGTAAAAACCGAAAAAGCGATATTCTGACCAATTTTTAGGTACCGCATCCATTTAAGAACTGACAATTTGATAGGTATCAATTTCTCTTTACGTGCTTTTTCGACGACTTTTTCTAATACAAAAGTATTCAAATTGATTATAATAAAAATCTTATGTATGCCATTCATAACTAATGAATAAGAAGTTCCGTTTAATAAAATCTCTATAACCAAATATCTGGCTAAATTACTAAGAATATTAGATTATAAGTACCACAAGAATTGCCTAACTTTTTATACACTGTAAAATTGTGGTAGAACGTTATTCTGTAAAAATTGTAGCCCTCGTGTAGCTCTAGTGTGACGATAATTCATACTAAACTAAATCTGTAAAAATTGTGGTCACATGTGCTGCCTTTAGCTTTGCGTAGTAACGCTACACCACAAAAACAGTGGAAGCTTTTTCTTCCTTTTTTGTATTTTAACATTACACATTACATTTTGTTAAACGTTACTACATAAAACTGGGGGCATCTCATCTAGCCACCAGTTTTACAGAGTATCGTTTCATTGAATTGTTACAATACGTAAAAGGAATCTCAAAATAAAATCATATTATAGGTATATAACGTTGTTATTTGAGTGATTGTGAACCCACTAGTGAACATCTATATTACAATTTATGTATTTCTCATAGAATAAAAAAAAATTTAATACTATTTCCATAAAGCTAGTTTATACAAGTTTTATGGTGTTAATTTCTATCAATTACAGATTTCTATCAATATTAAGCCAAAATTTTGCGATGTAGTAATTCTTTTATAAGGTAGCTAAAACGAGGACAGAACATGTGAATGCATCCTCCATGCCATGTCTCCATAATCAATCCCATATCACACTGGTGCAATTTCGTTTTAGATAAAATCCATTTTGTTCCCAGTAGATAACAAAAATATATGTGTTTTTAACTGAGTGTGTAGTCCAATAAGTGATTAAACACTCAGTAACATTTTACTAAACTCCTTTAATTTACAAGCTTACTTTATATTGAAACATTTTTAGGGTAGGGGTAGGTACAAGTATTTTCCGTCTTGTGCGCTTGATCAGAGACCCGCTTATAAAGCCTTCGTCAAGTAAGACAGACACATAAAGAATTGTTTACTGTCAAAGAGAAAGGAATATACACCCGGCGGGAATCGAACCCGCACCCGTTACAGCACACAGACTGACATCACTCAAGAAGGAAAATCGAATACGACACAATACAGCGTCTCCAGTCTGGAAAGTTGGTGGGAGAAAGAAAAACGCTGGTACTCTCAGAACAACATACATCTCACTAATTCGACCCATCTTGGAATTTGGCATTCTAATTTATTGTTGTGCCTCAGAATCAAATCTTGAGAAACTTGAAAAGGTCCAGCTTTGCGCTGCTCGGATCATCACTGGGCTAAGAAATACGTGCCCCAGGGACATTGTGCTTTTCGAGGCAGACCTACAACCCCTAGAACTTAGGAGACATGCCTGCCTATCAAAATACTACAACAAACTAAGTGCTCTAGGTTCATACAATCGCACCGCCACCTACTTCAAAAACTGGCGTAATAATCAGAGACTCAAGAGACACAGTCCCTTCAGCCAATTGGTTACTTTTAATCCTGTTGATGGTGCAGTGGAGCCGCATCACCTAGCACAGTGCCTCGACCCGGTTGATGATCTTGGTGATGTCTTTTTCCATACTGAATTACCAGTACATGTCAATAAACAAACAGATCTTCCGGTCATTCTAAAGCAACTTGCTCTTGAGAGAATCAGAGAGATTCCAAATGATGCCATTCAGGTCTACACGGATGGCAGCAGAGATGACTATAACCGATCTGGCAGTGGAATTTACATCAAATTTCAAAGCCATGACTTAAGGATACAGAGGAAAAATCCTGACTACTGCTCAGTTTTTCGCAGTGAACTGATAGCCATCGACGAAGCCCTTGGTCTTCTTGCGTCTCTTCCCCATGGAAACGAGATCTGGATTCTGTCTGATAGCAGAAGCGCATTACAGCATCTGAGAGATTGGCATGGTGTGAGAGACAATGTGGGAGTGACAATTCTTAACAAGTTAAAACGGCTTTCCATGTCGCATCAGATTCATCTGCAGTGGATCCCCTCCCACGTCGATATTGAGGGGAACGAGATCGCGGACTATTTAGCAAAGGCTGGTGCTGGCGAGGCCTCTGTTCCGTCAGTGCCTCTCACCTTTTCGGAGATACACTCGAGGATTAAACACAAGAACAGGACTACTTGGATTGTCCCCCCCAGTGCACCATTGGTATCAATGTTCGCGTCCTGGAAGCTCCCTTGCTCCTGGCTTTAATAGACAGGATCAAACTGCTCTTGCCCGCTTTCGAAGTGGCCACCTTAAGACATTGAAATTTAATGAGGGATCCAGGAGCTTCGAAATTTGTTCTAACTGCTTTTCTGAGCAGGCTTCGCCTGATCACATACTCGCATGCCTGGGGCTCTCCAAGCAGGATTTTGACGACGACCCTTTAATGGTGTTGGACTTTCTGAGGGTGTACGATGTCATGGACCTGGTCTAGCACTGCTGGCCTCCGGGGGCATGCAACAACAACAACAACAACAAGAAAAACGCTTCTTTGCTCTTCGATTTCATTGATATTAAAGTCATTCATTGATATTAAAGTAGACTTCATTTCGTATTAAAGTAGTAAATAGGAAAAGTGTTCATTGCTGAAGTTCCCATTACGATACACATAAATCAATATACAAATTTAAAGTTAATTAATTATATCCCTTTTAAGGTACTTAAGAAATGACATTTTTGAAACCACGACTGCATCCTGGTACTTAAAATGGAAATTTCTGTGAATTAACAATACATTGAGTTTTTAAACTAATGCATATCTTAAATATGATATATAAGCTATGTAAATTATAATTTAGAGCAATCTACCTGTAACATGGTTTAAGTTATTAGCTGTCATTTGACTTTACGGAATGACCGTTACGGAATGACTAAAAGTTTCATAAATTTTATATTAAATTAAAAGTGTGTAAAGTAATAAATTTAATTTTTTTATTATCTAAAATATTCATAAGATATTAAACATTACATTATATATATTTATTCACATGTGAAAGGTTTTTCAAATACTTATCGAGGTCGATTTCCAACAAGTTGAAATTCGGCTGAATTTGCTGAGAAAACAAATCCTTTTTTGTCCACAAGGCATCGATCTCCTTTTTCGGGAAATGTGAAAACATGTCCTTTATCGCCCCTGCTTTCTTAAACCATAATTTGAAAGCTTGGAGTATATTTTTAAACCTAATTAGTAAATATTTTAAAAAAAAAGTTATATTTCAAAAAGTTTACATTTTTATGAAATTGCCCATTAATTAAGATTTCAACTTATTAACTATAAATATTCGATACTGAACTAACAGTACTATGGTTTTACATAGTAGTTCCTTTTAAATTAACTCTAGCTAATAGCTACAAACGACAAATCAACTCAAGTTGTAAGCAATACGACTTTTTAAGTCACAAACTAAACAACTCGTATATTGACTTTCTTATTTTAAACAGATTTTTTTGTCGATTTTTTGTGACCTGTTTTTATCATTACCCGTGTTGTTCACGGTTGAGTGCCAGAAAGTTAATTAAACGAATTACAAACAGGATAAAAGTTTTTTTCTAGTCTTTTAATTTTGAAGAAATATACATTTTTTACTTCTTTGGCGTTGCTTTTATTAATTTGATTTCAATTTTTGTGGTTCTTTTTAAATTTAATTAGAATTCTCGTGGTTGGAGGTTTGTTAGAAGAAAAACAAAAACTATTAATTAAAAGTTTCGCATGATTCTTTTTTTTGATTCAAAGAATTTTGTGTTCCTATTATTTTACCCAAAATTAAACAGAGTTGCTAACAAAAAGCAAACTCTTGTGTTGTTTAAACTTGAATTCTATAAAAAAAATAAGTTTACAAAAAAACATTTTTAAGTATTTTCTTTTTTTTTATTATATATGAAATACAGTTTCAAAAATATATATTTTGTAACAAAGTTTAAATTTTAAATAATTTTTTTAAAGATTTCGTAAAAAAATGAAATAATTATCACTGAAATAAATTCTTGCATCCGTTATTAAAGAACAAACAATGATATTTTATTGAATTTTTTTATATTTTGTAGATATATATGGTTAATCTAAATTTTAGAAAAATATTTTTTTCTCTTTTAAGCCACGTGATAATTTAATATACACATTATTTCCATTCAAATTAGGTGCAATAAATGTATTACAAATCTATAATAAGGTTACAAATCAAACCACTTCCCTTAGAACGTTCTGTATTTAAATATGCTTTTGCTTTCCATTTATTCTTCTAATCTTCTTAGATTGGAATGCAGCCCTAATGATATATTGCATGATATAGGGAATCATGAATAAAAGCAGAGATAGAAGTTCAAATTGAAGGTCTAATAATAGATGTCATCCTTGATTTCAATGCTTCCATTGATAAGAAGATTAGCATATATACGTGGAATCGAGAAATGGTCGTTGCGTTCACTAAAGCTATTTCCATTTAAAGATTAAATATTCCTATAATTTAAATTGCAAGAATTACAAATGAAAACATTTCTCCGTATCCCCTTCTATTTTGATGCATCTAAGACCTATTTGTACTTCAACATTTAACTTGACAACACTCTTTTGGCGAAATTTAGAACACCTTGAACTTTAAAATTCTGTCTTTCATTAACAACTTAACATTTGCTTTTTTTTCTCGATAAATCTATCAAAATAACGCATTTGTTATTTGTGTTTACTTTGGTTGAATCCTTCGTTTTTCAAGAAAAAAGGCCCTAGTAAAAAAAAGAAAGAGAGAAGGACGTAGCAGCTGACAGTAGTCAAGGTAACGAAATCAAAGAGCCAAAAGTAGTTTTTTTTTAAACTGATAATAACATGTATTGCTTCCATTTTAAATAGATTAACCTTAGTCACACACTTACCCACACTGTAAAAAAGCCTTGTTTTAACAGAGAAAAACTCTCAGTAAGTGTACTAGAAAAAAAACGTATATTTACGGAAAAAAATTGGTTGATTTTAAAGAAACAATTAGTAATTTTAACTCAAAAGCTGTTTTTTAAACAGACAAATTGTGAAGAATAAACAAAATTCAAACTCCCCGACACCCAAGCGGCAGGTAGAGATACTTATCACAATAAAGCAAATTTAAAAAAAATGTCGAACCCAGTTACGAACCACAAAACTTTATATTTTCGGTCCCACGCTCTCCCAACTGAGCTATTTCGGCAAACAGTTAAACTTAAAACTGTTGTCCGGTTGCAGTCTAGTACAATTTACGCAGAATAATACCCCGTGTGAAGGGAGTGCACGTTAAATATCCTCCAAAGTCCTAACGCTGCGTACGATGTCGCCCTTAATGGTTGCGTTGGGTGCCTACTCAGGTGTCGGCTCATCACCTGACTGTGGTTCTAAAATATGATGCCCGTCGCCAATAGCCCTCGTGTATCTCTATTGCGACGATAATTAAAATTAAACTAAACTAAAACAATTTACGCTATTAAAAACAGAAAAACAAACTTAAAAAAAACAATATTAAAAGGCCTCACTGACATGCAAAAGAATTTTTATACCTTTCATGAAAAAAAAGTAATGCTTAGTGTTATGCAGTATAAAAGGTCCAGTTGCATTTCTTGTCCTTCTTTTAGGAAAAGTGCGAATTAATTCATAGTTTAGTTTGGGGGAGGGGGGGAATTATCGTCGCACTAGAGCTACACGAGGGCTATTGGCGACGGGCGTCGTATTTTAGAACCACAGTCAGGTGACGAGCCGACACCTGAGTAGGCACCCAACGCAACCGTTAAGGACGACATCGTACGCAGCGTTAGGACTTTGAAGGATATTTTAACGTACACTCCCTCGACACACACTCTCGATTCGTCGGAAGTTTTTGGATGCACGGGCCGTTTATAGGTCTGCAGTTATTTTGGCGATGCCCGGACCCGATACTGGGACATTTCGCATGCTAGGCGAGTGCCTAACCGACTGGGCTCCCCAGCCCCCGAATTAATTCATAGAATTCACGGTTGAACAAAGATGTTCAATCAAATGCATTTCTCAAAAGTGCATACTTTTCAAAAGTATTTATGTTTAACGCATGCTAAAAGTAATATAAAATTCAATAAAGCTGTTTAACTTTACATAAAAAGTACATCTTTATAGTAAATTCGATGCAAATAATCAAAGCTCGATTGCCAAAATAAACATTTACTTGAAACGTACATTATTTCGAAGAAATTACATCGAAATATTTACACTGCAAGTGTTTATTACTTGAGTTAAATTCGTTCCAATCTTCGAAAACATTCCTTGAGCAAGTTGTCTTACTTAATCCAACATACGATATAGAATACTTTTTTTTTAAAGTTAAAGAATTGAAAGAGTGTTTCAAAACATAAAAAGCTATACATTTCATTTTTAAGAGCAACATATACTTACATCAGCGTCTCTCTTCAGTTTCTTTCCAATTACTTTTCGAATGCACCGTCGAGTTTTTTCCATGACATTCCAATTTCCTGTTGTTCTTCAGAAGCGTTTTTATTCGAGAACTTGTGTTTTTCACTCGAGATTCGTTTCACGATCTCGTTTTTGCAAAGGAAATCGTAAGTATTTAAAAAAAATTCTGAAGTCATCTTCAGTACATTTCCTGGGATGAGCATATTGTCCTCCTCGGGCTGTGTTTTGAGATTTGGAATCGCTAATCAAAAAGGTTCCAAAAGTTAGTCTTGAGTTAATGTTTTGAATAAAAAATATACCGCCCCATTTTATTGATAGTTAGTTGGTAGACATATATATTCAGGTTTGTGTGCTTGGGGCCCGCTTATAAACCTTCGTCAAGTAAGACAAACACATTACACACACGCATATAAGTGGATCCATCTAATTTTTAGAGACAGGGGCCAACTAGAGGATCCCCAGAATTGACTTGTCATCCCCAGAAGTATTTATTTGGTATGGGAACTTAGAGGACTTTGTGACCACGGCGGATTTAACGTGCACCAGTCACCATTAGCGTACACGGGGGTCTTCGGAAGGCAGCGGGACTCGAACTCGCAACCTTAGGGATGCCAGTCCAAGACCTTACCGACCAGGCTATCCCGGCCCCTTAGCCGTTATTGGTTGGTAGACATATATATTCAGGTAGTTGACCAGTGAATTTCAGTATAGGTGGCACACTGGGGGCACTGAGAAAAAGGGATATCGCCAAAACTTTTTCAGCTAATAACAATAATAGATGTAGTTGAGCACTGGCAATTAGGTAAAGGTATAGTATTACGTATTATATTTAATTTTTTGACGAAAATTTCTGCTACAAAAGAATTCAAGATGATTACGTAACAAATCTTATGTTTGCCCTTCATAACAGATAAATAATAAAAATAATAATAAATATAATAAAATTCCTACAACCAAACACTTGGCTGAATTACTGCAGATAAAATTATAAAAAAACACAAGAAGAGTCCAACAATTTTAACATTGTGGACTCCGAACACATGCGCTGCCTGCAGCTTTACGGAGTAACACTACACTTAAAAAAATAGAAGAAAATTTAAACTTTTTCCTATTTTGGATATCAACGTTAAGGGGATACGGTGCCCAAAACATTATTTCTAGAAATAGAAACATAAACTTGTAAATAATAGTGGTTTTATGTTAATGTTCACTCTAAACAAACATTTTCTAGCAATAAAAACAAATATTTAAAAGTAGTTTTTCATTTATTTTTTAAAAAATTCAAAATTTTGAACTTTTTTAAAACTATACTTCTCTTTCAATTTTGAAAATAACTTCACCACACTTTTATAGTTTGTGTTTAGTTTTATTTGTTCAAGAACTGTGCATGGATTTTAAAATGTGAGCTACAGTTAAAAAGTAACATGCATTTATACTGAAAATCACAAAAAAAAATTACAAATTATTGAATTCAACATTTTTTTTATAAAACAACTATACATAGTAGACCTTATTCCATGCACAATTTTGTGCACCATATATATAAGAAAATAAGTTAAAAATTTCAAAATTCTAACTTAAATTGCAAAAAAGCCTTAGGGATTTATTAAACACAGGAATTGAAAAACGTGAAACCGAGAAAAAAGGTTGAAAGCAGACGAAATACGTATTCAAACTTATATTAATGACTCCAGAAAATATTTAATAGCTTTTTTTCTACAGAAGATATCATTATGAAACTTTCAGTAAATGTTCAGAAAAATATTTTGAATAATAAGAAATAAAACTGAAAAATCGATATTTTGCCCAATTTTTGCGTACCGTATCCCCTTAAACATTACATTTTGAGTAACGTTACTCTGTAACACTGGCATCAGCACATGCTGCTATCAGTTTTACGGAGTATCGTTTCATCAAATTGTTACATTATGAAAAAAAGAACCTAAACTGATATTTTAAGTAACTAATGTTGTTACTTGAGCAATTGTGTACCCTTCAGTGAATCACCGTTGTAATTTATTTTTTAGCTTGCAAACAAGAAATGTAGATAACTATTTTCATAAAGCTAGTTTACAGCAATTTTAAGGAGTTTATTTATACCAAGCTATACTAAGAGTTACAGTTTAGTTATTCTTTAAAAAAAACTCCCTAAAACAACGACGGAACGTGCGAAGGACATGCTTTACATGTATCAATAGCAACTTAACAGTTTTTTAATATTCTTAATAAATCTATTAAAATAATAGATTGGTTACATGTGTTTACTTTGGTTGAATCTTTCGTTTTTCAAGAAAAAAGGCCTCGGACAAAAAGAAAATGAAAAGGATGTAGCAGCTGCAGTCAAGATAACGAAACAAGACATAACTAGTTTTTTTTTAAGTCATAGCATGTACTACTTCTAATCTGAAATACACTCTTAAAACAAAAGAGTGAAATTCACTCCTATAGGAGAGTGCATTTTCGAACGGAAAGGAGTGGAAATTAAATCAACTGATTAAAACCGCTCGTTTAAGATGTAGAAACGCAGATTGTTTTTTATGTCTTTTACCCATCCGAAAAAGAGTGAAATTCACTCATATAGGAAAGTGCATTTTCGGCACGGAAAGGAGTGGAAATTAACTCAGACTGAGTTAAAACCGCTCGTTTGTTTTAAGAGTGTAGGTTAGCCTCATTCGCACACTTACCTACACTGTAAAAAAGTCCTGTTTTTACAGAGAAAAACTGTCAGTAAGTGTGCTAGAAAAATACCGTATAATTTACGAAGAAAATCGGTTAATTTTAAAGGTGCAATCAGTAAATTCAACTCAAAAAGCTGTTTTTTAAACAGTCTTTTTCTGTTTTAGGTTATGTTATCATTTAGTATACAGATTATTCCCATTCAAATTAAGTTTATTAAGTATATGAGCAATCTATAAAAACTTAACAAATCAATCCATATCCCTTAGAACAGGGGTTCCCAACCTTTTTGCACCTGCGTACCACTTAACTTATTAAGAAATTTTGGCATACCACCAGACCTAAATATTTTAATAAACGTATAATAGTTACTCTTCTAAAAGTGTTCAAATTACTTCATATTTAATGGTTAGATATTAGTTTATTTATAACATGCTTATAATAAAGGAGAAAAAAATATTAAAATGGTAATAATTAAATGGTAAAATATTAATTTACAGTTTTATTTATTACCCATAGGTCTAAAAACATACAAATAAAAAAAATCGTACAAACTCAGCAAAAAATTAATCATCATACAAAATATACTTTTATAGACTTTAGTGCGAAACTTGTTGTGGTTTGCCTGTGATTTAAATATCAACATTAGGAGTAATGGAACTTATCTTCACTCTTAAGTCTTCTTCAACACTTATTCTGCTTCTATGTTTTTTTTATGTACAAGCGTTCAGAAAATCAACTCTCACACAAGTAACTTGTAACAAATGGCATCAAAAATAGAGAGTTTGCCGGAAAATCAAAGGGTACTAGGTTTTATATCTGATCCAGATGTTAAAGATTTCTCTTTAAAATAATGTTAATATTTAAAATAACGAGTAATATGTTTGCGAGCTCTCTGCTCATCCGTACAGAAGCTATTAATAGTATCATGTTGCTCACAACACTCACGCGTACCACCTCAAATTTTCCTGCGTACCACCAGTGGTACGCGTACCACCGATAATGGGAACCCCTGCCTTAGAACATTCTATATTTAAATATGCTTTTGATTTCCCTTTATTCTTCTAATCTCCTTAGATTTGAATACAGCCCTAATGATATATTGAATGATATAGGGAATCATTAATAAAGCCAGAGGTAGAATTTCAGATTGAAGGTCTAATAATAGATGTCATCCCTGATTTCAACGCTTCCATTGGTAAGAAGATTAGCGTATACGTGGAATTGAGAAATGGTCATTGAGTTCGCTAAAGCTATTTCCATTTAAAGATTAAATTTCCTTTAATTCAAATTGCAGGAATACAAACAGAAAAAGGCTCTATATCTCCCTCTATTTTGATACATTTAAGATGTATTGGTATTTTTTTTAAAAACTCATTTTTAAACAATCTTTAGGTAAGATTTCGACACCTAAAAATTTAAAATTCTATCAGAAATTATCACCTTGATTTGCTGTATTATTTTCTCATAAACTCAAACGAAATGAAACATGTGTGCTTTGTTTTTAGTTTGGCTGAATCCTTTGGTATTTAAATAAAACACTCTAGGACAAAAAAAAAACCTTCAGTTTAACCGGTTAAAATATTTATTCAAACAGCCAACAGTATACAAGGTAAATCACATGGCCAAATATAGTTTAAAATAACATGAAATTACTAAAAAAACACTAATTAAGTTGCTTAAAATATAAAATTTACTTAATATAACGTGTACTGCTTCAAAACTGAAATAGGTTAGCTATTCGCACACTTAACAATATTTTTATTCATTCTAAACTAGTTACAATGTGGAACTAAAAAGATATCCACTCTAAAAATAAATATTCAATCAAAATCTTCTATAAATTATTCATAACCAAATACTTTATTAATTTGATAAGATATTGAAATAACTTAAGCGGCTTAAAGCCTTTGTTTGGCTTAATTCTAAATTTGAAAATATTCCAAAACATAAATAAAAGCTATCATTCCATAAAAACGAAGCGAAACTTATTCCCTAAAGAAATTAAACTTAGACTTCCTATACACTTTTCTTAATTTAAAGAATGCATTTTAGAAGATATTGAATTTATGCTACTTTAATTTAGGTTTTTTTTTTCTCTGAAAAATATCCTTTTCAATATCAGATAGGGCTAAGCGTTGTACAAAATCAATGTTTTTTATTGGATTTTTTTCTCCAACACTACTTTTTGAATATCACTAGATCTCATTGAAAGATAAAATATTTATTTCCTAATAAAATCTTTATTCCGTTGAAAGATGTTTTTGAAAATTTATATTAATTTTCTTTGAGTTCGTTCGGTTTATTGTGTTCCCCGAAAGTAAAGAAGCAACTATTGATTTCAGCGTTTCATTCGGTACAAATTGAATTAATAACCTTCGTAATGTATTTTTTAAATAACTGAGTTTATATTAGTGATTTTTTTTTTTAACTTGAGATACTCGTTATTCGACGAAGAAATTATTCTGCCATCTATATTAGGATAGTACTGTTGTGAACAGGTAACCTGAGGAATCCTATTTTTTCCTGAAAAAATTAATATTTTAGTACATTTTCTTATAGGTTTTAGTAATTAACTGTGTACAAAGATAGTTCAAGTCATTTTCTGAGCCGTATTTCTCTATGAGCTAATTAAGCTATAGCCTAAAGCACCACATTTTTTAAAGGTGGCAATTCGAAAATATTTTCCAACGTTAAAATATAATTTACCGTGTAAAGTATTAAATTTGAAGCTTTATGGTTCGATGTCATGAAAAGTGTCAGGTTACAGATGTGATGAGGCGTTACACAGATACAACAAAATTAACTTTTTATAATTGCGTGAAAAAAATCCGATTTTTACATTATAATTTTAATATCAGACGCGTGCGAAAAGTTATACTTTTAGAAACAGTGATACAAAATTACTTTTTTCACCAAAGCAGTGAAAAAAAGTACTTTTTTCACTCTTTTCATAAGATGCCAACATTTCAAGTAAAATTTCTATTTCAAAATATTCATAAAATCCTGAAATTTATTGATCTGCTTTATTTATAAATATTATGCGCGTGAGTTTTATTATTTTTTTTATGTTTGAATCAGTATCCATGTTCAAATGTGTGACTTTAAACTAAAAAATAAGTTTGTATTTTGTAGTTCCAGAGATTTATCGATGCCAATCTTCTTTACGTAAAAAAATTAGCACGTGAATTATTTTTGAACCAATGAGATTTGATTTTTTTTCACGTAATTATAAAAAATAGTGTATGAAACACGTGTGAAAAGTAAACTTTTTAAAACACGTGTCATTATTTCACTCGCTCGTGAAATAAAATCCACTAGTTTTAAAAAGTGTTACTTTTCACACTTGTTGCATAAATAACTATTTTATAATATCGTGCAAAAAACTAACTTTTTCAAATTAATAATCGTGGCAAGAGTGATGCTTTTAACGAAATCGTGTTTCAAAGTTACTTTTAAGCACTAGTGCAACAAAGTAAATAAGAGCATATGATTGGTGTACAATTCTTTATTTGAGCGTGATATTTCATTCGGCGGCTTTGTGATTGGTGGAAATGTCTTTATTTGAACGTGATTCTTTAGTTGGCGTCTTATTTCCAATGCCAATCTAAGAAATACTTTTGCACGTGATTTTAAAATAATCATTAATATAAATGATCGCCTTCAAATCATTTGAACGTGATAATAAAATAATTAATAAGCCAATCAATAAATGCCAATTTAATAAATACTTTTTTTGCACGTTATTATAAAAAATAGTGTATGACAACACGTTGGAAAATGCTTTTTTTAAAATCGTGAATTTATTTCACTCGCTCGTACCTCGCTCGTGATAATTTATTCAACTCGTTTAAAAAAGCTTTACTTTTCACACTAGTTGCATAAATAACTATATAATACCAATCTTTAAAAGTTAAAAATATAGCGAACATACATCTTGAAGGGAGAATGATCCCACTTGACCGCGGGTCTCCAGACCAAAGTGGTTCAGTGTTAATCCAAAGAAGAAAAATTGTCCCGAAAATCCCTCTTTTTGAAATTCGTTCGAATTTTTTTTTAATTTTCAATAAATACTTTTACACAGAATAGTCAAAGCAATTTCAAAAAGTGATAGAGACCTGCAAGTTATCTACATTTATCATTTAAAAAAAAAGCCATTTGTTAAAACATTCAATACAGCCGGAGAAATGTGGCTTAGAAAATAATGTTTTCCCGTTGGATTAACACTGAGACACTTTGGTTCGGAGACCCGCGGCCAATTGGGCTCATTCACCATTAAGTACATATTTTCCAAAAATCGGTAACTGAATAATGTCTCTGAAATAAATCGATTTTTTCTAAAAGCAAAAAAAAAAATCGTTAATTAGGGACAAAAACAGTAAAAGACACTATTTCTTAAAAATAATATTAAAAATTGCAAATTAACACATATCCAAATATTGACCCTAACTGGGTTAACATCAAAAACGAAACTGTTAGAAAACCATTTTTTCTAGAATCACCTCCCTCCTATGCGTGCAAAAAACACAAAATCCCTATTTCGGATTTTTGACCCCATCTCGATAATTTCATTACCTTATGCTACACTGCTCAAAAGAATTAGGACTCGTCACTTGACTGTGGTTCTAAAATACGACGTCCGTCGCCAATAGCCCTCGTGTAGCTCTAGTACGACGATAATTCAAACTAACCTAACCAAAAGAATTAGGGGAATTCATGGTTTAAACCCTTTCATCCCCAATGATTATGTTTTTAATCATCAGCTTGCGATTTTTTTTTTCTCATTAAGTTGAGCTTGCACTTATTTATCGTTAGATGGACGAATTATGTCTTTTGAAGAAATAAATAATGTTGGTTTTAATTATATGAAAATATGAAAAACATGGTAAAATAAATTTCGCTCGCAAAAAATGTTATGAAATAAATTGACCCTAAATTTGTGAGATGTTTATTAAGGTGTTAATTAAAGATGTTTGAAAAGTCATTTTAACTTTTTTAACAAATAAATTTATGAAAAAAATATTGTTATAATTTATTCAAAAGTTATGATTCCAATTTTTTTCCCCTTAAATTTCATTTTTAAAAAAATAGATTTTTTCCCTTATTTTTACCATATCATCCTGGATGTATACTGAATCATTACAATTTAGATTAGAATAAAAATAACTTAAACTGAACGTTAACGGATCTATTTGATAGCTTTTCAAGAATTTTATATATGTTTAAAAATAGTATAAACTGTAATAAATAGACTAGAGTGTTTTTTTAAACAAAAGTACGCGAAGTGCTCCCCTAATTGTTTTGAGCAGTCTATTTCGGAAAGGTAATTCAGTATAGGTTCATATTAGGTAATTGAAAGTAAAAACGAGATGAGCCGTTTGCAGTTGCTTACCAACTATAACCCTAAAAAGAAATGCTGCAAAAGCGTTATTGTTATTGCCAAAGGACAACGAAATTGTTTTGCAAATACGATATCTGCGCGTTTGAAAAGTTTTTAATGCATTCTGCTCTACCCGGATCAACATCAAAAGTAAAACTTGAAAGATACTTAACAATACCGCCAAACAATTCATAGCAAAACTTTGATATCAAGTATCCAAACAAACCATCAAAACTTCCCATAACTAAAAACCACCCACACATTTCCAAATCCAAACCTCAGTTCCTTTAATTGAGATAATTCCGAGTATTAATTTTTCAAAGAGGAAACTACTCCGATTGAACTTCTTTTCTGCAACGAACTGACTCTTTCAGATTCCCCTTGCTGTAATTGCTAGCTCTTTACATAAGGTACGTCTAAAATATCATTAAAATAGCCTCGGTAATCTTTTGATAATAAGCTTGGAACTTGGTGAGCCACGAAAAGAGAAGGTCGAAAATATTGATATTTGAATGTGTTAGTTTGACATAGCTGTAAAAGCCCATTTTCAAACATGAGTAAAATTACTCAAATTTGAGCATACAGTCCCTGGACAAATTATTAGACGCACTGCAAGATTTCATGTATCAATCAATGATGAGCAAAATACCTTTAGAAGGACATTTGTGTTCCTAAACTTAAGCTATTGAATAGAAAATGCTATCTGCTATACTTAATACATATATCGACATCTTTTTTAATGATATGGCATTCTTTGGTATGTTTTCATCATTACTAAAAAAATACAGTGCGTCTAATAATTTGTCCAGGGACTGTAATGCATAGTCAAAATAGCTCTGGGTAACTATTAATCAAGTTTGAAACTCAGATATACTCATTTCTGAAACCATGCTTATACTCAAGAATGAAACACTCAGTGATCATTTTTGATCACGTCCAATATTTAAAAATGAGTTTAAATCGTCCTTAAGTGCTTAATTTTGAGTATGCCCTGTTTCAAAATTTTATATATTGTTGTTTAAAAAAATTGAGTATCATCATTACTTGTAGATTTTTTTAAATATTTTCCAGTACATATCGTCGGTAAAATGACAAAACCACGAATGTGCAAAAACACAAAAGTGCAAAGGGATGGAAAACCGGAAACAGTTAAACCGGTTTTTGGCTTCGGTTTTAATGGGCAAAAACATTTCTTTAGCTGAACCAGTTAAAATTGAAGAACCGGTTTGAATAAACATTTTAACCGGTTAAACTGAAAGTTTGTTAGTTGGCATTGTCGTCGCTCCAGAGCTACACGACGCACGGCAGTTGGCAACGGGAGTCGTAATTAAGAATCACAGTCAAGTGACGAGCCACTAAACTGAAGGAAAAATTTAATGCAGTTAGTCAAAAAGCAGTTAGTTAATAAGTCAATGGATTATGGCGTCATAAAGTATATCATAATGGATTTGTATGATATGGGTTCATTATTTATTAACACCCTCGCTGCGGATAATGCCCTAAGGCTCCAAGAACTATGCTACTGGCAATGCTATTCCTATGACACATTACGCAGCAACAAACATCTTCATACCTACCATATTTCAAACCTAACCTAAAGAGACAGCCGGAGTCGTTCAACCAACCAAGCAACTAGAACCGGTTTTTCAAAGGAACGGTTTTTAGTTACTTTTAACTGGTCGCGGTTAAAATCGGGGGGGGGGGGGAAGAACCGATTAAACCGAGAAGCGGTTTTATTTTTCAAAAATCGCAAATCCTTGGAATCTGCACATTCGTGGTTGACCGATGAATTATGTTGCGTATAGGATGTTGTTGTTGTTTCTAATGCTACTCGGTAACCGAGCCCGGAGTAGAGAACTACCCGATTTTAAGGCGAAGTGGGGCGGCTTCCGTTTTTTATTGAGCGCCACAAGGGCGGAAGTCCGACTTTTGCTCGCAGCATGACACATCCGTTTTACAGGAAGGTCCCTTTCACACATCCATTCTCACTCACATATCGGAATTTTTGATCCAGATCAAAGGCCGATAACCCCCTGATCTGGTACCCCCAGAGGTATTAATTTGGTATGGGAACATGGAGGACTTTGTGACCATGACGTATTTAACGTGCTCCAGCCACCATTAGCAACACGGCGGTCTTTAGTGGAATACAAGCGCCGACCCAGCAACCATCAGAATTGCGAGCACCGCCGAGGACAGAACCCGCATTTGTAACTGCTAATGCTCAAAATGAAAGCCGACACCTGAGCACAACCGTTAAGGGTGACATCGTACGTAGCGTCGGTACTTTGGAGCATATTTAACGTGCACTTCCTCTACACGGGGTAGTATCCGTCGGACGTTTTTAGCTGCACGGGCCGTTTTATAGGTCGGCAGTTATTTTGGCGATGCCCGCATCCGAATCTGGGACATTCCGCATGCAAGGCAAACGCCTTAACCGACTGGGCTCGCCAGCCCCTGCTTTTGATTGATATCGCATTTAGCTATTTAAAAATTTAAAACTATAGAGGCCTCAGAAAGATGTGAAATGCATTTTTATACAATTTAATATTATATGAGATCGATATAAAGCAAGAAAAAATGCTGAAATTCCTTATTGATGGGTTTGCAAACTAATGACATGCAAAAAAAACTAAATATAACGAACTTAATTTTTCCGTAATCATCTAAATTCTAATTCTATCTACATAAAAATTTTATAATCAGACTTTTTTTGTAAAAATCAGTAAAAGTCTTTAATCCAATGTTTTCTAACCAATTCATTAATATTTGGCCCCGAATCAATGAGCAGATTTTAAAGCTAAAACAGTTAATTGGGCCAAAGTTTTTTGTTACTGGAAGTAATTAGTATTCGGAGGATTGATACGATATATATATATCGATTGGAGAATTGATACACAATGTTTCTATTTAATCTCCTATGATGTTGTTAGAATTCTCCAAAGTGTTGGGGCCGGGTGCCGAGCGGTAAGATAGCTGCCTCCGCTACAGTCTGCGCACTGTACCGGTGCGGATTCGATTCCCGCCTTTGCCCTGGTGTAATTTCTCTCTCTGTAACAGTAAAATTCTTTCTGTGTCTGTCTTACTTGACGAAGGTTTATAAGCGGTCTCTGATCAAGCACACAAGCCGGAATATATATGTATCACCCTACCCTATCCAAAGTGTAAATGAAAATGGTGATGGTTGGTTGGTTGGTAGACATATATTTTCAGGCTTGTGTGCTTGGTCACAGAGACCCGCTTATAAACCTTCGTCAAGAACGACGGACACGAAATACACACACATACAAGACAGATGCTGCCATCTATCGCCACCTCTACAATTTCGACATGTCCCTGAAGGGGAGCGAAATAGTCTCCGGGTACCTGTACCCGTGGTAAACTGCACAATGACCGACCACAGGACTTTCGGACCCAACAGATTTAACGAGCACGTACTCCGCATATACTCGGTGGATCTTCAGTGGTACCGGGACTCGATCGCGGGACCTTCCGATCTTGAGACCGAGACGCTGACAACTAAGCTCCCCACAGTCCCAATGGTGACTGAAAATTTGATAATTAAATCATTTCTGGTAGTCTATTTCCAGCCTTCTCTAGGAGCTTTAACGCATCAAATAACGCCTCGTAATTAAGAAAATTGGTCAAGTGACGAGGTCACACCTGAGGGGCACCCAACGAAACTTCGAGCTTCTTCGTAAGTTAACGCCTTCGCGACTTTGGACTCCACAGATTTAACGAGCATGTCTATAACAGTATCACAAGTTTGGCAAGGTTTGAACGTTTTTGGAGTGTCTGTTTCTAGCTTATATAAGAGCTTAAACGCGCCCAATTACGTCTCGTAATTTAGCACCGCGGCCAATGGACGAGGCTGACAACTAAACTGACACTCAATAGAACTTCTAGGGCGTAGGGAGCCTAGTGGTCAGCGTCTCGGTCTCGAGATCGGAAGGTCCCGCGATCGAGTCCCGGTACCATTGAAGACCTACCGAGTATATGCGGAGTACGTGCTCGTTAAATCTGTTGGGTCCGAAAATCCTGTGGTCGGTCATTGCGCAGTTTACCACGGGTACAGGTCCCTGGAGAGTATTTCCCTCCCATTCAGGGACATGTCTAAATTGTGGAGGTGGTGATAGATGGCAGCATCTGTCTTGTATGTGTGTGTATGCCGTGTCCGTCCTTCTTGACGAAGGTTTATAAGCGGATCTTTGTGACCAAGCACACAAGCCTGAAAGTATATGTCAACCAACCAACTTATTAGATTCATTGTACGATTTAGTAAGCACGTCTATCCCAGTGCATATTCGGGGTATCTCGCAATTAAAAAAATATATAGTTTTGTTGAAATAACACAAATGTGTGCTCCTATGTCATCAACACAATTCTTGATTTGAAACAACTTAATATTGTAATGCTGCCATTTTTACACAATACTTGGATTAAACTTGTGCTTTTTGAACACAAGAAGTGCTTTTTGAACACATTTCAAAAACATCTTTAACACTGAAAGATTTTATGAAATGAAATATTTTATTTTTAAGGAGAAATCACGGTGATATAAAATTTTATCTTGTATGGAGATCCAGTGATATCAAAAAGTTGTGTCCGGGGAAAAATCCATAAAACATGATTTTGACAAGCTAGTCAATCTGATTTTGAAAGGATATTTTTCAGACTAAAATAATTTCCTAAATTAAAGTAGCATAAATTCAATATCTTCTAAGATGCATTCTTTAAATTAAGAAAAGTGTATAAGAAGTTCAAGTTTAATTTCTTTATAGAATAAGTTTCGCTTCGTTTTTATGGGATGATAGCTTTTACTTATATTTTGGGATACATTTTCAAAATTTAGAATTAAACCAAAAACTTTAAGCCGGTTAATTTCTTACACTATCTTATCCAATTCATAAAGTATTTGGTTATGAATAATTTATAAACAATTTTGATTGAATTATTTTTCCAGTAATTTATTGTTTTTTTTTTACTTTCAATTACCTAGTGTGCAATGAACGTATTGCGATGGGGTGGACAATAAGAAATGGAGATTTTGAGTTTATTGGACGTTTTGGAGGTTGCTGGAGATAAGAATACGACAGAAGTGTTGTCAAGTCAAAAACCAATACAAAAACAGGTTTGCTAACTGAAGCTATTGATCGCTTCAATATTAAGCCCAAACAAACGCTTGGCGACTTATTTGCCGGCAATTACGCTATGGTTTGAGAAGCTATTTGAAGTGAAATATAAACAAGGTTTGTAGAGCTGATCAAAAAAAAGTTCCCACCAGTGATTATTTCGGTCGTTATTTATCCTAGAGAATCGGATAATACAAAACATTCTAAATTGATTGCTAGACCCAAAATCTGGTGTTTAGACCCGTTTCGAAATGATCTTGGACTTGTTGACAGCAGATCCTGACTCATGTCATTTCGTAACTATTTATTGCATAGCACTCTTTTTAGGCCCTTTTACACATTTAAATTCTTCAACCAACAACTTGTCACATTTTTTCCACGAATTCGTTTTAATAAAATTTTCTACAATGAACACTCTCTGCTGTACTGTGAGTTTCATCTTCACCTGTGAATTGATATCCTTATACTCACACAGTCGCAACTCACACTGACGCACTACGATCTGAACTGGCCAATAGTCCATGGGTAGCTCTAATGTGATGCTAATCCAATCCAACCAATGCAAAAACAGGTTTGTCAAGTGAAACCATTACACGCTTGAATAATCTTTTATTTCCACTTGAAGGGGGCTGGGGAGCCCAGTCGGTTAGGCATTCGCCTAGCATGCGAAAGGTCCCAGGTTCGGGTCCGGGCATCGCCAAAATAACTGCCGACCTATAAACGGCCCGTGCAGCCAAAAATGTCCGACGAATAATACCCCGTGTAAGGCAGTGCACGTTAAATATCCTTCAAAGTCCTAACGCTGCGTACGATGTCGCCCTTAACGGTTGCGTTGGGTGCCAAGTCAGGTGTCGGCTCGTCACTTGACTGTGGTTCTAAAATACGACGCCCGTCGCCAATAGCCCTCGTGTAGCTCTAGTGCGACGATAATTCAAACCTAACCTAATTTCCACTTGAAAGCTTTCAGGCGGCTTCGAGAGTTTTTCTCGCCAAGCATTTCAACGTATTCCTATATCTAGACCGGGGCCACTTTTATTTGCCTCACCCTGTGTAAAAGTGGTTTTGGACATTGGTCCGTCTCTCTGGACCTCGCCACAGCTCGAACAATCATCAAATTCAGTGCACGAATTTCTTGTACCTGTAGGATGTCATAATTAAGTTTTTGATAAAATCGCGAAATTATTTCCCAAAACGCGCCAAATGAGCTAAAAGGTTTTATGTATTTATGAGGGAATTGTGATGACATTTATGAGTGCATTTTATAGCGTATTTTTCATTTTGGAATTTTAAGACAATGAAACGGGATTTTTTACTTTATAACGAGCGGGAACAATAACATAAGTTTATGATCCTATAACAGATTATATGGTACACATATTTGGAACGATTTTATATTTTTTTCATCCGTGCGAAGAACGGGTATAAATATGCTATTCAGGCATATAATTACCTTTTAATCCATATTGATCTATTAAGATGTAATTGAAAGTCGTGTAGCGTTACACACGCCTAGTTTCAAACTCTATGTTTATAACTGTAATTATTTTTTTAAAAAAAGATTATGTTGGGTCATCTGATTTCGTTATCTTGACAACTCGCATCTGCTACAGCATTTTCATTTTCTTTTTGTCTTAGTGCCTTTTTGAAAAAAAACAAATGATTCAATCAATTAAAAAAACAACCACAAATATTTAATTTTTATTGATTTATTTAAAAATAAAACAACATAATAAGCCCTGTTAATGTTAGATCAAATTTTAAAGTCAAGGTGTTTAAAATTCCGCTAAAAGAATGTGAAATTAAATGTTGAAGTACAAATAGTTCATAGATGCATCAAAATAGAAGGAGATATAGAGACATTTTTCGTTTGTATTCCTGAGATATAAATTACAGGAATGTTTAATCTTTAAATGGAAATCGCTTTAGCGAACGCAATGACCATTTCTCAATTCCACGTATGCGCTAATCTTCAGTCATTGCAATGAGTGGAAGCTTTGAAATTAGGGATGACATCTATTATTAGACCTTCAATTTGAAATTCTAACTCTGGCTTTATTTATAATTCATCATATCGTCCAATATATTGTTATGGGTTTATTCAAATTTAAGGAGATTTGAAAAATAAAGGGAAAACGTGGGCATATGTAGATACAGAATGTTCTAATAAATATGCTTTGATTTGTAAACTTATTATAGATTACGCATGTATTTAATAAAACTTAATTTGAATGGGTATATTCTAAATAATATTATTCCCCCTATTACAGATAAACTTTAATATTTTTTCTATAATTTAGATTAACCGCATAATAAATAAAAGGATATGCATGTACTTAAACAATGAAAGTTTTAATGAAATGTTATCGTTATTCATTAATATCAGATACAACAACTGAAATAAGCGAGAAATAATTCATTTGATAAAAAAATTCCAAAAATATTATTTAAATTTTAATTTTAGATCGAAAAAAATATTTTTTTAAATACGATTTTAAATATAATTTTACAAAAATTTAAAATGTCTTTAGTAAATAATTTTTTTATATAATCCAAGCATTTGCCTAACGTAAACAACCCCGTTTAATTTTAGGGAAAATAATAGGAACACGTGAGATTCCTTGAATTAAAAAAATCATGCAAAACTTTTAATTAATAGTTTTTGTTTTTCTTCTAACGAACTCCAAATAAGATAATTCAAATTAAACCTAAAAAAACCATAAAAATTGAAATCAAATTAATAAGAGCAACTCCCAAAAAATAAAAAAATGCACATTTCTTCAAAATTAAAAGAGTAAAAAAAACTTGTATTTCGTTTGTAATTCGTTTAATTAACTTTCTGGCACTCAACTGTGAACAATACGGGTAATGATAAAAACAAGGCACAAAAAATCGTCAAAAAAATCTGTTGAAAGTGAAAAAGTCAATATAAGAGTTGTTTAGTTTGTGATTCAAAAAGTCGTATTGCTTACGACTTTAGTTGACTTGTCGTTTGTAGCCTTTGGATAGTGTTAATTTGAAAGGAACTACTGTGTAAAAAACCCTTACTATTACTTTGCAAAAAAATACTAGTAGTAGTTCAATATCGAATATTTATAGTTGAGAAGGTCAAAGAGTTCATAATTTCCATGAATCGCGACATGTAAAAAGAGGTCAAGTTCACAGAAAGCTTTCAGTACACACTTTCTTTTTTTTAAACTTTTAATTACCAAGTATGAAGTATAAGGTAAAAAAAAAAGTATTGCATTGGGATCGAAAATTCGAAATGGAGATTTTATGTTTTCTAAACCTTTTGTAGGCTGCTGATTCTAAAAAAGTGGTTTCAGAACATGGGTCCGCCTGTCTGTCTATTTGAATTCATTCCATATCTCGGACCAAAAACGCTACGGACTTCAAATGTGATAAACTAGTTCATAGTACCTGTTGGACGTCAGAATAAAAAATTTGCGAGGAAATCGCGCATTCGCAAAGGGTTTTAGGCCTTGGGACTTTTTAGGGTTTAAAGTTTTTAAAATTACCTTAAAAAGAATATAATTAATTACCTTTAAATTTATATATTGATTTATTGAGTGGTAATTGAAATTGCGTAAGGTTACACAGCCCTAGTTTTATCAAAAACTAGCTTTATAAACCTGGCGTTGCACGGGTGTACCCATACCCTTACTAACGGTGATGGGGTTTTTTTTTATGTAAACTTTTATTTTATACTAATTGATCCAAAAAATCTTTACAGTGTACTTACGAAGTAACGTTGCACTAAATATTTACAATATATAAACAGTTGGGCACTTCTTGTATTTCTCATATTATTATCTTTAATAATTCAGAAGTTTGTATGGATTTTGTCAATGGGAAATTCTTATTCATTAGGCATGAATGGAAAGCATAAAGTTTTTGACATAACCCATTTGAATCCTTTCGTATTGGAAAGATTCATCAAAAATTAAATATAAATTTATATACTTTTACTTAGTTTTTAGTACTCAACTACATATATTATTGTTATTAGCTGAAAAACTTTTGGCGATGTCCCTTTTTCTCGGTGCGTTGCGCCACCTATATTGACGTTTATTGATTAACTTTTAATAAAAAGATTGGTTAACTAATAATAAAAGATTGGGTAGCTATATTAATAAAATTGAAAGGAATATTTTTAGGTGCTTCAAAATTTTAACTCGAAACTAACCTTCGGAATCTTTAGGACACCATCTATTGTGTTGTTAGCTAAAAAATCTCTTAGCTATATTCCTTTTCCACAATGTGTTATGCCTCTCATATTAACGTTCAATGGATAACCATTAATAAAATGGAATCGTATATTTTTGGTGCTTCATAACTTTATTAAATTCAATACTATCTTTTAGGACCTTTTTGATTAGCGCTGTCAAATCTCTAAACACAGCCCGAGGAGGACAATATGCTCATCCCAGGAAATGTACTTAAGATGACTTCAGAATTTTTTTAAATACTTCCGATTTCCTTTGCAAAAACGAGATCATGAAACGAATCTCGAGTGAAAAATACAAGTTTTCGAATAAAAACGCTTCTGAAGAAAAACAGGAAATTGGAATATCATTGAAAAACTCGACGGTGCATTGGAAAAGTAATTGGAAACAAACTGAAGAGAGGCACTGATATAAGTATTTGTTGCTCTTAAAAATAAAATGTATAGTTTTTTTATGTTTAGACATTCTTTTAGTTATTTGAATTTTAAGTTTTCGATATCGTGTGTTGGATTAAGTAAAACAACTCGCTCAAGGAATGTTTTCGAAGATTGAAATGTATTAAGTAATATCACTTGTAATAATGTAAATATTTCGATTTAATTTTTTTAGAAATAATTTATTTTTCTAATAAATGTTTATTTTGTGCATCGAGCTTTGATTATTTGCATCGAATTTCATGTAAAGATATAATTTTTATGTAAAGTAAAACGGCATTATTGAATTTTATATTACTTTTAGCACACGTTAAACATAAAAACGTTTGAAAAGTATGCACTTTTGAGAAACGTATTTGATTGAATATCTTTGTCCAACTGTGAATTCTATAAATTATTTCGCACTTTTCATAAAGGAAGGATAAGAAATGCAACTATATCTTCTATGCTGCAATAAAGTTTGCATGATTTTTTTTTATTTCATGAAACGTGTAAAGATTCTTTTGTATGTCAGTGAGGAATTTTAATATTGCTTTTTGTTTCATCCTGTACTTTTATGCTGTTATGTGGCAACGCATTGAGAATAATCCTTTTGAGCCTTGAAAGGTGCAATTTGCTTTTATCGAGATTTCTTTTATCCATTGGGTGAGTGAATATATGCCAACTGGAAATCGAAAATATAACTGGTTATATTTTAAAAATGTCTTCAAAACACCTAATTTAAAATGAAAATAATGCGCATTTGAGCGCTTTTTGGTGTAAAATAGGGTGGGCCGAACAACACCTGCTTAAAAAAATTATTACGAAATTACGGTTTTTGACAATTTTTGCCAACTTTTTTTTTGCAAAAATTTTAACAATTTTTGTATTTTTTTCCCCTTCAAATTAATATCTGTTATTTTTGTGCAATAAAACTTATTATTATTATTATTATTATATTGATAGAAATAAACAAGTACGTTTGTTAAAAAAAAACTTGGCATCTCGCGACACTGCACGACCAGAATATAAATTAATAAAAAAATAATGATTAGTGCATTTTTCATGTCTTTACCAAAGGCAACTTGTGTGCACTATAGCAATCTGAAATAAAATTAAAAAAGAGAAATGTATTCAGGCCACCCTTTTGTGAAAGGCCCACCATATTTCAGCCTAACCTATATTTTTCAAAACCTAACCAATATTTGAATGAGTCCCATTTTCATTAACGCTTTTTAGAATTGTAATAATATCACTGGAGCTAGAAAAGTAAACGACACATATTTTATCAGTTATCCAATTCCTAAATATTATATAAACCTTACCAAGTCCAATTAATTCTAGTATCTAAAACCTTTGGGACAATTAACTGTTTTGTTTTTAAATCTGCCGTTTGATGTTGTACAAAATAAAGAAGTAGGTTTGTAACAGAATCTGTCACTTAACCCGCTTCCATACAACACTTGTATTTAACAGATAAAAAAGCGCCAAACACCTGCATTGGTATTCTATATTAAACATTTACATGATAAATTTCGCTAGTTTCATTTATTTTATTTCGAAAATTCAATAATTATTGCTTATCGTTTGCAAAAATTAATCTATATTTTAAAGAATAAATATGTAATAATCCTCGCTTTTAAATAGAATTAAAACATTTCATGTCAACGTACAAAGAATCTTGTAGTGAAATATATTTGACGTCATTTCAAACTGATCGATGCCGCAAAAATAAATTTATTTTAATTTATTGTCTAAAAGAATAAAAGTTTCTCGAGCTATTGTTGCGAATTGCAATGGTGATTTAATTCTAATAAAAATGGCTTCCTATGTTTTTTAAATGAGCATTCAATTTTGCAGTTTTTGTAAATAATTGAAGTACTTCGAATTCGATTTTTTTTCTTAAATTTTCAATGTATTCTAATTTCGATGCGCTGAATTTTTTGACGCATCTCACTTGTCCGTAGCATTTGTAGTTCGGGCTATGAAAGTGGGTGACGAACTGAACGATTATAATACCTTCAACTTTTTACGTTATAAACGTAGTGTGGAAGCTCAAATGAATTGGTTAGAAAACATTGGAATAAAGACTAACTGATTCTTTTACAAAACTTTTGAATACAATTTTTTTTTATTTAGATACATATAGAAACACCACCTATTACCAGTCAGTCATCCTATGAAAAGCATCGTACTAGAAAATAGTAAAAAAATCCACAAGTAATCGCGATACTAAATTTTGAAAAGCAAGGATATATTCAAAAATAAGAACATAAGGTTCATTTCAACTACTTTTTGAATCAGGTACCCACACATAAATGAATACAGGGAGTTTTTCATTCTTGAGTATATTTAAGTTTCAAACTCGAGTCATATATTTACAGTCCCTGGACAAATTATTATTAGCACTTCAATATTTCATGTAAAATATTAATTACCGGGTGATATTGTACAGTTTTGTTATTTTAAATTGATTCGTTTTTTATTTTTATATTATCCAATCAATTACCGATTTGACATAAATAAAACAGCATTAATTTTGAAAAGCATAAGTTTGTTAAGTTTTCAAGAAAAGCGAAATAAATGTTAGTAAAAGTCAATATTTAGTTGAGCCACCTTTAGCCGCTATCAAAGCTTTAATTCTGCGCGGCATGCTATCAATGCAAGACTGTACTGTCTCCTGCATTTGAGGATGATGATTCCACACATAAATAATCTTATAAAAAATAATTAATATAAATTAATCTTAATCATCATTATCTTAAAATAAATACAAATATGTAGTCTACAACAATTCTTTTAAATAAAAATCAATAATATTGTAGTTTAAATATACCATTACTAGCTGTTATACCCGACGTTGCACGGGTAGAGGTGGAAAAATAATTTTACAGTCAATTTACCCATTTTTTGTTTTCTTTCATTTTAGTTACATAAGATTTGAAGATTACCCAGTAATTTTCCATATAATTACCCAACTTGGATATAGTAATGATTAATATTAATTTCAAAAATACCTTTGATAAGAAGCTCAAATTAAAAAGAATACATTTTTAAGTAAAAAATAATCAGTAAGAATTAAAAATGGAAAAACATCTAAATCTTAAAAGGGTCTCAAACATTTATTTAAAAAAATGCACTCATAAATGTCATCACAATTCCCTCATAAATACATAAAACCTTTTAGCTCATTTGGCGCGTTTTGGGAAAGAATTTGGCAAGAATATAGATATAGCTACAAACACACCCATTATACAGCTCTAACACAATGACCTTCGAACAACCGACAAGCTTATAAATTATTTATAAAAGAAATTGCCCATTTGGCGAGTTTTAGTTAATAATTTGGAGAGTTTGGCAACGTATTTGGCGAAAAAATAAATACATAAAACACTAATATGCAGCTCTAGTGCGTTGGCCTTTATCAACCATCATAGTTCAGTAATAGCTTAACTATACATTTATTGCTTAAATATGCATACATGCAGTCAACAGAAAAATCAATGAAAAAATCATCAAATAAACCCAACATAAAATCCGGGAATGGAGACTGGCGGAATTACGTCACTTGAAACATGTCAATTATTTTTCAAATAATGAAATTAGTTTCTGAAGGTAATGGCAACAGAATAAAATAAACATTTTCAATTTTAAATGTTTTCGTTAAAAGTTTTATTTAATTTTTTCAGCCGATGGCATCAGGAAAGTAAAAAAAGATCGGATTTGAGCCAAAGTAGTGTAGTTTTTTCAAAAAATTCGAATAAAAACGTTCGAAAATGATAGAAGGAATGGTCTGATTTGAAAAATTCTTAGCCTATGTTTGTTCCGGAGATGAGATGAAATTTTGTGCCAAATTTTGTGACGATCTGTTGCGTGGTTCTTTAGATCTCGTGTCTTATACAAACAAACGGAAGTTGCCTTTTATGTATATAGATTGCATAAAAACTCTTAAGAGAAACATAAAATTACTTAAAAAAATACAGTGCGTCTAATAATTTGTCCAGGGACTGTACACGGAGGCTTTTAGACCATGCGACAAACCCAAATTTATAGTTCTTTTGAAAATGTCCTATTTAGAGTGTTAAAGCTATGCCAAACTAACACATTCAAATATCAATACATTCGACATTCTCTGTTTGTGGCACGCCAAGCATATTATCAAAAGATTACCGATGCTATTTTAATGATATCCTAGACATACTTTTATAAAGAGGCAGCAATTACAGCAAAGGAAACCTGAAAGAGTCAGTTCGTTGTAGAAAAGAAGTTCAATCGGAGTATTTTCCTCTTTGAAAAGTTAATACTTGGAATTGTCTCAATTAAAGGAACTGAGGTTTAGATTTTGAATTGGAATCGTGTGGGTGGTGTTTTTAGTTATGAAAAGTTTGAGGATTTGTTTGGATGCTTTATATTAAAGCTTAGTTTTGAATTGTTTGATGATATTGTTAAGTTTTACTTTTGATGTTTACCCCTGGTAGAGAATGGATTAAAAACTTTGCCTACTCATTGAATTCATTGTGTTTCCGTTTCGTAAATATGTATTTGCCAAACAATTTATTTGCTTTTCGCGAATAACAATATCGTTTTTGCAACATTGCCTTTTTGGATACAATTGGTAAGGACCCAACTTTGTTCTTACTTTCAATTACTTAATATGAAATAAGTGATGAAAGTATGGTGATGTGGTCGAAAATCAGAAATAGAGATTCTGTGTTTTCTGCACATTTTTGAAGGTGCCGATTTTAAAAAAGTTGTTTTTGAAGATAGGTTTGTATGTCTGTTTCTCTGCCTGTCTGTCTAAAACAACTCTACAACTCGAACTCAAAGAGCTACGGAGTTCGTACTCTTTACAACTGCGGAGATATTACTAACTCCTCCTACTCCGTAGGTGATTAATATCTCCGAGTTGAAATCTACTTTTATATAATCAGCCTCTTAATTTAGAAGCTGTTTTTTTTTAATTTAAAAGAACGAAGAAAAGCACAAAAATATAAACTTGCAAAAAAATAAATATAAAAAAAAATTAAATCAAAAACTGGTATTTAATATTTTGAAAATAATTTCACCTGAAATCAATCAGTTATACTATAAATACTATATTACTAAGTTTCTTAAACGCAATAAACTTCAAATTTATAAAAAGTGCCCTAAAGGAAAGTATTTACGTACGCATTCAAGTACAAACAGTACAATTCGGCAATTACAGGTCTGATATACGAGCGGGGTACAGGGGGCTTCAAGTTTCTTGCAGGTAAAGTGGGGGGGGACTTTAAATAACATAATAAATAACAATGACTTTAAATAACAAAATAACATAGCGCCTATCTTTAAAAACAAATTTATCGATAACTTAAATTAAATATTGTGTTTCTTATTAGAAAATTCTGGTTTTCCGGAAGAAATGTTTCACAATATTTGAATGGAAATATTTTATCTAAAGATAAAATTTATATTCAATTTAATTAAACTATAAGGCATTTATTGGAAACAAAATATAATGTTGGCAGAAATATTAAAATATGTTCAGCAATAAAAATTTTAAATATTTGTCGTAAAAAACACCCGGTCCAGTTCAAGTAACAAGCTGTTATTGGTCAATGAATTTTGTGGAAGGTGTCATTTTTCAGGAAATAGCGTAAGAAATTGAGAACTGGCAACAAAAATTGTATAAGAGGTCGTCTACATATTAAAATAAGTACCAACTTTGAAAATTCCAATGGCAACACCCATTTCTTTTACATAAAAATGTTCAGCAGCTTCAAAATACCCCATGTATAAAAGAAGAATTATTTATTTTGCATTATTTGCTCAGATATTAAAGCATTAATTTTGAACTCGTTTAAGGGGAAGTCTCCAAAACGAAAAAGGTAATATTTAGGGTGTGTCTTTTCGAAACGACAAGCTAACAAAAAGCTTAACATAATCTCGCCAACGGATGCTAGAATTTAATTTCTTCACTAATATTGTGATTTTTTTTATGTGTTATTTTAAATTTTGGAATTTAAAATTCAGAAATAAAATAAAAGGCTAGAAGAGGAAAGGTGTTAATTTTAAATTAAGTCACATATACGGTTATTTATAACGAACAGATTTTCAAATGCGATTACTTACAAACATATTGACAAACATGATTATTACATTTATGTTTTACATTTTTTATGCAAATTTTTGATTCATTCATATTCTTACAAAAAGTTTTTTAAAATTCGGCGCACTTTATCGGTAATATAAATCACGTATTACAAAGCGAGGGTACGATATTTAAGGAAGGCAAAATAAAAATTCTGTGGATCCTCTAGTTGGCCTCTGTCTCTAAAAATTAGATGGATCCACTTACGTGTGTGTGTTGTGTCTGTCTTACTTGACGAAGGTTTATAAGCGGGTCTCTGACCAAGCACACAAACCTAAATATATATGTCTACCAACCAACCAGCAAAATAAATTACGCAGAAGGATTTGGCAATGATTTGTAACCAAAGCAGTGGGTACTAATCATTTTAAATAATCAACGTGGTAACAATGAAATATACTAAACACCGAATTCCAATAATATTTTAGGGTATTTAGTTTTTAATATTAAACACATTGAAATTGTATTGGAAATAACATACATTTAAAAACATAGTAATCGATATAATTTAACGTTAGTTATACAAACAAAATACATTGTATGCACTTGAAACAAGAAAAGAGTTTTAGACATTTGACAGACATCAATAATTTGAATAAACATTTATCAATAAACGTTTTTCAATCACCAAACTATAATGCAAGTTAGGATCAAATTTTCCAAGTAATTTTTTTACACGGTCCCTAAAATTCGTTTTTTTTTCAAGTTTTTTTACAATAATTTGGCAAATAATTGTTGTTGAATTAAAAATTTCGGGATTTTGGTTCTACTTGATCTACTTTATCGATTTATACAAAAAAAATATTGGAGTTGCTATTCATGTTTTATTTTTTATTATTTTAATTTAAATAAAAAAATATTAAAAATGAAAAATTGATGAAAAAACTTGTGTGATTTGTTTTTGGAAGATTAAGAAGTATATAATGAAAAAATATTCTTTGTTTAATTCCTTTTATTTGTGGAGGTATGAATAAAAGTTTGTGAAACTTTTTTAACATTATGGGCGCTCAACTTTGAATGTTTATATCTCAACAAATAATTCAAATTAATTTTCTTTTAAATCTGGGGTATTTTGAAGATGATAAACATTTTTATATAAAAAAAATTGGGTGTTGCCATTAGAATTTTCAAATTTTGAATTTTCAAAAAAATCGGCTATGCTATATAAATAAATCTATATGGATTCTAGAAATAGACATCCGGAAACGTACAAAATAATTTAACCTAATATAAAAATGTATATAAAAATTACTGAAAAAAAACGTTTTATCTAAGACAAATTTTTACATAGTTTAACACAATTCAAGTACGCTAAATTAACATCGTTTCTAACTAGGTTTATAAAAAAATAAATTAGCCTTATTCAGGAAAAAATATCTTCGTTTTAAGGAGATGCACACTTACCGAATAAACTTTAAATAGAAATATTCTAGAAAATACCGCAAAAACTATTCCGAATTTCCCTTCGTTTCAAAAAGCCTTTGGTGCAGGTACGAAGTTGAGAACTTTTCTGCTACAGTTGACAAAAGGATAAAATTTCACTTTCAACAGTTGAAGTATGGATTTTTTTCCCCATTGCTAGGCTTCTTTAACTGTGCCCTAAGGCAGGAGAATGTTAAAAATTGTTACGAATCTTGAAAGAAGGATTTTCTTTTTGCATTTTTAGCTATGAATAGAAGAAAAAGAACATTCTTGATGAATTTCATTGAATTTCTGATGATTTTCCGGTAACAAGATATCTTTATGTTTGGTAAGTAAAGAACTGGTTTTTTGTGAGTCGTGCACTTCAAAACAAAGCCAGTCAAATTGGCAGTTTTGAGCTAGAAAATGGGTTTCTAGAAGAAAAAAACCGTAAAAACACGGAAACTTTCTTTAATAAATTAAATTAATTTCCAGTTAAAATTAAACAAAACCAGGCCAACTTTAAGCTCAAGGAGAACTTTATAGTCCAAGTTTTTCTAAACTCTTCATTGGATACTTATTTTATTCTTTATTAATTTCTAATTGAAGGGAACGTTGTCAGGGACTATAAGTAAAAAAAATGCCAAATAGGTAATTAGTAAGATTACAATTCACCGCACACGCAATATACAAATACAAAAATTGTCGACCAACAACAGGCCAGAGAGGCCCAGCAAGGTTGGTCCAAAATAAATCTAATACTTTACCAATTTCCAATGACTATCAAGATTCTTCTTAAAATCTTCTACTCTCTTCGAATACACCACATAATCTGGTAAAGCATTCCACTCATTGACAACTCAATTGTAAAAATAATGTTTTCTTACCTCCCTTCCCTAGCATGATTTAGTCAATTTCTGATCATGTCCTCTGGTCCGGCTATTTAAGGTAAAACCTAAGCCCTCCATGTCTCCCTGTTTAATGAACTAGAATAACTGAATTAAATCACCCCTAGCTCTCCTATTTTCCAGATAATACATGTTTCAAGATCTTAATCTGTTATCATAATCAATAACAGATAGACCCTTAACATTTTTGTTGCCCTATGCTGAACTTTTTCAAGCAACTCTATATCTTTTCTGAGGAAGGGAGACCAAAACTGAACAGCATATTCCAGGTGTGGCCTTACCAATCCCCTACACAATGGCAAAATGATCTCCTTAGATTTAGAAGTGATACTTTTTCTAATATATCCCAACAATAGCAATATCAAATAACATCGTTAGATTAAGTCGTTTTGCTATTACATTACTACCAGTCTTCTAGATTATAACAAATATTGTATTGCAGGTTGTAATATCTACATCTGCAGAAACACTTCCACCCTACACCTAGATGATAACCTTTTTAATTATACCCTATAACTTACCTACATGGAGACTATTGTGAATATTTGTTTTAAATGTCTGGTGACTTTAGCCATTGAAGTGTTTTTATCCTCCTTTTGCAGTAGGGGAGAGCGGGCGCTATACCGTACACATAAGGGAAATTCGTCGATACATAGCAAATTACAAAGGCTACTTAAACAAAAGCAATATATAATTTGATTATTAGGCTACTGATCATACATAAACATTTTAGAACTATTACATTTTTGATATATAAAAATTGGTGATTAATAAAAAGTTACCTTATAAGAAATAGCCCCTTGGGTATACGGTACAGTTTAAAAATCATCTGTTTAGGTAAGGTAAGTAATGATTGTAATGCAATAGATTACTATATAAAAACTTTTTATTACTTATAAAGGTCGTAACTAAGAAACGGTGTACTACAATTGTAAAATTTAAGAACAAATTACGATCCGAAAAAAATCCGGTTAACTTTAATAAAAAAGTTGTAAACTTCCATAACAAACCTAAAAATCGCTTTATTTGGGGACTTTGAAAAAATTGTCAGGAAGAAATATAAAACTTTAACATTTTTGGTAGGCCTACTTTCCTCATAAGTTACAATCGATGTAGGTATGTTGCCATAGCAAACCATTTGGGGCTGTGTACGGTTTAACCTCAATCTGTACCTCGCTGCAATATATCAAAATAACATTAAATTATATCACTTAACCAATCACCGCTAACAACCAAAAGAGAGCTTAAGAGAAGTAGTTTATTATGGGCTGACAGTTACTAAGCATACCAGAAAAGATTCTTCACTTACCTTTTATTTAGTACTGGACGAAAATTATAAGAAAACGAGTAAAAATAGTTTTTTTTTTACTGAGGCTCTGATACTTATATGCATAGCGAAACGATATCTATACTGTAAACTTGAGCGATCTGCCGCTAGACTATAGCACTTGACGGGATCGTCTAGCTTGAAATCTCTAGGCCAAAAAAATGGGTGTACGGTTTAGCCCCGCTCTTCCCTACTTTCATGACAGCATCTACATGCTAATTCAGCAGCAACAGAAACTGCAAACTGAGACAAAGAATCCCTCACTGAGGTGGATGGTTGGTTGGTAGACATATATTTTCAGGCTTGTGTACTTAGTCACAAACACTCGCTTATAAACCATCGTCAAGAAGGACGGACACGGCATACGCACACATATAAGACAGATGCTGCCATCTATCGCCACCTCCACAATTTAGACATGTCCCTGAAGGGGAGGGAAATAGTCTCCAGGGACCTTTACCCGTGGAAACTGCGCAATGACCGCCCACAGGACTTTCGGACCCAACAGATTTAACGAGCACGTACTCCGCATATACTCGACAAACACAAACATCCATGCCTTACCGGGATTCGAACCCAAACCCAGAGTCTCCAAAGGCTAGCTCCCTAACCGTTGCGCCGCCGGGTCGGCCGATGGAAGTTTGGAGGACCACGCGTCAAAAGTGATGATTCAAGTACGATACAAGATCGACAACATTACAGGATTTTATTGTTTGGATCAAAGTGACCCTTAACTGCAAAAGTTACCCCATTTGCAGGTACTTTAATTTATTTAAGTTTAAAAATAAAACTTTAACTTAATCATTCGGCATACTCTACCAATCAATACTAAATTTAAAGGGGACTCAAATAAAGGATCCGACAAATTATCGTTGTACGTTCGCCCAAAAAACTAAATTTAAAGTTTCAACCCGCGTCATCAGTTTCCTGAATTGTCTTTCCTTTTTCTTAAGCTACTTTTTAGGTTTAAAAGAAAGTTAGAACTAAGAATCTCGAGTTTTATTTTGGTGGTTTTCTGTGTTAGCATGTTTAGTTACCTTAACTCATAAAGACAGTAATGAGATACCGGATAGAGAAACTTAAATAGAGAAAGTATTTAAAGAATTAGTTGTCGCTGTTAGAGTTAGGTGCAGTCTAGATAAACTTTAACCTCTGAATTTACCTGAACTGTCTTTCCTTTTTTAAAACTACTTTTTAGGTTTAAAAGAAAGTTAGAACTAAGAATCTCGAGTTTTATTTTGGTGGTTTTCTGTGTTGCAGGTTTTAAATTACTTAAGCTTCAAAATAACTTAACTAATATCCGGATACGTACAACTTAAATATAAATTTAAAGACAATTAAAATCCGACTGTTGTTAGGTGCGCCCAAAAACTTTTAATTAACCTCTCATTTCCTGAACTGTCTTTCCTTTTTCTTAAGCTACTTTTTAGGTTTAAAAGAAAGTTAGAACTAGGAATCGCGAGTTTTATTTTGGTGGTTTTCGTGTTAGCATGTTTAGTTACCTTAACTCATAAAGACCGTAATGAGATACCGGAGGATAGAGAAACTTAAATAGAGAAAGTATTTAAAGAATTAGTTGTCGCTGTTAGAGCTAGGTACAGTCTAGATAAACTTTAACCTCCGAATTTACAGTTATTTTACAAAGAACTGCAGAATAGCTTAGCTAATACAGTATACATCCTCCTTAACTGTTTAAGGGGAGTCGGATATGGGTGTTTGGGTCAAAAATGTCGATTTTATGTGTTTCTGTTATTTTTAATCTGCATATCTATAGCTTTAATTTAAGACCAAGATTATTGATTTCTGTCTAGTGGTTTTCTTTTTATAAGTATTTTTCAGAAACTCTGTATATCAGTTCTTACCTATACCTTAGTTTTCTTTTGCGCTTCCTGAAATATAAGGTTTTCAACAGATAGGAACATTTTTCTCAGAAACTATAAAATATATCAACATGTTTTGTTTTATTATTTCTTCCCCATTAATAGATCTTTGATTTAAACTGAGGAATTTTAAATATCTCTGCTCAAAAAATATTATATATAACTTTAATTCGGATTTTTTGGGGCTTTTTTAATACATATTTTTAAAAAATCACTCAAAAAGTACTTTTTATATACTGTGAAATATCCCCATTTTAAAACAAAGAACTATATGTAAAGAACAAACAACAAAAAAATCATGATTATATCTCACATAGTTCCTAAATGTTCCTAAAGTTAGGACAATTAACATAGGCGAGATAGAACCATCCGACTCCCTTTCAATGAAACCGAAGGAAAGGTTAAGCGAAAATTCGGTAAAACCGGAGAATTGAACATAATTAGGGTTTAGATGAACATTTGATTGCGCATTTATTCATTGATGATATCGGCCTTATAAATAAATATGCACATTTAAATTAATGCACACTTTTTATTTCATGTATTCAATCATTACGCGCTACATACCATTAAAAATCGGTACTTTTTTTGAAGCCTGGAAAATCAGAAATTTGTCACATAGCTTTCCCTTTTTTTCGTATTAGCCTCCTTTTAATGGGGGATTGATAACGAAACATGTCATTTTTAGTTATTTTTTTACATTTTAAGAATAAAAAAAATCGGCCGGTTAAAGCGAAGATCCGATTAGACGTATTTCGGTTAATAGTGATCCTGCTGTAAAACACTTTCGAAAATAAATCTCTCACTTTTAATTGATTCTTCAATAGTCAAAAAACAATTCGTCCATTTTGACAATCCTTTTCTCGCGAGGTCACGTGACTTTATATGATGCACCTACTCTCAGACTCTAACTAAACATAATTTGACAAAAAGTTAATTTAGTCAAATCATTTTTCCCAACATCATTTCTTCAAAAATGACGACATTTTCGTGATATTTGAGTATCCATTTCTGAGAGTGCATCTAGGTATTCAAGTGTGTCACTACAAGAATGATGTTTACTCACTCACATCCCAGCTATAAAACACATAAATATCATTTCTTTGCAATTGAGCTGCGTATTTCTCTCTCACTCAATTAGACGTTTACCGCTGCTCAGTTCATTAAATTTAATGAATTCCTCGATTTTGTAGAGAAACAGACCGACCTGGTTTTGAACCCGGCCCCTCTTTTAGGCCACTAACACTCAGTTTTTAGGGCTATGCTTTCAGCCCAAAGAGTTCTATAGTAGGGTAGAGGAACGACTCGTACTGAGCTGCCATCGGCAGCCATGGCTCACTACGGAGCCCGAATAGAGTGGCAAAAATGCTAGTTAATTTATAATTTTGATACTGAGAAAGGAAGTACACCCAGGGCAAAGACGGGAATCGAACCCGCACCTTTTACAGCGCGTGGACTGCTAGCGTAATGGCCGACGATCCAAACCACTCGGCCATCGGGCCCCACATGCCACCCTATATTGTCTCCGTGCTGTTGCCAGGTTCAGTCTCTACCCTACTATAGAACTCTTTGTTTCAGCCTCAGAACTTTGTTGACTGCTTTGTATCTCAGGTATTTTCTTGTGGTTTTGTGAAGGTTGGTAGATGTGCGTCCTTAGGTTACTCTACATCTCATATCACCAATGAAAAAGTACGGCCCAATTTTGAACAAGGCACCTCTTACGTACATACCATCTCAATACTGAACCGTCTGCGATAAAGTAACTACTCGGATACAAGGACTAGTAATGAATATTTGTGTTGAATGAAACAATTTCATAAACAATTCCAATATTGGGTTTATTAATTGTATTGCAACCTTAACATTTAAAAGAAATGCTGCAATCAGTTAAGTAGAAAGTAACCGGAATTGACGTTATAAAGGGTTAATTCGGCTAAATTAAGGCAATACTTACCCAATTTGTTAAACTGAATACTTCTTGTAATGTAATGGAAACAGTCCTTTTTGTTTCGAATGCAGATTTATATTTATCTCTATATTAAAAAAGTAAGCTCTTTTAAAGTGTCCGCAGCCATAACAGGATGAAATATTGATGTTACAAGTCCAAAATTTTTCTGGAATGTGTCTCTCCCTTATACCTCGATGCGTTTTTTTTTTCTTTTTTCAAATTTCCAATTAGTTTTTTAATTAAAAATTAAAATAAGTTAGACGAATTTGAAAACGTGGTTCTTTTCTGCAATAACACCAGGAATAAAAGAAGCCGCCGCCGCTCTGTCGGCCAGAAATACGTGATTTGAGATGTTATATTTATGTTCTTTTTAAAGAACAGTTGCTCTCTGCTCTGTTCTTTTAAAAAGAACACTTCTTTAACCAGTTCTTTTTGCAAAAGATGCTTTACACGTGGAATAATTCAGGCAAATATAAATAAAATACATAATAATAAACGTAAAATAAAAAATCCGATCGGAAATATCATTTATTTTCTTTTATTTTCAGGCGTATTCGGGTTGGCGAGCGATAGCGAGCAGGGGGCGAAGCCCAATAGTAAATTATATATAAGTATTAGGAACCCTAAAAATGCATAGACACCATTACATTGCTTCGGTTGACAAAATTTTTGAGTATGTAATACTCACGGAAAATGCCAGCTGCACCAAAACCGAATATGTCTTTGGTTTAAAAGATTGAAATTCTTACATTTTCTAAATCAGTTGTTTTTTTTAAGTACCGTAAGCGTTCCGGAACTGTACCATAAACTGCTGTTTCCTATATTACCTTTGTCCTGGAATCCTAGCGTAATTCAATTCGAGAAATTTTATGGATACGGCCTATTTCAGTAGTTCCCGCAATTGATTTTTAAAGTGGATTCTTCTTTGCATAGGACTTCAATGGAAGAGCTTAGTGGCAGAACGTGCTAAGTGACAAAAAGATGAAAACGAGAAAATGAGCTTTTAAGTTTTTAGTTTGCACTCAAATCTGTCGAAAAAGGTACTTGCAAACCGTAAAAAATATACTAAACTTAAAGTATATGATAAAGGGGAAACTTGTTATAGTTAAAGAGTTACTAATATGTTCATTGGCACGAAAATCTCAATTTTTTCAAAAATGTCACTTAGCACGTTCTTCCACTAAGCTCTTCCATTGATTATTGTGCTCCCAGACAATGGTAACCGAATATTTTATTGGAAGACATTTTTATTGTGGAATGTGAATATTAAATTGGTGTCTCTGGGTGGTTATATTGAGAATGGATGTTTAAATGCATTGCTCAATTATTTTATTTGAATAATGTTTTATTATTTTTTTAGGATGTAAAGAAATGCTTTTTCAGTCGCCTCCTTGAGTTTAGTATTTATCACTTTGTCAATTTAGACATAGCGGAATAATACTTAATAAAATACCGTCAAAAATAATGAAAATGAGTTGGAATATCAACTATAAGTGGTAATTATATAAAACAAATAAAACATACTAGCAATGGACAAATCGAACAGCCACGCCTACGGTGACCTCACTGCTACGTCAAACATTGTCTTCTACCACAAAGCATGCTGTGCCCCGTTCAAATTGTCCATTAAGTGAGTAAAATTTTGTCAACTATTGTACACTGCTCAAAACAATTAGGGGAACGCATGGTTTAAACCATCCCCAATGATTCCATTTGGAATCATCAACTTGCGATTTTTTTTCCCACTAAATTAAGCTCGAACTAATTTATCGTTTGATGGAAGAATCATGTCTTTTGATGAATTAAATAATGTTTGTTTTAATTAAATGAAAATATGAAATTCATGGTAAAATAAAATCCACTCCCAAAAAATTTTATGAAATAAATTGACTCTAAATTCTTCACGCTTGCATTCTTAGATGTTTAAATATTGATTTTAACTTTTTTTTAACAAATAAAGTTTGAAAAAATTATTGTTATAATTTATTCAAAAGTTATGATTCCAATTTTTTCCCCTCAAATTTTAGTTAAAAAATTAAGATTTTTCCCCCTGTTTTTTAAAATATCATCCTGGATGTATATCATAATGAATCTATTTCACAAATTTAAGATTTTCAGAATAAAAAATTAAAAAGTTGAAACTGAAAGGGTTAACAAAAGTACGCAAAGTGCTCCCCTAATTGTTTTGAGCAGTGTAGTTGCGTTAAAAATCATATCATTTTGTACAGAAATGATTATCAATACAACGTTTTAAATTATAAATATTGCTGAGCAATTAACCCGATAACCTAACTTACACACCTAACTTACACACCATAGCTCAAACAAATCCAAAAATAACAAAGTTATCATATCGTTAAAAACAAATGTATACTTATTTCAAAAGGAAATTACGCGATAGTTAGTTATTAAAAGAAGTATGTGTTTAACACTTGCCTCAAGTGCTACGCCGTTGTACAAATAAACGACCGACACTTGTAAATAAAGGCTGGAAATTGGTTTTCAGATACTCTTCTATCGAACCATTTCAGTTCTCGAAGTTTAAAATAAATTTTGTAGCAACAAGAACGTAAAAAAAAACACTCATTAAGGTAGATGCCCCGCCTCAAGAGGGTAAAATTGGAGGATTCTTAGTTTACGGCAAAATGTATAGTTAAGGGCGAATTAGTCCGATTGACCACGGGTCTCAAAACCCAACTGCCTCTGTGTTAATCCAATGCGAAAAAAAATTCTAAGCCACATTTCTCCGGCTGCATGGAATACTTTTACAAACGGATTTTTTACATGTTAAATGTAGCTGACTCACATGTCTCTATAACTCCACTTTTTTAAAAATAATTCATTTAATAATAAATGTACTCTAGAGAAATATAACTTGTTTTATATCATAATGAAATTTATTGAAAATTTAAAAATATATTCGAACCCATTTCAAAAAGTCGGCTTATGGAGACCTGCTAGCCAGCTATAATTATTGTATAAAACATTCGTTTGCAAAAATATTCAATACAGCCGCAAAAATATTGCTTAGAAAATATTTTTTTCAATTGGATTAAGAGGGACTGACAGTCCCATAGAGATAATGCATTAGTTTCGAAATCACAATTTTTGCAAAAGAATTGCTTTGCCATGTTATCCCATTTTCACCAGATATGGGAATCATCATAACATCAATTTAAAACAAAATTGTATAGAAAATAACATCCGGTTATTTAATTATTAATTGATAGTTTTAAAATAGTGACGCCATCTGCTGTAATTTTTTGCATTTTAAAACTTCAAAAATATATAATTAAATAACTAGATAACATTTTCGTTTCAAAATTTGTTTTATTTCAATGTTATGTTGATTCTCATTCCTGGGAAAAAAAAGGGCTAACATGGCAAAGCAATACTTCTGCGGAAGTTGTGATGAGAAAACTAATTTATTAGCTCTATGGGACTGACAATCCCTCTTAACACAGAGGCACTTTGCTTTTGAAACCCGCGGTCATTCGTACTCATTCGCCCTAAAGGGCCTGAGACTGATATATAATACATTACTTTCAGAAACTGTAGTCAAGCAAGCCATTAATTCCATCAATTATATGCTTATTGATTCCGTCAGATATCCCTACATAAAAAGCAGTTTCGGACATGTAAGTTGAATAACTTTTTTTTATACCTCGTATGTTTTTCTGTTTGCCTGATTGATGACTATTTTTCTTGTCCAACATGCAAAAAAAGTCCAGAAAAAAAGATTAAATAATCCTCAGGATAATAAATTATGTCTTAACGTCCGATGTGGTGAGTGGTAAAAATAATAATAAAATAACGTAATTTATTTTTGTAAATATATGCTTAATTTATATGTCGGGCAAATTTGTGCCGTGTATTAGGTATATAAAGTTCAAAATTGTTTGTTGAAAATATAACCCGACAGGGCCAAAACCCGAAACTAAAAATACAAATAGTTTTGTCTATTTCTCTATTTTTTTCGTTTTTTAATGTTTATTTTAACTAATATATAAACTGTTTGTTGTTAAAAAAAATTTGTGTTCTATTAAATATTTGAACTAAGCGCGAAAAACAACATGAAATGATTAAATTGCTATATTATCTATATTATAAGAAAATATGTCTATAAAGACCAGGGGCCGCCATAATAAATAAGTCCAAATTACAAAACGAATACACTAAAATACTAATTAAACATAAACAATGGACTATTAAAAATACTCCGATTAATTATAAATGTGATTTTACTATAAAAATTAATTTCGAATATTACACACCTTTTTTCGGATCCAAAGCATTTTATGTTTACATAGCAATAAAAAGAAAGAACGGCAATCATGCTCAAGCATTTTCCGTAAAGGGGCCAAATTTGTTGTTCCTAGGCTCGTTTCAAGAGTGTGATAGAGTTCTTTTGTAGCCCACTGTCGCTAAAAAGAGTGTCAATCTTTTCGCATCGAAATTACTACTATTAAAACGGAAGAGTGCAATTTTCGGGCACTCCTATAGGGAAGTGCATTTTCGGCATCGGAAAGGAGTGGAAATTAACTCAGACTGAGTTAAAACCGCTCGTTTGTTTTAAGAGTGTAGCTTGGACTGCGGCCAGCATGGTCGTTGCGAGGAAGGACGTTGTCACTGTGACCACGGGTGGACAGGAGACCGGTGCGACCTGCGGACGTGCGACCCCGCTGCCTCGAGCATGGTCAGTGTAACAACGGAACCTGCGTCTGCATTCAGGGGTGGATGGGCAGACACTGCACTCTAGGTATACAATGCTTTTATTTTATAATACAGCAAAACCTCGATTATCCAATCTAATATGGACCGGAGGTAGGTCGGAAAATCGAAAATTCCGGATAATAAAGAATTTTCATATTAAATAGTAAAACTTATAGTACAGATAAGACCGCCGAAAGTCCGCGGATCTCAAACCTCTCGTTTTATTGTAGATATCACTTGTAGTTTTACTATTTTAGACTGGGGTTTTCTCCGAAAATTTAGGATTGCTAGAAATTCACTGTTGCTTTTTTGAGTTGCCGAAATTTTACTATCTTAAAATAACCACAGTTTCCTGATTTCATAAACGCGGGAATCTCCCGATTAACGAATATACGGAGATTCATATTTCAGAATCGCCGGAGATTCCCGATTTTTGAATCACGGAAGTTTGCTGATTTCAGTATCGCCAAAGATTGCACACTAATCGCCGTAGATTTCTAAGCCAGTTTTTTTGTGAACAATGGAGAATGACCTTATTTTAGAATGTTTTTAATGTATTTTTTCGGGTCCAAAGCATTTTATGTTTACATAGCAATAAAAAGAAAAGTTCATCTTCCCAAATTTAAAAATATTAATGCAAAAATTAGTCATTAAATTGCCCTAATTAAGCATAACGTCATTAACTTATTAAGTAGCGGTTGTAGGCTTCCTATAAATTTTTATATGCAAAGCCATTTTGGCGGTCTTTTCTGTAATATTTATGTATTATTTTTACCTGTAAATTTACCATGCTCTTAGAATAGTGTAAATATCTTATTAGTGTCATTAACTTATTAAGTAGCGGTTGTAGGCTTCCTATAAATTTTTATATGCAAAGCCATTTTGGCGGTCTTTTCTGTAATATTTATGTATTATTTTTTACCTGTACATTTACCATGCTCTTAGAATAGTGTCAATATTAGAAATTATACTCTAAACTTGTAAAAAACAATATTCACATATTTTAAGGGAAACAAAGACATTACTAACATGGTTTTACTACAACAAAAAAAAAACGTTTAATTGTTTTTGTATGTTTCAAAATGAGATAGTAACTATCAGTGGAAATAAACTTTTTTATTCGCCAATTTGGCGGTCTTTTCTGTAATATTTATGTATTATTTTTTACCTGTACATTTACCATGCTCTTAGAATAGTGTCAATCTTAGAAATTATACTCTAAACTTGTAAAAAACAATATTCACATATTTTAAGGGAAACAAAGACATTACTAACATGGTTTTACTACAACAAAAAAAAAACGTTTAATTGTTTTTGTATGTTTCAAAATGAGATAGTAACTATCAGTGGAAATAAACTTTTTTATTCGCCAATTTGGCGGTCTTTTCTGTAATATTTATGTATTTTTTACATTTAAATTTAACATGCTCTAAGAATAGTGTCAATTTTGGAAGTTAACTTGTAAAAAACAATACTCACATATTTGAAGTTAAGAGAAACAAAGAAATTACTAACATTAACTACTAAACTTACAACACAAAAAAAAAACCGTTTACATTTTTTTTGTATGTTTCAAAATGAGGTAGTAACTATCAATTAAAGTACATTGACATTGAATTTCAATAATAAAATAATGTCAAATGTAAGATTTTAATTAACATATAAAGTGGTCATAAGTTTTTTTTATTCAAGTAAAAGCGTTAAAAATTTAAGAAATATTTTCAAATGGAAGATTTTAAAATAACAATTAAGTTGGGTATTTTTAAAGAAGAAATATTGGGAAACATAATGATGCTGAATACCTTCCCCATGTTTTGGCAGACAACCATACCTTTGAAATAACTGGTGTATGTGGCATCCCTTAAAAAACCATAAAAGTGTTTCCAATCACAAGCCATGTCAAAACTTCATTATAGTTCACTTAACTTTTCTTTAATGATTTTACAAATACAAAAATTGTCGACCAACAACAGGCCAGAGGCCCAGCAAGGTTGGTCAAAAATAAATCTAATACATTAACAGTTTCCAATGACTGTCAAGTTTCTTCTTAAAATCTTTTACTATCTTCGAATGCACCACATAATCTGGTAAAGCATTCCACTCATTGACAACTCTATTGTAAAAATAATGTTTTCTTACCTCCCTTCTAAAACACGATTTATTCAATTTCTGATCATGTCCTCTGGTCCGGCTATTTAAGGTAAAACCTAAGCCCTCCATGTCTCCCTGTTTTATGAACTTGAATAACTGTATTAAATCACCCCTAGCTCTCCTATTTTCCAGGGAATACATGTTTAAAGATCTTAATCTGTTATCATAATCAATACCAGATAGACCCTTAATCATTTTTGTAGCCCTATGCTGAACTTTTTCAAGCAACTCTATATCTTTTCTGAGGAAGGGAGACCAAAACTGAACTATAACTACTTTCTTTTCAAAGCACCCAAATAAACCAGTGGGCTTTTTCCAACTCTTGCATTAATAACAATAAATATTGCAATAAATTCATACTGTGATGATGATAAGTAATCAATACTATAGAAAAAAAATTGTAATTAAAAAATAAATAAAAAATATTTTAGCATGTAAAAAAAAAATAGCCATTAAGCACATTGTACTATGTTTCTTAATGAACTAGTTTGCAATATTTCAATAAGTGTTCATAAAATATTTATATATAAAACGAAAACATAAAATTATATAAACAAATACATATTTATATAAAACAAAGAAAAGATATTTACATGAAACACTAATATACAGTCAAACCCTTGATCCCTCAAATTGCCCATAGGCCTTAAAGTTATAATATTTTGTTAATAACAATATTTTTTGATCAACTCATCCGTTATGACACACAAAATTTTTTATTTATTTGCATCAAAAATACCTTTTTAATGAATTTTTTTAATGTCGCTTTCAAAATTTGAATTTTATTTTATTTGCTAAATGATGATAAGTCGCCAAATTTGAAATTTAATTCCCGTATACATAAAAAAAACTATTGACTGGGAGAACTAGAAATTAAACTACTAATAGCACATAGATTAAAATGTATTCAATAAATATTATTTTGTACCTTTAATTAATAATATGAGTACATAATATCTATTTTTAATGTTTTACTAAACTTAATATTTAACCTTGTTTATACGCATTTTTAATTTAACGTCATAAACATCACAGTTCCGTAAATGATGCTATAACCAAGTTATACTGAAACACACACGTACATAGATAAATTAATTCAAAATAATAATTAACAAAAAAATTCCAAAAAATTGTGGTTTCTGATAAAATACCCAATGTGGTTTAAATCGTAGCAACCCGACTAGTTTTTTCCCGACTACATGTTTCACAGAACATGTAGAATCATTCCTGCTTTCATTCCAGGAATTCATTGCTGGCTTTGATGGTATGACATGTTAAGTTCCACTCACTGCATTGATTAACCAAAGACAGTTTCATTCCCTGTGGAACTATTGCCACTCAACATGTAAACATGCCATTTTGAGTACATAAATAATTTCACATATCATAAATCCTCCACTTTGTATAGTTAGTATTGTTTAGTATGTTAGAAAAGTGCACTTTAAACTTTTGAGAATTAAACCAATCTCAAAAAATAGCAATGTATGGCAATAAACACAAATTACAAACTTTCCCTGCTTCATTGATATATTTGCAGTCCACACTTGCTAAACAGAAACCTCTCTAGTCACACCAAATATCTTATTCTTTATTAGACACTACGTTTATAACGTAAAGTGTGGAAGGTATTTATAATCGTTCAGTCCGTCTGTCTGTCCGTCCGTCACCCACTTTCATAGTCCGAACTACAAATGCTACGGACAAGTGTGATACGTCAAAAAATTCAGTGCATCGAAATTATAATACATTGAAAATTTCAGAAAAGAATTCGAATTTACTTCAATTATATAAAAAAAACTGCAAAATTGAGTGCTCATTTAAAAAGCATAGGAAGTCATTTTTATTAGAATTAAATCACCATTGCCATTAGCAACAATCGCTCGAGAAACTTTAATTCTTTTAGACAATAAATTAAAATACTAAGTACGAAACATAAACACAATTCGATAACACCACCACGAGATTCATAAAGCATCTAGGTCCAAAACAACTCCTCAAACCCCAGGGAGTTTCGGCAACCTCACTTGGCTATTCATCGCACCCGAATAGTTCAAATAGTTACCAATATCTGTCGTGGCAAAATTGCCCTACTTATTTATATTTTATTAAGAAGAGGTTCAAATAATATTCACCTTGTGATTTGAATACCTTAGCTTATAGCCATAGTCTGAAAAAACCACTGTCATGAAATGCCGTAGAAGCCTACAAAATTTTCCACAGTAATGCAAGGGTTTATTTGCAGCTAATACATCGTATTGGCAAGTGTGGACTGCATTTTAATGCACTGTTATTGAATACATATCAAGTACAGATCTTACTTCTTACTAAATTGCAGCAATTTGTTTGCTTAATAGTACTTGATTAGAATAAATAAAAATTAGAAAGTACAGTCGAACCTCGTTAACACAAACTCGAAGGGAGCACCAAAACATTTCATGTTAACCGTCAGGAATTGTTTTACATTAAACCAGTGAATATTTAAAAGAAGATAACATATTAACAGTATTCTAATTTTATAATGTAATATACTAACAATGTACATGTATACAATAAGTAATTCAATTAATAAGATTCATTAGGCATCTTTGGCGATGATAGCGAGTAATCACTTAAACTGGTGTAAGGAAACCAGTTTAGACCAGTTTTTTTATAATTGAAGTAAATTCGAATTCTTTTCTGAAATTTTCAATGTATTCTAATTTCGATGCACTGAATTTTTATACATACTATAGACATACTATATACATACTATAGACTGACATACTATAGAAAAATTAGGTTTAATTTAATTATTTTTTTTAATGTTCTGTTTCATTTGCTCTTCAAAACTTTGAAATACTAAGAAAAAAAAAGTGAAAAAAGTTCAGAATTTTCTATTCGGATTAAGTGGGATTTCGCCTAAAGCGTTTCGAGTTAAGAGTTTTTTTAAGCCTCATGGCTTCTTTGGCCTGGGAAATGCTTTTAGTTCATCTTAAGGGAAATTTTGTGGTAAGCGAGTTTGTGTTAACGAGGTTCGACTGTAGTTATTCACATTAGAAGAAATGATGGTGTAAAGGTCAGGGTGCCTGCTTCCTGTGCCTTTGACGCAGATGAAGAGTACAGGAGGGGGATCAGGATATCTGTCCCTATTAGGCCTCTTTGGCGAGGATAGTGCGTCATCGCTTAAACTACTATAAGGAAACCGATTTCTCACTTTGTTCTTCTCTCACAGCAACCCTGATTCAGGGCAGACACAAGTAAGACGCTTGTATAGCAAGAGAAGAAGCAAGGGACAAATTCACTTCCTGTCGCCAATGTCCGCCAAGCAGACCTGACTACAGGAAGCTTCCTAGTCAGTCGAGGGGTTCTTCTCCTGGACTCTTCATATCGGTATGGAACATGTGCTCACTCAGTATCTCTTAATGTAGTGTACACTAGTGACAAAAGTGTTTGTCAACCGATTTACAAAGAAAGGGTTTTTTACCTGCAAGAATACACACTTCTTTGGCAAGACTACCTTTAAGAAGAAATGTTTTGATGCAAAGTTCAAAAACATATTTTTCACTTATGTGAATGTGTTTTGAAGTAGCAGAATGTGCAGTTTTACATTTGAAGAGTACAGGGGAAGAACCGCTCGATTTATTAGGAGTCGTCCCGTAATTGTGTCTGCTTGGCGGACATTGCCGTCAGGAAACCGGTTTCTCTCTTTCTTCTTCGCTTGGTCCAAGCGTCGGAATCGTGCATCGCGTGAATCTTGGTAGGTAGAAAAGTCGTGGTTTAGGACTTTTCAATTAATTTGCGAATCTTAAAATTTCTCTTAATTGATTTAGAAATATTCGTGATTTTCAATCAATCGTACTTTATTTTTAAAGCTTAATACGATGATGAACACAGTCTTTTGAATAAAACGAGGAACTGAATTTCAGGGTTGCAGTGAGAGAAGATGCACAAGAAAGTGAGAAACTGGTTTCCTTACACCAGTTTAGGTGATTACTCGCTATCATCGCCAAAGATGCCTGACGAGGAAAGTTTTCTACGAAATTAAGCCGTTTTTCCCCTGTACTCTTCATTTATGGATAGCTTTGGGCCTAAACTTTTGGTGACATAGTTTAGAATAATCTGGTTTTTCGTCAGTGTGTATGAAGGGTCTCTGGTGATAAAAAGTGATTGTCATACAATTTACAAAGAAAGGGTTTGGTGGACATGTTTGACAAAGCTACCTTAAAGGACAGATATATTAATGCAACATTTCACAAACGCGAGTTTCGCCTATGTGAATGTGTTTTGAAGTTGCTTTGAACAAAAAATTTTGGCTACATTGTTCACAATTAAAGAGCTTAGTGGAAAAAAGTGCTAAGTGACATTTTTGAAAAAAAAAATTATATTTTTGTGTCAATGAACATATTGCTAACTCCTTTAACAATAACAAGTTTTCCCTTTTACGTAAACTTTAAGTTTAATATATTTTGTATCGTTTGCAAGTACCATTTTTAACATATCTAAATGCAAATAAAAAACTTTAAAGTTCATTTTCTTGTTTTCACCTTTTTGTCACTTAGCATGTTTTCCCACTAAAATCTTTAATTGGTGGTTTCTCTCTTGTACGAATGAAAAAGTGAATGATGAGGCTGCTTTTACGAGTAAATGTTTAACTGCAATGTTCACACACATGTGGCTTTTCACCTAGGTGGGTACAAAGGTGACAGTTGAAATTTCCTCTTCCAGTGAAGATCTGGTTGAAAGTTCACAAAAAAAATGGTTCTTCCCCTTTGTCATTACAAAAGTAGGTTGTTTTCAATAGTACATTTTAAAGACTATAGTCTGTCTATTTACTATGCGAGCCTCGAAAAGACTTTCTTCCCCCTTCCCTTCGCTTGTTTTTCTAGGAAACGGGGGGAGCATCGCTTTTCTAAACCTAACGCGTTTGAGGTTCTGTTGTGAGGTTAACAATCAGAACAGTTCAAACCCAAGTAGGGTAGGGGAAAAACATGCTCATGCCGTTTCGAAGAACACCACATACGGGGATGGGGGAGGAAAATGCTTTCGAGGCTCGCATCCTAGATAGTGTAGCATCACGTTACAAAAATATATCATGTATAAATATATCATGATGAGAGTACCTTTCAAAGTTGGCATTTTGAGTAAATTTTTGGTTGCAATGTTAATATACGAGTGGTTTTCACAAGTGTTACAGATGAGTAAACGTTTCTCAGGGCATTACTTTGAGTAAGCCTTTTATTCCAACATTCACAAATGTTGGGTTTCACATTTATGGCCTTTTAGTCCACTCTTAAGCCGAAATTTTCTGTGACACAGTTCACAACTATAAGGTTTTTCACCAGTATGGATCAGAAAGTGGCTATCAAGGGTTGCTTTTTGAGAAAACTTTTCGTTGCAGACCTCACAAACATGCGGTTTTTCACCCGTGTGAATAAGCAAGTGTGTGTTGAGGTTACTTTGGTGACTAAAGTGTTTGTCACACAGTTTACAAACAAATGGTTTTTCACCAGTGTGGACACGAAGGTGACAATCGAGGCTGTATTTTTTAGTAAATGTTTGGTTGCAATGTTCGCACACATATGGTTTTTGACCAGTGTGGATGCGTAGGTGTGAGTTGAGGTTGCGTCGATCATTAAAATTTTTGTGGCAATGGTCACAAGTGTATGGTTTCGCTCCTGTATGAATTCGAAGGTGACACTCGAGGCTGCCTTTTACCGCAAATCTTTGGCTACAATGTTCACAAACATACGGTTTCTCACCCGAATGGACACTAAAGTGACGGATCAGGTCACCTTTTTGAGAAAAATTTTTGTTGCAAAGATTACAAACAAAAGGTTTTTCACTTGAGTGGGAACGAACGTGACGGTTGAGGTTGTCTCTTTGGGAAAATCTTTTGTTGCATTGTTCACAAACATATGGTTTTTCCCCAGAGTGGGAGAGTAAATGTGAAGAAAAGTGAATTTTTTGAGAAAACTGTTTGTTACAAATTTTACACACATATGCGTCACCAGTATGGATGCGATAGTGAGTTTTGAGGTTACCTTTTGTACTATATTGTTTATTACATACATCACAAACATGTAATTTTTCTATATCACACATGATCTTTGCTTTGGGCAAAGGTTAAAATAGTTTCTGAAAACACTTGTAATAGTTTTGATTGGAACAAATCGAATTCAGGAAGAAAAATCAAATTTCGGTTCCATAGTTATTTGTTTACATCAGTAAGCAAGGAAGCTATTTGTAAAAAATGAATGAAAAATTATAATTTCACCCTTTATTCACCTGCAAAGAATACGATTCACTGAAATAAAAGAGTGGGATTCACCCTGACCTAAAACGAATTCTAAATATTTGTTTTGTTTTACAAGAAACTATTGACATCTTATGATTTTTTAAGCTAAACTTACTTTAACACAGCCAATTTTTGCTCTTTTAGTTAGAAACGCTGACAGATTATGTTTAGTTTTTTTTTTCGGTATACCTAAAATTTTATATATATTTTTTAATTTAAATATGAAAGTTATAAAACCTAAAAAGAATACTACTTCGGTTTCACGTACTGCGATTTCATTGGCTGCTTTGAGTCTGTCCAAGTCTGTCTCACTCGACGAAGGTTTAGCGGGTCTGATCAACAACCTGTCACGCTCTTATTTTCATTTGTAGTGTACTGGATTTCATTAGTTGCTTCGAATTTACGCACTGCGAATTCATTGGTTGCTTCGATTTTACTTTCAAAATGACTGATATTGAGGAAAAAAAATTTCTTTCTATGCAAACAACAAATGTTTTTAACAAATGTTTGGAACAACCGCACAGCAAGAAGTTGGCTTTAAAAAAAAATCGAAAGTCGTATCGGCTTTTATAATAAAATAATATGTATAAGCTCGCTACGGGAGAAGCAATAGACCAGCTAAACAAACTCAACCACATGGCCCACATCGAATGAAAACATAAACAACCAATTTGGTGAATCTCAGACTATAGGCACAGCCTATTTTGGGCCCCTTTACGGAAAATTTTGTGTATGATTTCTAGTAAATGATACTATATGACCGATGTATCAAATTTTTGCTACAATTTATAGGCTTCCTCATAAACATCGATCAAAACAATCACGTTAGGTCAATTTCATAGTTAAAATGTAGCAAAAAAACAAAGGTGGAGTATCAGAATTTTTTTTTTAAGTTTACTGATATTTTGGGGATTTACAGCATTTAGCATAATAGAAACTGAAATTTAGGGGCCCGGGCCTTATGGAAGAACAGGCCTTGTCTCTTTCTAATTTTATGTTATGTAAGCTGATATGCTACACAATAAAATTTTTTGTCAAATTATAAAAATATATCTTCAAAATTTAAAAATGACCCTTTCAATATTTTAAAATAGTATATATGTGTTTTACAGGCTGTAATTTACTATGAATATGCTACATTCCATAATGGGGTGACAATGGAACAGTGTTTAAGCTGCGATCGCTTTTTTTCGCAAAATGAGAAAAGAAATCGCATTTTGCGAAAATCTTGACATCCACTTTCGCTAAAATGCAAAACTAAACAGAGGGGCGGAACGGATCCGATCGTTCCTTTTATGGACACGTTGAAAGCAGATTAGGTGATTTTCACGAACTGCAATTATTTAGTATATTTTTGCCTAAAAATATTTGCAAAGAAGCAGAACACAATGCAGAATTCATTCCCATATTCTGCATTGTGTTCTGCTTCTTTGCAAATAGTTTTAGGCAAAAATATACTAAAAATAATGAAGAGATACAACAAATATGCATAAACTTTAATCGTCAAATCCTGTTTATAGCAACATATTTAACGTAAAAAAAGCGTTGTCTGAATGACAACTATTTTTAAAAAAATAGTTCAAGTAAGATGTAAAAGCCTGTCATTTATTCAACTTTTAGATTTTGTTAATGTGAATGAGCTGACTGAACAGTTGCCAATTGTGACCAGCATTCTGGACTATTGCGGGTCAATACCTTTGACGACTGTTGACTGTGAGCGATCCATTTCTGCAATGAACTTAATTAAAACAGACATTCGCCACAGACTTTTAGTATCTAATGTAAATAATTTTACTTATGGTAAATGTTGAAGGGCCGCCAAGAGAAAACTTTGATTTCAATGCGGCTTTCAAAACCTTTGGCAGCAAAAAAAGCCTCGAAGAATCCTGGAAACTTAAAATATGATAATGTATTTAAAGTTTGTAATAAATTATTTTAAAATGTGTTGAACTTGTTTTTCCTAAAATGCTAAAATCATTTAAAAAAAGCTAAAATTAAATTTTCTACTTTAGCTAAAATGCTAAAATCATTTGAAAAAAAGCTAAAATTAAATGTTCTATTTTAGCTAAAATGCTAAAAAATTTCAAAACCCAGCTTAAACACTGCAATATGGAACCACATAGAAAAAATAATTTTGTAAAAAATTAGCAATAAAAGTTAAGCTTGTAGTTAATCGAAGAGTAGAAAAATAATTTCGCTGAAAGTTCCATAGTTTTGTAATGCTATATGGTTTGAAAGAAAATTGTAGGAGTTTCACTATTTATTAAGAAACTTTAAATATTGGAAAAATTCATAAATTTTGAATTTCTGAGGTTTTTTTTTATTATATTGTAAAGTATTTTGATGAAACTCTTTAGTGAAGTGCATAAAACACAAATGGTTTTTTAGAAACAACTACATAGGTCCAGAAAACATATCTAAAAAAATATTAATAAGTTTTAAATAATCCTTTTTTAATACTTTTGAGACTATATATTACATTAATCTATCTCGCTGAAAAGAAAGTTATTTATTCAATACATTGTACTGGGCATAATTTTTTTTAAAATCAGAATAGTGTGTGGACTTTTGAAAAATTACTGTCGCCTTCATGATCGCCTAGTACAGTGACTTGATTCCCAAAGCGATATTTTTCTTTATGTCAAACAGTCTCGTCCCGAACCTTGTGTTAATTTATCTTATAAATATGTATAAAACCAAAAGTTCAACATATTTTTTCAGTTTCCTTTCATCTTAAATTTTTTTTTGATAAATTACAAAATATTCGCTTCCTGTGTTCAAGATCGTTCATGTCGGCTGAATAAGTTTTCATCGATGCATACGATTAACCAATATCGATATACCACCGATTTCATCGATGTCGGTTGAATAGTATTTTTTACTATTCGACCAATGTCGGCTGAATAGTCACGGCCTTGGTGAATAGCGTCAGTTAAGGCTTGAATTAATCTTACACATTGATTTTATCCTTTTTTTAATTTCATTTATAGAATCGTTTTGTTTTTAGCCTTTTACAATTTTACGCTTGAATAAAAATATTTCTTAACCGATTGTTACTGAAATAAACCATAAAAACTCACTGAACTGAAATGTGAATACTTGGTAAATATTAAATAATAATCCGTCGGTGCTATTATCGCAAGGAATTCCTCAAATAAATTTTATTGACTTTTGAAACAACTGTAAAATTATTCAGAAATTATCTTCTCCATAACCTAAAAAAGTTATCATGAGTGACGAAAGACAATTGCATGCTTGTGATCTATGTAATGGACAATATACTACAAAGAAGAACCTTAAAATACACCTTCGCATCCACACAGGTGAAAAACCGTATATTTGTGTACATTGCAGTAAAAGGTTTTCTCAAAAAGGCCATCTAAGATCACACCTACGCACCCACACTGGTGAAAAACCATTTGAGTGTAACCATTGCAAACAAAGATTCACTGTAAAAGGCAACCTCAACATTCACTATCGCATCCATACTGGTGTAAAACCACACGTTTGTGAACACTGCAACAAAGGATTTAAAACTAACGACGGCCTCTGCAGGCACCTTCGAACCCACTCAGGAGAAAAACCCTTCGCTTGTACGGTATGCAACAAAGAATTTACTAATAATACCAGCTACCACTGTCACATGCGTATCCACACTGGTGAAAAACCATATGTTTGTGAACATTGCGGCCAAAAATTTACTAGAAGCAGCGGCCTCTATACTCATCGTCGCATTCACACTGGTGAAAAACCATTTGCATGTACTGTGTGCGACAGACGCTTTCGTCACCGGAGTTCCCTCCAAATACACTTGCTTGGGCACACTGGGGAAAAACCTTATGTTTGTGAGCACTGCAACAGAGGATTTACTCATAACAATAACCTGCAAAGCCACTTGCTCACCCACACTACTGGTGAAAAACCACATGTTTGTGAATGGTGCAACAAAAAATTTTCTCAAAAAATAACCCTTAAGAGGCACCTTCTTATCCACACGGGTGAGAAACCCTATTCTTGTGAACTATGTCAGCAAAAGTTTAGGCAAATGAGTGAACTAAAAAAACATAAATGTAAACTTAAAATTAAGTCTGCTTCAACGAGTTTACTCAATATAATGCCATAAAAACCATATTACTCATCCACACACTGAAAAATCACATTTATTGCAACCAAAAATTTATTTAAAAAGCCTGCAGTGAATGGCACTTTCTTGTACACACAAGTGAAGAACACAGGGGAAGAACTCCTTCATTGCGTAGGAATCTGTCTGCATCAGGACTGCTTGGTGGCGATAGCGATACATTGCCTAAACTGGTGTGAAGTCACCAGTTTTGCTTTGGTTCTTATCGTGTGGCGCACTGGTTTACTATCTCGATAACTTTACTATCTCTCTAAACTAATTTATAGAATTACCCTTTTATGAGAAATCACTGTAAAAAAAGCATTTATGATAAGTTTTTTTTTTTATTTTGTTACATTTGTCATAGCCTAAAATTGTATTGTTATTCCTAAAAATTAATATAATTTACTGCTTTATTCTATTTATAGTGCATTTCCTGCTTGCTAACTAATATAACAAAAATACCAAAATTAACAAGTTTTTTCTATGTAATAATAAGCTTATATCAAAGTGATTAAAATAAACAAAATATTAAATTCTCAGTTTAACTATTTTCTAAGTTTTATTATTTTCTAACTGCCTTTTTTATTTTAATGGTTGAACCATCTCATTTTTATACTATGATTTAATGACCATCCATGTTGTTACTACAGGCGCTTCCCGCCAATTTGCCCAGGAAAACAAAAAGATTTCCAAAAATTAGTCTCAAAATTGAGGCTCAGTGGTAGTGCTTTGCATTGCGACGCCACAGGCCCGGGAATCGAGTCCTGGATTGGGCGAGGTTGACTCTTCCTTTCATCCCTTAAGTGGGTCGATAAAATGAGGAACCTTCATGCTTGCTTGAGAACTAAACACTGGGGGTTCTGCGTGAGGCTGACAGCCTTACCGGGACATAAACGTGAGCAATTTGAACGATTTTTAAAGCTATATAGTTGAATAACAAACTTAACTGTACTGTGAAATGCAGTACGCGTGGTCACCCTAGACATTATCACTTTTTTTCCCATGAGGAAATGAACTTCATGCAATGTTTACAGTTGCAAATGCAATCAACCCAATGCTTGACGATAATAATAATTTCTTTATTCTTCCGTGTGTAGTTTCTTTCGGTAACAGTTTCTTTAGCAACTCGTATATGAGCAGCATACTGTTCCAACAACCCAACGTTATTTAGTGTCCTAATTTAGAACAAACAACATGTTCATCTTTATAACGCCTGAAGACAAATAATATCGTCGGTAAAATGACAAAACCACAAATGTGCAAAAACGTGAATATGCAAAGGGATGGAAAACCAAAAACAGTTAAACCGGTTTTTGGCATTTTTTTTTTGTAGCATGAACCGGTTAAAACTGAAGAACCGGTTGGAATAAATATTTTAACCATCTAAACCAGCGGTTCCCAACCTGGGGTCGATCGCCCCCAAGTGGGCGATTTGTGTTATCAAGGGGGCAAAAAATACTTGAGGGGCGATCAGGGGGCGATGAGTATTCAAAGGGGGAAAATTATAATAGTGTTGTACCTTTGTACAGTAAAACCATTCTCCAACCATAACCAAACCAGCAAATTTTTACTTTAAACTCTCTTAAATTTTCTAGAAACCAGTAAAAATATCTTAGTTAATTATTTCACTTTTGTTCTTTAAAAATATGTGTTTTATGTTTTTTCTATTTTATTTAAAAGTGACCAGATAAAGCTTCTTTTGTTTTTTTTATAGACGGTAAAAATTATTGTTATAAAATTGTTTTATAGTTAATTTAACTGAAATTATGATTAGACATACATGAAAATTAAAAGGGGCGATGGATGTTAATCAACCTAAAATACGAGGCGATGGTTCAGAAAAGGTTGGGAACCACTGATCTAAACTAAAGGTTATTCTTGGTTTGCACTAGCGGCGCACCAGAACTACATGACGGTACAGGTCAAGTGAGGAGATCTGGCAATACCTCTGCGGTTTTGTTTTCATGTCTCTCGAATTACTTTTGTTGAAATTCGAATTAAAAAATTAACAACTAAAATATTCTCTTCGAAAACTCCCTCCCGAATACCAATACAACAGTAGTTCGAGAGACATGAAAACAAAACCGCAGAGCTATTGCCAGATCCTCCGTGAAACAACCCCATTGTTAACTACCAATAACTGTTTTAACGCAGTCGATTAACACTTTTTCTTATTTAAAATTGCTGTTAAGATTTGCTGATTCGTTTGAAATTGTTTCTTTAATGTAAATAAAAACAATTTAAAGTGTAAATTTGTTTAAACTTTGAGGAAATTATCCGAAACATTTCCCTGGAATAATTGATATCGTTAAGTATAGTATTATTTTCGGAAATGTAACATAGATGGCAGCACATTATACATAAAGTAAAGAACATTCCCTTAAAAATGCAACATATCGTCCATATATATAGAAAGAGTAGTATTCTAGGGATTTGCAGTTTTGAAAATTAAAACCGCTTCTCGGTTCAACCGGTTCTTTTTTCCCCTCTTATAGTTTTAACCGGGACTAGCTAAAAGCAACATTAAAACCGGTCCTATGAAAAACCGGTTATAATTGCTTGGTTGGTTGAACGATTCCGGCTGTCTATTTAGGTCAGCTTTGAAATAACGTCGCATTAGAGGGATATTGGCGACGGACGTAATTTAGAACCACAATCATGTGACAAGTTGATATGAGTGCAGTTGTCACCCAACGCAGCTTTTAATGGCGACCTCGTACGCAGCATCTCGGACTTTGGAGTATTAAGTGTACTAAATGTACTGTAACTGTACTAAGATGTACTACATTAGAGCTTTGGCGACGGGAGTCGTAATTTAGAACGTTAATCATATAACTAACCGATACCGCGATTTTTCTACTTAAATAATATCTCGAAGATATGATTTACGAAAACTTCCTGAAAAACATAAAAAATGCCTTATCAGAAGGAATAATTTATATTAAGACGCAGTTTTACATGAAAAAACAATGAAATTTATAGTATTAGTTACGCCAGTTTTTTAATTAAAAAATAGAACTGAGGACTTTTGTTGCCGCGTAATGTGTCATAGGAATAGCATTACCGGTAGCAAAGTTCTTGATGGCAAAGGGCATTATCCGCAGCGAGAGTGTTAATAAATAATGAACCCGTAACATACAAATCCATTGTGATATATTTTATGACACCATAATCAATTGATTTATCTAACTGAATTAAATTTGTCCCCCCAGTTTATTGGTGTCGGCTCGTCACTTGACTATGGTTCGTAATTATGACGCCCGTCACCAACTGCTGTCGTGTAGCTCTGGTGCGACGATAATGCAAACTAACAATAACCTTAAGTTTATCCGGTTAAAATGTTTATTCAAACCGGTTCATCAGTTTTAACCGGTTCAGCTAAAGGAATGTTTTGGCCATTTATTTGAAGCCAAAAACCGGTTTAACTTTTTCCGGTTTTCCTTCCCTTTGCACTTTTGTGTTTTTGCACATTCGTGGTTTTGTCATTTTACCGACGATATGTATTTAAAACGAATACACAGGAGAGTTCGGAACTAAATATTCTTAAATTTGTTACATATTTAAGGTGGGATGTTATTGTTATTCAGTGAGGTAAAATTGTTTTTTTAGTACAAGTTGAGGGAGAAAGATATTGTCACTTCCAGAATTGAAGGCTTCTCTCAGGGTTAATCTAATAGGGAAAAATAATTTTTCAAAATTTCTCCTCACCTCAAAATTTCTCCAGCTATATTAAAAAAAAAAATGTTTTGACGTTTTATATGAAAAATGCATCTGACAAACTTTGTTTTAAATATAATTTTTTTTACCTTAAACTGCGAACCGTTAAAAAATTTTTTAATATAAATTCTATAGACATTTAAGCTAGCTACACTTATATTGTAAAAAAAAAACGTTTTTAATGTAACCGCTTTTAAATTATCTTCTAGAGAGAAGTCTTCGGTTAGAGAAGCCGACCAACAGTTTGATAATTTTATAAAAACAAGTGTTGAATTGGAAACACAAATTATGGAAACCACCTTGTCGCATCTTAAGAAATTGATTTCACGAACATAATGTAGATGGCAGCACCAAATATTTGTTAATTTGTGACGTTCTGTACGCTCGTTTTAGGTCTCTGCCATCTAGTGGTTATATATTCCTTAATATTTTGAAATTCAACAAGGATGGATGCTGTATTTGACAAAAAAAAGTTATGCAAGTGATTAATTTGTTTGGTTATAATAAGTAATAAGATTATAACCACTTAAAATATCTATGGGCATTCCAAAGAATCCACTCATCTTGTGAACTTGGCAATTTCTGAAACCAAAATTTTATAGACCTCCCCCGTTGAAATTAAACCAACAAAAATTAAAATCAATTAGTTATCTTTTATGCTAACAATTTTGACGAAAACTTCCAAAAGAACTAAAATATTCTACTTTCAGGCCATCTAACCTACCTAAACTACTACTACTACTACTTCAGTCAAGTGACCTTAAATATGATGAAAATTATTATGGTCTAAGTAAGTACATCTCGCACAAGAGGTACTAACGTAATATTCAATTGAAATAATAGTGTGTGGTAAAATCATTTTGAAATGTAAAGATATGGGATTTAATTGAAATCGTTTGGATTCATTTTAATTGATTCGTTTAATTAGTACTTTGAGCCAATATAATATTGAACTTGGAAGTAGCTGGCAATCACAAAATTCAGGACGAAAGTTATCCTCAATTAGAACGCCTTAACCATTCGGTCCCAGGGACATTTACAAAGAAAATCCAAACGCATTTATATGAAGCCGCCATTATAAAATGATCCCATTTTTAAACCTTTTGCAAGCAATGTTTTTTTTAATGTTTTGAAACAAAACTACCACTTGTTTAAAATAAAATAACTTATTAAATGAAACTATATATAAAATATATATGGGAATATATATAATGTAACTTAAATAATTACGTTCGCTTGAAGGCTTGAACGTAGAATGTAAAAAATGTAAGACTCCATTATACATTTTTTTGGTAAATTTTCATTTTGAATAATTTTAATTATTGTATACTGCACTACACATACACATCTAATGGCAAAAGTCCCAATTGTGTAACGAGGCAATTATTTTCCAACAAACAAATATAAAATGAGCCCATAATTATATTCTTCTAAGTAAATTTATTATACTTAATTTTTTATTCTGAGTTTTAAGCTATCACTTTCGTAAATTGGAAATTTGAACATATAAAATTTTCAACTAGTAACATTTTAAATCAAAAATATATTAAGATGTTTAAGATATTTTTTGAAATTTAAAAATAATGAACTATATATGTGTAGGTGAATTAACTAAAAAAATTACAAATTTTTTTTTTATAAATTACTAATTTTGGTTAGGATGAATCTTTCTGATCATGGTTATTTCTTTACAATGGAGTTATTTGTACTTCAAAAACGTTTTGATCAGTACCTCCATCTTGATCCTGGATTAAAGTTACAAAGCGTACGTTGCTGTGTTCAACAACCCTTTCAAAAGTTCGAAATAGTTAACAGGAAAAGTTGAAATCAAATGCAATTTCTTTGATCACATCCTAAGTTCCCATACCAAATCAATACCTCTGGGGGTGACAAGTCAATTCTGGGGATCCTCTAGTTGGCCTCTGTCTCTAAAATTAGATGGATCCACTTACGAGCAGTAGTTTTGCCCTCTATTGAGAGAATTATTACAATGGATAATGTCTGGTATAAGCGCGAGCGAAGCAATAAAGCAGCTTACACAACCAACCATTGCGAGCTGTGAAGGGTGAGGGTTCGATTCCCGCCTTCGCCCTGGGTGTACTTCCTTTCTCTGTGTCAGTAAAAATTATTTCTTTGTCTGTCTTACTTGACGAAGGTTTATAAGCAGGTCTCTGATCAAGCACACAAGCCGGAATATATATGTACCAGCATGTCTAAAAGTTGTATGATTAAAATGTACTAAACGGTGAAACTTTGAAAAAACTACGAATTGTCCTCATTTTGTACTACGTTGCGAGGCCGGAAGATATGACACAAATGTATAATAAGTGCATATATATTAATTTTACATACATTTAGTAGTTAATTCATAATATAGAAACGCAAATACAAACCTCTATCGTGCTTAAAAAATAATTTTAAAAATGCGGTTTTTGACAATTTTTGCCAACTTTGTGGACTTGCGCGACCGGAAGATAAATTAATAAAAAAATTATAATTAGTGCATTTTTCGTTTTTACCAATGGCAACTTTCCCGCTCTATAGCTATCCGAAATAAAATAAAAAGTTTATTTCGGCCCACCCTAATGTACCTAACTGTACGGTAAGGCATGGATGTTTGTGTTTGTCGAGTATATGCGGAGTACGTGCTCGTTGAATCTGTTGGGTCCGAAAGTCCTCCAAGTTCCCATACAAAATCAATACCTCTGGGGGTGACAAGCCAATTCTGGGGATCCTCTAGTTGGCCTCTGTCTCTAAAATTAGATGGATCCACTTATGTGTGTGTGTTGTCTGTTGTGTCTGTCTTACTTGACGAAGGTTTATAAGCGGGTCTCTGACCAAGCACACAAACCTGAATATATATGTCTACCAACCAACCAACCTAACTGTACAACCCCTCCCCCCCCCCCCCAACAACCATCGTTGATCACATCAGTTTCGTGCTGCCATCTAGTGGCAACTTTACTTAATATTTTGATAACCAGTAGAATTGGATACTGTATTAAGCACAAAAATTGAAGTTTTATAAGAGATAATTTTTTTTTTATTATAATAAGTTAAGATATTACAACCACTTAAAATGAGCATAAGCATTCCAACTAAAGAATCACTCATTCTATAAACTTAGCAATGGTTCTGAAACCAAAATTTAAAAGACACATTCAAAAACTCCCGTTTTCTCCCTGTTAAAAAAAAAAGTGTCTTAAAGTGTTAGTAAACAATTTATGACTATAAAAAATAAGGAGGTATCGAAATCTCAGAGTAACAGACGCACAGAGACAGAATTTTTACTGAGACAGTGAGAGAAAGTACACCCAGGGCGAAGGCGGGAATCGAGTCCGCACCTGGTAAAGTGAGCAGACTATTAGCATAAATGGGCTGCAATCAAACCCACTAGGCCACCCGGGACCCCAGTGTCGAAAAGAAAAATCGATACACTATTTACCTTCTTCGTTTCCGAAATAATTCCCATGCATACATTCTTTATAAACATATTTTTCAAACAATTATGTACGAGGGCTGTTTTTTTTTCAACCTCCGATGGGCTGTAACAAAAAGAACGGTCAAGATACAAAAAAGATTTTTTTACCAAAAGTAAAGTACAATACTGCTTATTTCTCCACAAAATCATCTTGGCGATTAAGGCATTTGTCATATCTGTAAACAAGCTTTGCAATACCCTCTTCATAAAATGTAGCCGCCAATGATTTGAAGGGGGTTGTGACGGTTTCTTGGAGCTCCACGTCAACATGGAAACGCTACAATCCAAGCCACTATGCTTATCAATAATTCACTTATGGTAAACCTTCGAGTTTCCTTAAACACTTGGTCAACTCGCTGAACAATACTGATGTTCATGAAAAAGGGGACCAAGGAAGCAAGTCTGTCGCTACAGACACCCTATTGTTCAGCGAGTTGACCAAGTGTTTAGGGAAACTCAAAGGTTCACCATAATTGAATTATGGACTAGCAGTGGCTTGGAGGACAGAAAAAAATTGACGTAAAGCTTCCAAATTTACTTTTTTTAAACGAAACCGTCACAACTCCCTCCCAATCATTGGCGGCTACATTTTATGAAGAGAGTATTTCAAAGCTTGTTTACAGGTATAACAAATGCCTTAATCGCCAAGATGATTTTGTGGAGAAATAAGCAGTATTGTACATTACTTTTGGTAAAAAAAAATCTTTTTTGTATTTTGACCCGTCTTTTTGTTACAGCCCATCGGAGGTTGAAAAAAAAAACAGCCCTCGTATGTATGCTTTGAAAGAAATTTGGAAAAAATTACCATTTAATATTTGCTGTGGATCTCGTCAATTTGATTTAATTTGAGGTTTTGATCGGTAAAACTACACATTTTTGTGTTATATGAATGAACAAGCTGTATCAGTTTTTATGTTTAATAGTCCATTCTAACTGAGAAGGGATTGTCGATTCTAAGAATGCAATTGACTTGAAAGCTTTTTGATTAATTTTAATTTAAAAGTTTAATTAGAACCTTGAGCTAGTATCCTATGGAAGTAGCAGGCAATCACAAAATCCAGGACGAAAGTTATCCTCAAGAAGAATGTCTTAACCTTTAGGTCTCAGTTACCATCATTTACAATAAAATACAATCGCATTTATATGAAGCCATTATAAAATGACATAATTATACTCTTTGCAATGTATTATTTATGTTTTGATGAAAACTACCACTTGTTTAAAAAAGAAAAAAACGAAAAAAAAAAACGAAAAATAAATACAATGTTTAACGCTGGCTTGCTTGCTTATGAATAACTTAAACAATCACGTTCGCTTGCACGTAGTATGTATAAAAATTCAAGATTCACTCTATTGTGTGTAATTTCCATTTTGGATAATAACATCGCACTATATACACCCATCATAAAAAGTCTGCGTACAGACTGATTCTAAAACATTTCAAATAAAATTATATAGGAAAAATAGGTCATTTTGCATCCAATTTTTTTTATTTGTGTACATTATACTATGATAATGAAAATATATAATGAGTAGACTTATACATAAAATATAAATATTTTTTAAAAAATCAAAAGTGAAGCAAGGATGCAAAACAGTGCAGAAAAAGTCTGCGTACAGTTCAGGTAATGTAATTTATTATTTTTTTCCAGTTAGAAGAAAACTACTTTAGTAGCTTGTCGAATGGCCTCTACGTTTAAGAACCTCTCTAAGTCGTTTTGGCATAGATAGTACTAATTTGGATGTCTCCTGGGGGGTTATTTTGTCCCATTCCTGGAGGATAACATCTTTTAGCATATTTTTGGACGTTATGTCATGCTGTCGAATCTTGCGCTCCAATAAGTCCCACAAATGTTCAATGGGGTTCAAGTTCGGTGACTGAGGTGGAGAATGCAACTGTGTTTTAGTGTGGTACAGTAACCACAGCTGGACCAAATGAGCAGTATGTTTCGGATCGTTATCTTGCTGGAAGCAAAAGTCCTTATTAAGACCCAATTTTTGAGAACTTTGTTTTAGATCGGTTTTTAATATGTCTAGATAAACCTTATGGTCCATTATACCGTCAATAAACACAAGATTACCAACGTCATTGGCAGCCATGCACCCCCAAACCATTACTCCACCACCACTATGTTTCACTGTTGGTAGTATATTCCGTGGGTCAAATGCTGTACCCTTCTTTCGCCACACCAACTTCTTGCCTTTCATACCAAAGATGCAAAATTGACTTTCATCAGAAAAAATAACCTTTTTCCAAAACTCTGGAGGTTTATTTACATGCTGATTAGCAAATGCCATACGCTTTTTCTTATTATCAGATACGTATGGTTTCTTACGAGCGACTCGACAGTGCCATTCAGCTTTTTTAGTATTTTACATACAGTGTCTCGTTGTAAAACTTTGCCAAAACTACTTTCTATGTAAGCTTTAATTTGTTTGGATGTAACACGAGGATTAATCTTCACGTACCTCACCACACTCCGTTTTTCTCGGCGGGTCAGCTTTGAGGGGCGTCCAGAACGGGGCTTTGATATAAGGGATCCACTTCTTTCGTTGTTTTTCACCACTTTTTGAACTGAAGAATGAGTTCTGCCAACTATTCGACCTATTTCACGAAATTATTTACCCTCGCTACGCAATTTTAGGATAATCTTTCTCTCGCTCGGAGATATTTCTTTATTCGTGGAATTCATCACACAATTATTACAGTTAAATTTCAGTTTTTTTTAAGAAAATATACTTTAAAGATCCTGAAGGTCTTACAAAGACACCAAAACTGCGAATTTAATGAACAACGTGTTAATTATCAATCCCTTTTAAAGGTGTATGCAGACTTTTTCTGACACGTGCCGCTGTCTGACCTTGGTTTTCATTGGCTAATCAAAGATCGAAAATCTGCGAGACTTTAAAACTGCATCTAAAATATGCATATAGGTGTGCTTAACACAAATTCATGATTTAAAACTGCATCGATCAACATTTTGTACAAATTTTTCAAGATAGAAAGTTTTTTATTGGCTTGTACGCAGACTTTTTATGATGGGTGTATACGCATCAAATGGCAAAAATTACAATTGAGTATAACGGTTGTGTGACAAGGCTATTTTTTAATTTGCATTTTCATCAAGCATACATGTATAAAAGGTGCCAATAATTAGAACCTTCTAAGTTAATTTATAAATATTTTTTTATTTTATATTTCTAAAATATAAAATTATATATAGTTTACTAGCAAATAAATACCCGTACTTCGCACGGACTAAAAAAGTTTTAATTGATCCAAGTATCTGTACAATTTAATCCATTATAGGATAATAAACTTATGTTATTATTCCCGCTCATTATAAAGTATAAAATACTATTACTTATATTACCTTAAAAATCCGAAATAAAAACATACGCTAGAAATGCACGCATAAAAGTCATCATAATTTTCCTCATAAACATATAAAACCTTTTAGCTCTTTTGGCGCGTCTTTGGAAAGAATTTGGCGAGAAAAGAGATATAGCTACAAACACTCTTATTATACAGCTCTACCACAATGGCCTTCGAACAACAAACCAGCTTATAAATTTTAAAAAAAATATTGTTTGGCGCGTTTAGGTAAGAATTTGGCGAGTTTGGCAACGTATTTGGCGAAAAAAAGGGAACCGGTTTTTCCCTCGGTTCTTCTTTCACAGTACAAACGTGACTCGTGTCCACTGGTCTCTGGCGTGAATAAGGGTTGCCGCGTGAGAAACGCAAAGTTAGTAACCTGTTACCTTACACTAGTTTAGGCGATGACTCGCTGTTTTTGCTAAAGAATCCTGATGCAGACAGATTTCTATGCAATGAAGTTATTTTTCCCTATACTCTTCCGATGTGTATAATGGGTATGCGACGATGCCAACACCTGGGTTGACACCTTACTTAACATTGACCGACATCGCTGCATTAGACATTGATATATGATGAATTTGATGTGCACCAGTTGCTCTACAAGGAGAGTATATTTCTTTGCTTCTTAGATGTACAAGACGTTTTTGCGATAGTAGTTATGAAGAGTTATCGATACTAAGTCTCATTGGATGCATGCGTAATCCTACTTTCGTTACGCATGTAGAATTGCGTGCTTTATTCTCATCAATTTATACGATTTTAAATTTATTATTACATTTAAATAGAATATAAATACATGACGGTTGTGAATATATTTAAAAAAAAAATACTAAGACCATAGTAGAAAAGCTGTTTATATAAGTCTTTAAGAACTAATCATTTAAATTAAAAAATTTCGTAAAAAGTATAGTCTTTCCCATTACAACGCAAGCTTCGAAAGCGCTTTCTTGTCCCACTTCCTCGTGTGGTTTTCAAGGAAACGGCGTGAGTGTCGCTGTTTCCCATTTTCTCGGGCCTGTATAGCCTGGTCGGTAAGGTCTTGGACTGGCATCCCTAAGGTTACGAGTTCGAGTCCCGCTGCCTTCCGAAGATCCCCGTGTACGCTAATGGTGACTGGTGCACGTTAAATCCGTCGTGGTCAAAAAGTCCTCCAAGTTCCCATACCAAATCAATACATCTGGAGGTGACAAGCCAATTCTGGGGATCCTCTTGTTGGCATCTGTCTCTAAAATTAGATGGATCCACTTATGTATGTGTGTTGTGTCTGTCTTACTTGACGAAGGTTTATAAGCGGGTCTCTGACCAAGCACACAAACCTGAATATATCTACCAACCTATCAATTTTTCGACTATTTTTTGTGTTTTGAAAGCCATTTCGATTAACCTCACGGCAGAGCCTCAAACAAGGTCGGATTAAAACGACGACTTTCAACCCGTTTCCCGAAAAACCACGCTAAGTTACCAGTTTTTTTATTATACAAAAAATTATTTAAAATAATTTGAAAGAGTAATAAAACTACACTTTTCTTAGAAGCTCCTACTTTCGAAACTTATGGCTAGTAGCTTTTCAAAATAATTTTAAGACATTGACTGTACTTTTGTGATTCATGTACCTTGAGTATTATTTGGAAAGTTCTATTTATCTTTAGAAAAAATATTTTTCCGAAATTGATCTCCAATTTAGCTTTTAAGATGGCGAAATCGACTTCCACGCAGCAGTCCTTTCATCTTTTCTTGGGTCTTCAAATGGAGTTACTTAGAATACCCTAATTGGTGGTCTCTCAGCAGTCATTCTCAAATAATTTTATTACATTCTATATAATTTTATATATTTGATGATGTCCTCATCTTTATAGATTTTGTAAAGCTCGAAGTTATACCTTTTTCTCTAAGCGTTGTTCTCCAAAACACCACCACAAATATATATCAAAACTTTCCTAAGGCCCTTTCTTCCTTCTCTTGCCAAGGTACAAGTCTCTGATGCAGAGGAGAAAACTGGTTTAATCAATGTTCAAGCAAAACATTTTTTGACTCCTTTTAAGTAATTATCTGGGAAAATATGACCTGTTCGGTTTGGTAAATTTAACATCCCACGACTGCGATAGACCCTGTAACTCTGAACCGGGAACAAGGTCATATGGGTTTAGTTTAGTTTGAATTATCGTCGCACTAAAGCTACACTTAGGGCTTTTGGCGACGGGCGTCATAATTTAGCAGTCAGGTGACGATCCGACATCTGAATAGGCACCCAACGCAACCGATTATGTCGATAGTAATGCTAGTATAGAACTATGAACTTCCTCGGTGAGAGGCTTGTCGATTATCGACAAAGGCCACTGGGGGGCCGATTGCATTCTATTTATTATTTTTCTGCTTTTTATAGTTAGTTCACTGTTTTGATGACGAGTTTCTAGACTAAAGTTATGTTCAAGAACAACGCTTAAACTATTCAGTGAAAGAAGACTTTCTTTTCAAACAAAATACAATCACATTTCTATGAAGGCAACTATAAAAGAACCTTGAATTACCGCCTTTGAAGGCTATATATATATTTTTTAATGTTGGAAACTTTCACTTTTTTAAAATAAAAAATAAATATAAATATATATATATATATAAAGAGGTATCTTACTATAGGCATCAATAAGTAACATTTTAAGTATCACGTTCGCTTGAACGTGAAATGTATTAAAACAAGTCTCACACAGACAATACATTTTTTGAAGTTGTTCATTGAGCAAATTCCGTTGCACTATATATACACATATACCGCTCACGAATACAATGTTGCCTGCCCATCTCATTCAATATATTTGATGATGTCCTCATCTTTACACCATACCAACTGGGCTTCGAGCGACATCGTACGCTAACAAGGTTGAGATTTTGGAATCCGCAGATTTAATGGCCACGTCGGTCCCAGTGTACTCGAAAAACCCCGTAATTAAATCTATTTCATTATTACTTTTATTAAATTATATTTGACAACTAATATCCATCCATAGCATATGACCGGTATAGAGCGCGTTATCCTCTGTACGAGAGCCCAATGTTCTGACGACTGGAACGAAGGCAACGAAGAGTTATAGAGAAATGTTATTAAATACAATTTTTGACTTCGTAACTTTGTTTGAACTAGTTTATATCTCGAAAACTATGTGTCCTACCGATATACTTGTTATAGACAAAATGAAAGCTGATTTAATTTGATACAAGTTTCAATATGGGAAGAACTTTGAGCCAGTATTCTATGGAACTTGTAAGTAGAAGGCGATTATAAGTTTTTCGACAAAAGTTATCCTCAAGAAGTACGCCTTAACCATTCGGTCACAGGGGCCCTCATCTACATACAAATCCCATCGTTTTTATAGTCTTTATAAAATAATAATAATGACAATAACAACGACAGTAACAACAATAAATAATAATAATAATTTTAAGAAATTTTTGAATAATAATAATTTTAAGAAATTTTTGAATAATAATAATTTTGAGAAATTTTTGAATAATAATAATTTTAAGAAATTTTTGAATAATAATAATTTTAAGAAATTTTTTAATAAAAATTTTGCAATAATAACTATTTTTTGAATAATAACAATAATAATATCACAATGTATAATCTTTTATATGTTGAATTAAGTCATACAACAAGCTTTTTTTATGTTTAAAACAACCACCATTTTAAAATAAAATATATCTATATATTGTAAAAATAAAAATGCTCTAGCTTGTCGAATACCTGACGGACTACCATTAAATAATACGTTCGAATGAACGTGAAACGTGTTAATTGAAGTCCCACGTAAAATATACAACGTACGTGTATTTGTATGGTCCAAATTCACGTTGCTTTGCTTGGGGACCATATAAAAAATATATAATTTTTTCAAGAGTAAACTTATAAAATTTCCTGCAACTAACTAGCAAGAGGGATTTGGATATTAGTCCGCCCTCCAAATATTTATTGTGCACCAGCCACTTGTACATTCCTCGTTTAATACATCATGAGGAATTTTTAAATATAAACCTGTGTCGTTATCATATTTAATGTAAAGTTTTAATTTCTGCTTTTAATTGTTTGCTTAACATATAGAAGCTGGTGCTGGCATATTTTGTAATTGTCAATTTGTGGAAAAATGGATGAGGTTACCTCATACTCTTTGCTCATCAGTTTAGATGAAGAGGAAATATCAAATGGGTAAAATGTTGTTGAGTCTGATTATTGTTTTCCAAAGAAAAAAAAATTGCAGCTAAAAACTATGTTTGTCTTATTTCTTTTATTGTACTTTAAAATATAAAATTGGAATAGTCAAAAGTGCTTTGGCGATGATTGAAAAAAAAAAATAAAACGTTCTGGCAAGACTGTTGTTGCAACAAGTTTTATTGCATAAATATTGTTGGTGAACAATAATTTTCTGCTTCAAATCATATGCAACGAGCTCTCAGAATAACGCAGCTGTGGTGTATCTAAACATATTTAAACAGTAGAAACTAATGAAGGTAGTTTCATGTAATTAAATTCAATTACATGTACGACAATACTTTATCCAATTCTTCGACTTGTGTAACAATACGCTCTGGTTAATTTTAAAGTGGTGTGTAGAATCAAGTTATGGAAATAAATTGTAAACAATGAACGGTTTTAAAGATACATTTTTAATTCTTTGAATAATAACTGAATGATTAAGTTAGACTTAAAACAAATATAGGTTATGGCTTTTTCTCTACGTTTTGGGAATGATCATTTTCACCTGGTCTTAAGAATACCAATGGAATTATAAAATAACAAAAATCATTAATTTCACTCCATCGTCTAAGCTAGGATCGATACTATAAAATCATTAAAAAAGACTTATTTTTGACATTTTTTTAGTTTCTTACATTTTAAAAATTGGTTGGTTGGTAGACATACATTCAGGTTTGTGTGCTTGGTCAGAGACCCGCTTATAAACCTTCGTCAAGTAAGACAGACCCACACAACACACACACATAAGTGACAGATGCTGCCATCTATCGCCACCTCCACAATTTAGACATGTCCCTGAAAGGGAGGGAAAGAGTCTCCAGGGACTGTACCCGTGGAATGCGCATGACGTCACGACTTCGGACTATATATAATATATGATATTATATATATATATATATATATATATATATATATATATATATATATATATATATATATATTATATATATATATATATATATATATATATATATATATATATATATATATATATATATATATATATTATAATCCACTTTATTAAATAAATATATTATGTAAATATAAATTTAGTTACAAGTCTACTACAGTGTAAGGGTTTAAGGTATGAGATATTTTAAGTATCACGTTCGCTTGAACGTGAATGAATTAATCTAATCCTCACAGGTAATATTTTTTATGGCTTTTTCGTGTTGGAAAATTACGTTGCACTACATACACACATCTACTGGCAAAAGTCATATATTTGTGTATAACTGTTATGTGGGGCCCGGGTGGATTAGTGGACTTTATCGCAGCCCATTACGCTAACAGTTTACGCACTGCATCGGGTTCGGTTCCCGCCTTCGCCCTGGTTGTACTTTGTCTCTCTGTGTCAGTAAAAATTCAGTCTGTTTTTCTGGACAAAGGTTTATAAGAGGGTCGCTGATCAAGCACACAAGCCGGAAAATACATGTACCAACCAACCTACCTTTTTTAATGTTTGAAACTTTCACTTTTGGTATAAAAAATATAATGATAAAATCTAATGATTAGCACATCCATTAAATATATTGAGAAAAAATTCCTTAAATGCAGATACGCTCTTTACCAACTCATCGGATGGAACATTAAACTCTCAACCTTACAATAAAACCCTTGTCTACAAATATTACCTACGACCCATCTTAGCCTACGCCGCCCCTGCATGGGGCTTCTCAGCTAAAACTTTCACAACATACAAGTCCTGGAAAATACTTTGCTAAGATGCATAACAATAGCAAGATGGTTCATGAGAAATGAAGATAATCGTTTTGCACCTTAGACATCCGAAGTTTTAAAACTTTAACTCAAACGCTAACCCTTAAATTTTTCACTTCTATTGAAGACCATCCGAACACTATGATACAAACATGCCTACAAACAAGAAAAGAGCTTTCCTCTACAGATAGCTTGGTGGCTCCCCTAAAGACCCAGATCCAATCCACACCAAACCATCTTCCCACGGAGCTTTTACAAATTTTTGCTGAATGATACTCATTTTTTATGATTTTGCCACTTGCCATTTCACCCAAAAAATATTAATTTTCTTCATCAAAAGCAAGCACCAAATTGCATTATAGCGCTCTTTACCCCCTTCCTGCTCACGACAGACATCACATTTCAATCTTTGGATCCCTGTTCACTCGATACCATCAGTTTGTGTAGTGTAGACCTTCCCTGCTCGTCGGACCACCAAAGAATAATGAGGTGGGGCACCGTCCTGTTGAAAAAACAACTCCGCAAAGTTGGGCCGTGCTTGCAGTTATGGAACTACAACTTGTATCGCTGCGTACGATGTCGCCCTTAACGGTTGCGTTGGGTGCCTACTAAGGTGTCGGCTCGTCACTTGACTGTGGTTCTATATACTAAAAAGTAAATATATACTAAAAAGTGTGTTTTGCAAAGTAATAATTATAAAAAAAATTATGTTTAATAGTTACGGAGAGACACGCCTTAAGCTCTAAAAATACACATTTTTTTGTGCCATAAATGCAAAAAAAAAGCCGGATCACTTATTTGTAGTTAACAGTTCATTAACAACTTTGTTTTTAATGTAAAATGCCTTTAAAATTAACTAATAAAAGAACTCTTTGAAAAATTTAAAGAAAGTAGTTTAAAGTTATTTTTTAAAGAACTCTAATATAGTATTGACCCTCGTTCAACTTCATTTTTTATAGAAATAAATGACTTATACAAATATTTATGTAATCATAGGCTGAAGACTGATTTTCGAATCTCCTTCTATCGGACCAGGTCAATTTCGAAACTAATTAACATGTTAATTGTTTGTGGGGAGGTCTCAAAAAATGTAAAAGAATGGGGACTCCAGGTCGCGCTATAATCCAGGTCGGGCCCATACGCTATAATCCTTGATCATCGTTTTCTTTTCGTCTTGGTCTGATTTTACCAGCTCTATGTCATAGTTTGGAGGTTCTTGAAATCGGTGTCCACAGCTTCTGGAAGGTCCACGGGGTTATATTTTCCTTGAATTATGTCTTCAAACTCTGAAACGCATAAATATATAAAGGTAATAAAAAATTCATTTGCACTACAGCGGCTCAGGCCGCCTCATAATCCCGAGTTTCCGGGTTCGAGCCCCGGCTGAGTCGTCAGATTTTCTGGATGGGAAAATCGTGGGCACGATTCATATGATTATGTGCGGCATGTAAAATATCCATTGAATACCAATTTGGTTTGGGTTCTCTATGTAAAATTAAATCAAGACATACTTTAACATCCTCCGAGAGCTCAAATTCATTGTAATCTGAGCGTCAAAAGTGGTAGAGAGAGTCGCCTAGTAGGCGCCACAAAAAATGGCTCTTAGTTCTGGGGAATATGCCGAGTTTGCAAAGCCATAACCACCAATAAAGCAGCCAAGTTGGAAATATAACCCAAAGTATTAAATAAATCTCGGTATTTTAAGAAAATTTAGAAAGTAATAAAATATGTGAACGTTTTTGCATTTTTTTAAATTTAGAAATTGATAAGATTCTTTAAAAAACTTTTCGTACTTAAATTTAAAGAAACTTTTTTTTTGTTGTACAAGATATATAAAGAAAATTGACTTACCATTACTCCATTTCCGTTTTGTCGCATCGCTTATTGGAAAGGAAAGAATTTCGATCGTCATCAGATAATGCAGAATCTGAAACAAATATTTACATATGGAAACCAAAATAATTAAAAATCGAAAGTTTTATCATGAAACCTTCAAATTTTTTAGTCTTTTTATTGTTTCGTCGTTGTTGTCCGTACATTTGTCGATTGTCCAACAATTTACTTGACCTCCTTTGAAACTAACCCGTCAAACTCTTGGGAATGTGACTTATGATGTCACGCCCTCCGTATTGCGATTTCATTTGGTTGATTTGTTTTCTTTCCATGCTGCGATTTCGTTGGTTGTTTCGGTTTCAATTCACGATCAGAATACGAAAATAGATGAAAAGCTAGTTTTCTTTCTTTGCAAGTTGATTAAAACAATCAACAGCACAGCAAGAAGTTGGCATTAAAAAAATAACAACTAAAATATTTTTAGAAAATTCACTTTCGACTACCAAAACAAAAGTAGAAGCGAGCCTCAGGCACTAGACTCTTGTAAATAAAACAAAAATAAACAAGTAGGTTTGTAATATAATCTGTCACTCAGCCTTCTTTCACACACCATGCAAAAACTTTTATTGTTCACAGTTTTGAAGCAATTTTATTATACGTAAAAATTTCGTCAAACTAGTCAATTATTGAAGTAAATTTTATTGAGCTTAGTAAATGTAATTGTTTACTTATACTCACACTGGTAGTTTATATCCCATGCTTTTGTTAAAGTTTGCCTCGTAATTTATAACCGTATTTAAGAGACGATATTAATACATTGCGCAAATATGCTATTGTACTTAGAAGTAGTAAGCGATTATACAAGTTTCTCAACAAACATTGCCAAGACATCGACATGAGAAGAATGCCTTAATCATTCGGTCACAAAGGACCTTCATTTATAAACAAAATCCTATCGCTCTTTTGTGATGCTATTATAAAATAAGCCCATAATAATATTCATTACAAATACTGTGTTTTTTTATGTTTTAAAACTACCACTTTCTTCAAACAAATAAAAGTAATTAATATGGAGAGATTCAAATTTATAAGTCTTAATTTTTCGTTTTGTAGTTAATTAAAAAAAAAAAACCTTTGCTCGAACGTAGAATGTAATAAATATTATTTATCACATAAAACAATTTTTTGGGGGATGTTTTATTTAAAGATAGTTTGAATGTTTGATTCATATTTTACAGTATTTTCATTTAAAAAGTACAATTTTGCAATATTACTTAATTACATCACAATTGTGCACTATTTCTAAATTACGAGCCATTTTAATACTTACTCCATAATAATACTTATTGCAAGAACTTGATTTATTTTTTTGAGTTTTAAAAATCCCCCTTTTTCAATAAATAAAAATTATTTTAAAGAAATCTGAATATTTATTGTTACACAGATTGTGTGAGTTACTCAATTTATTAAAAAATACGTTTACTTGAACGTAGAATGCCATAAATAATGTGCCTTACATAATTGAAGGGATGTTTTATTTATGGAGACAGTTTGGATATTTCATATATATATATTTAATACAGCTATATAATTTTCTAATATTTATATTTTCATGTATAGATTTCATAAAAAAACCCCACATTTTTATTATATTTTAAATTAATTAAAGAAATATTTATAATTGATATTAATTAATCATTTAGTGTGAAGAGGAGATGCGACTTTTAATGTGCTCAATAATATTTTTTTTAAAATAATAACTAAAAATAAAGATCTAGTTGAATTACGTGCCATTTATATAAGTGTTTATTGAGAAAAATTGAGTTTGAGCCATAGCTTTGGACTTTTTTTTCATAATATTTGATTTATTTCCGTACTTTCTGTTGCAACACTTTAATTCGAAATGTAAGGGGACAGTTTTTAAATATAGTGCGACGAAACATATTCTTTATAAAAGTGGTATACAGTAAAGCCATAAAAAAACATTTTACATTTAGGGGAAAACATTGAGCTCTCAACGACAGAAACGTCCACACTAGTGTATGAAATAGACCACAGAAATTTTTACATCGAAAATATACTTGTCCCCTTTCTTCTAAATTAGCTTTATTATAAAATACATAGTGCTAAGCAAACGATAAGTTGTTAAGAAGTAACAACCTTTCACCCAAAATGAACGATCGACCTTGACTACCTATTCAACTTTTTTTTTAGTACATATGTCTATTTCATTCATATATATAGTAGTTGAAATAAAATCCCAGATATCAACATTCCATAAGCAGATTGTCATGTGACGAAATTTAAGGACACGGAAATATTGTGTTCTTTATATTGTGTCCTTTATTTATCTTTTTTCAAGGAGAAATGTATTTAAAACTTTCGCTACGGACGGAAGCAAGACAAGGTTGATAGATTTGAAAATATAAAACTCATTTCACGCATTTCAAAGAGTGGTATTAATAATCATTTTTTTTTAATTTTATAAATTAAGAGGGATTATAGCGCCACTAAGTGAAGCCAAGATTCAGGTAAATCGCCAAATATATTCATGGATTCATTTCAGCTACTTTCATATACTTAACATATAGATTTCACTTAACGAATCAGTTTTGTACACAGTATTATCATTTCCTCTTCTTAGGCAAGGAAGTCAGTGGAATAAATTTTTATTAGATTATTAATGCATGGAGGTAATTCCATGCAAAATTATCCTGCCTGTAGTGTAAGTCACGTTTGTAAAAAGTGATTATCACTACAACTTTTAACATTAAATGAAAAAAAAATTGTAGAATAGTTAATCTGCACTTATTATAACTAAATTATGTAATGTACTTTATTTAATTTGATTTATTTTTTAATTTTAAAAAGCTTTTAATCTCCTCTAAAATCGTGACTTACACTACAGTTACATGGAATTAGCCATGAATATTGTGACGTAGACATAAACGGAAAATGACACAGAAGGTTGCCAATGAGATGGCATTATAACTACCAATCATTTCTTCGTGTGTACTTTTACCTGTATTTAAAATATACATACCAATAAAACCAATTTTTATTGGCTACTATACAAGATACAACCACAGGGTCCACAAGAAGCTTATTATTCTGTATTTTATAAAATACACCTTCCCTTTTAAAAGAGAGATGCGTCACAAATACAAGTTACAGTAGATCATCTTGAAATTCATGAAAATATATGAAATTATAAATTTAATTTTATACATTTAATTTAGTGGTATTCATGAAAACTTTTATAAATATTTTAAAACTTTATATTTGGCATAATTCCGTTATGTTTTATTGAAACTACTTTTGGACCAATTTTGTTACAAAAACAAGGTTTTTCATCTGCATCACTTGAACTATACTCGCCGCCAACCAAATTAGAACACGTTAGGGATGGCGTTTTTTCAGAAAAAAACGGTTTTGCAAAAACCGGTGTTTTTTACAACGCCGGAAACGCCCGTTTACGACTTAAACGGTTTTAAACGTTCCACGAAACGTTTCAATGGCAAAAAACGTTTTCATTTTAAAAAAAAGTTTCAGTTTTATTAATTAATTGAAAAAATCATATTTTAACTTTACTTTCGAATTAAAAAAAAAACAATTTACAGAGTCAATTTTAAATGTTTAAAGTGTTTTGTTGAAAACTAAGTTCTAGGTTTTCTTACTTTCTTATTATTTTAAATTATAATGTTCCTTTTTTTATTCCGGTTTTTCTAATAGTTTTGAGTATTTTATTAAGCTTTGCATTATTCCATCTCTATTTCCTTTTTTTAAAAAAAATTTATTCCTCCCATTTGCTATCTATGCCGTTAACATAGTGCAAAACTAAAAAAAAAAATTTAAAAAATTACATAATAAAAAAAAAAACGCTGATGGCGGTTTTTGAGAAAAAAAAACCCTTTTCCGGTTTTTAGACAGTTTTCCCCGCAGAAAACTGGTTTCCGGTTTAGACCGGCCTCATGATCTATGATCATTTATAACACATATTTACATTCATTAATTACTTTTCTGAGCGATTAATGAAACACCATTGTAAAGGAGAAAATTCACACTACATTAATCAGATCCAATTTATATCTATAGTACCAAAAGAAAAATAACCGCGCGCGAGCGGTTCCACTTTAAATACATATTTTATCGTTTTAACAGGAACACGACCAACTCATCTAATGAGGTTAGAAAAGCTCTCTGTGACGTCACACTATCCGTCCAGTTTTCGTTGCCATCAGTTCCGAAAGGGAGGAATGGAACCAAAAAAAATGACAGTCGCCTGTGTACGAATAGATTTCGTACTTTTTCTTTGGAAAATACAAACCGGTGGATGAACCATGTTTTGTACTTTCAGTGCAGTTATTAACTACAAGAAAAAAAAAGCGTCAAATGGTCAAATATGAAGAGAATTTCACACGTTTTAGTTCAATGTGGCAGATTGTACGCAGTTGCTAAGCCCATCGAATGTGGAAAAAGTGCGGCTTTGACCCAGTGAGTCCCATTGGGTGGAAGTACGACTTCGCACAATGGACACCTCGTAATTGAGATCTTTTGTCGAATGACGAGAACAACACCTGAGCTGGTATCGAGCAGATCTGGAAAAAACTATACAATTCCGATCGAATTGAGATCGAATTGAGATCGATTTAAGCTCATCTCTGCGAACGCGCCCTCGAAAAACAGTATTTAACTTCCCAAACCATGCGAATTTGTGATTAAAGGCGTGTCATTCGTGCAAACGACAAGAACCACTACCCGCCTTTTTCACGTGAAGTTAACCAATGAAATAATTCGAAAAGCTCTAGAAATATAGGGATGGGTCAATCCCGTTGTTTTAAAGATTCATCGTAAGCATTTACGTTCTTTTTAATGAATCGTTCAAAATAAAGATTCTTTTGATTCTTTCTTTTTTCGCCCAAACGAATTGGAACGATTCGTTATCCAAACGATACTTGCTAATAAACTTGTAATAATACAAATCTATTGGTTTTCCCTGTACAGCTTAATAAGTTTCCGGTCGGGGTTTCCTTTTTTCTTGTAAAAACAGTATGGTATTTGACATTTTCACCCAATATTGAGTGCCAAAACAGTGAACAAACAGTTCGAGCACGATTGCTCGAATGGTCTGAGACTAGGGTGCATGGATAAATAGTACGTACTATACAGAGTGGCGACACCAAGCTTCCTTGACGATTACACGCAGGCAAGCATCTGCAATCTCATTGGCCGATCGGCAGTGCTCCACTTCCGTTTTCCACTTTTTCGACCACTGTATTTTTTCTCTATAGCGCGTTGATTGAAATTATGAGTGTTCTATGCAAATCTGCTTAATCTGCAAAAATTTTAGGTATGTTTAACTTTTATATTGTATATTATGAATAAGGAATTGTCTGAGCTACATTTTGCATTAAGTATTTTTTGTATTTAGCAAGTTTTAAGGTGTGTAATTTAATTTTTTTTAGAATTGTTCCAACTTGCATTGTATATTTTATCGAGTTTTCGTTAATAATAATCCTGATAATTGAAATTTTAAGTACTGTTTATTATAGTATTATATTCAATAAATGACTATGAATTCGTAAAAGCTAAAAATAGTTGTTATTTTAAGTGAAATAGGCAATTTTTGGAATTTGTATGCAGACGATATTTGGCCACGTTTTGGCGCGAGTTGGCTCCAAGTGTTGGCGCTCTTCTGAAAGGTAAACAAATGAAAGTTTGTTACGGCATTGAGTGTTATTCCGGAATGTACTATTTTTGTATTTTAAAACTTATTTAACGCGCATTTTATTGTAAGTAAAGGTTGAAAGAAAAGTTAAGGTTGTACCTAAAATCTATTTTGTGATTTTAAGTGTTTACATTACATAATTTATTAGAACTATGTGTTATTTTAACTACTTAAATAAATAAAAGCAATTGTGACGGACCTGCCTGGTTGCAGGGCCGGATTTCTAAATAGGCTAAGTAGGCTGTATCCTAAAGCGGCGAATTTTCGGGGGCGGCAAATTTTACGACCAATTAAAGTGGTATTCGGCAAAAAATATTATAAAAATACTAATATATTTAAGAAAGAAAACAAATAAATTACATTTATGAGGAAACCTTAAACGTATAATATATAGTACTAATATTTAGGAGCAAGCATAGCACCCGCTGAGAGAGCAATTGCACCCTCTCCCCCCGGATTTGGAAGTTGAACGATAAAATATTCAACCTTTTTAAAATTGAATGAATTATTTACTTTATAGCGATTATTCTTCTCAATACAGTTTTTAAATGTATTAAAATAAGCCTTAAAACTATCCTAATTTGTTTTAGATGTAGGCGTTTTTTTTATTGTTAAAATCTGATATCTCCAAAAATCGTATATGGATGTACAGTGAAGTTTTAAAATAAAAGGAAATGTATAAATACAAATTATTGAAAATCCAAAGTTTTTCAAACTGTTTGTTAGAAACCAGAGAAAAAATCTATGTTATACACAACAAAATTTTCTAAAACAAAAAAACACCAAAGCGCTAAGCTTTTTCTTTAAGTTGAAATCGAGTACTATCCAAAAGAATTCGATACAAATTTCCCCCGTCAGGATCCCGAGCGAAAATAACTTCTGTTTCGGTTTACCTTTGGCGCCGTTAAAAGCGATAACGATTCTAGGTTGGCACGAACCGGGCAAGAGCGGGGAGAGCCGGTTGCCAGTCACTCCTCAGTGTCGCCACTCTTATATACTTGTACGAAGTACAAGTTCTTTCTTTTATTTAGGCTCTCTATCTGAGACTAATCGTGGCGTGACGTCATTCGCTCGCAAAGGACTTGTTTCAGTTCAATTAGGAAACGCACAAAATCGGCGAAACTCCACCCATTCGCAGGTGAATCGTTGCGTTTCAACTAAATCTCGGCCTAACTCTTGAGAAGAAAGCCATACCATTGTGTCTCGAGGGCCCTTCATTTAGTAACTGCAGTTCAACTGCAAAGATAATAGAAACCAACTGCTTTTCCATGAAGCACAATTAAAATGGACCGATGATAATATCTTTTAAATTGTGTACACTCATGTATGAAAAATGCAGTCAACTTTTATAAAGATTTTATTTAAGTGACAAACTACCACTTTTTTATGTAAAATTGTATTTAAAAAAATATAAATTGCATAATTCCTAACATTATTATCCAATTGAAACGTTTTCAAAATAACGCTCTCTGGAGCGTGTTGTTTAAAAATAAGACCAAAGAGCAAAACACAGTTATGACATCTGATCAGAAAAAAAGTTAAAAGCGCGGAGCTTTTAAATGTAACTTATAGACACTTTCTATTTTGTGGGTTTAGCAGATACTTAGTAGGTTGCTTAACATGACTTTTCTGCGAAAAAAATATAGAAAGACTGGTTGTAGGTTTTTTATGCTAAATCAATAGAATTTATATCTTTAATCACAGCTTTTTCTTATCTTTGATCCTACTTGTTTCAAATTAGATTTGGAGATAGCAGAATTCAGGTCACCTAAAAACACTCATGCTATAACTACTCGGGAAAACAATGGATGAATTTCAAATCTTTGAAATGTACAAGATATTCCGATTTCGATAGTTGCGTTCGCTTGCTGGTTACAGCAGGTTGGCACACACAATTTATTTTTTCTTAAAGTAAAAGGAATCCACAAATTATTGTAATTAAACTTCCACAGCAGATTGAAGGTAATATAATGTAATGAAATCGTTTCCGGCTGACCTATTTCTAGCCTCCTTTAGGAGCTTTAACACAGTCAATTACGCCTCGTAATTTAGAACCCTCAGCAGATTGAGGAATTATATTTTGAAAGAGGTTCGAGCGATTTGGATAAATCTTTGAAACAAGTTTACATGAATGCCAAACGCGCACGTTTGACAAATATTAATGAGATTATGAATAAACTAACTAAACTTCTTGGTGCAACAGTCCGTTATTGCCCTGTCTTTCCCATTTAAGCTTACTTGACCAAAGGCTCTGGAGTGCTACGCATATGTCCCGGTTAGGTGGTCAAACTCACGCGGAACCCCCAGTGTTTAGTTCCCAAGAATCCTTGATCCTCATTTTATAGACCAACTTAAGGGATGAGTCGACCAACTTAAGGGATGAGTTTTTTAAAAATTTTATTACAAATAATAAATAAATTAGTCAAATTATTCTCAGTTTTGTCGTTATTTTTCATTAAAAAAAGCACATAGTGCTTTAATTATGTGTTTTAATTAGTTGTGGCTTGTAGACTTTATTTTATAGTTCGGGATTTCACAAAGTTATATTTTTTGTTTCCCGATTTTAAAACACTACGCCAAATAAGGCAACAAAGATGCATTTCTTTAAATTTATATTTTCGTTTTTCGGCGTACCTTCCAAATCAAAAAAAGTTTTATGGCACCTACTCCTTGTGCATGCGCAATTTCCTCGAAAACCTTATTGTGACGTCTAACTGGTACTAGGAACTAGTGTACCAAATTTGAAGTCCGTAGCTCTTTCAGTTCGACCGGTAGAGTGGTTTCAGACAGATGAACCAATGTACATAAAACACTATTTTAGAATCAGTACCCTCCTTTTCATTACCTTTACTTTATGTAATTGAAAGTAAAAAAACATTCAGAAGCGTACCAAAAGGAGAAACTTAAGGTAAACATGCAGGTTTGCAACAGAATCTGTCACTTAACCCGCTTCCACACAGCAGTTGTATTTAACAGGTAAAAAGGCGCCAAACACAGCATTAATTCTATATTAAACATTTACATGCTAAATTTGGATAGTGTCTTTTATTTTATTTCAAAAATTCAATAATTATTACTAATTGTTTGCAAAAATTAATTTATATTTCAAAGAATAAATATGTAATATTAATCGCTTTTAAATAGAATGAAAATATTTCATATCAACATACAAAGAATCTCGTAGTGAAATATATTTGATGTCATTTCAAACTGATCGATTCGCAAAAAGAAATTTATTCTAATTTGTTGTCTAAAAGAATTTAAGTTTCTCGAGCGATTGTTGCGAATGGCAATGGTGATTTAATTCTAATAAAAATGGCTTCCTATGCTTTTTAAAATGAGCAATAAATTTTGCAGTTTTTTAAATAATTGAAGTACTTCGAATTCGAATTCTTCTTTGAAATTTTCAATGTATTCTAATTTAGGATGCGCTGAATTTTTTGACGTATCACACTTTTCCGTAGCATTTGTAGTTCGGGCCATGAAAGTGGGCGATGGACAGACGGACGGATAAACGTAGTGTGGAAGCTAAAAACCGAAAGATGATATCACCTTATCAAACTCATTCACTCGAGGCTTACATGGAAGACCGCTATATACCGCAATATAAAGACCGCTTACCAAGTATTTATTAGAGTAACTTCAAATGATAGTTTCATATTTTAACATTTCTAAACTATATAGATTCAATGTCTAGGTTCGCACTGAGCTACCAATCCGATGAGAACAATTTCGAAAAATCCCAATTACTTCAACCCTTATCTACTGACGGTACTTATAAGTACAGCAACCCCTCGTTATATCACGGGAGACAAGCATAAAACCGCGATATAACCGAATCACTGCCGAATGCGCGATATAACGAGCGATTGATAAATATTATACTTTTGATGTATTTATGGTATCAAAATAGTTTTTAAACTAAAGCACAGTATGTATTTGAAAGATAAAACTAAATCATTTTAAATAATATAACTATGTACTCTAAAAAAAGAAACAAAAATATAGAAATTACTTATTATTATTAATTACTATTCACATTATTGCACAGGCATACTAGACACATTTCACTTATTTTCTAATAAAAAATCCATCTAAAGTAGGCTGTTTTGATTTTTCTCGTAAAACCTGTTTTCCGGGGAATATCAAAGAACGGAATTTTATTATTTATTTTAAGGAAAGTACGCATTGAAAAAAAAAAACAGGGGGGAAATTGGGAGACATGATACAAAGCGCGATTTATCCGAATGCGCGATGTAACGAGGCGCGATATAGCGTAAGCGAGGGGTTACTGTACCACTTAAAAAGCCGCCGTTAAACCTTTCATTGTTCGATTTAGAGAAAACGGGAACAGATGGAACTTTTTGATTGGCACGTTCGGTATTAGAACATTAAAGTCTATAAAGGTAAAGTAAATTCTTTCTAAAACTTTTACTTTATTTATCCCGCGCCTACTCGTGATGCACTGACGATACTTATACGCAAAACTTTAAAAAAAACGTTGTTTTACTTTTCATTGTTCGTTTGAGGGAAAATTGAGTTCGGGGCATAAAGGGTTAAATTGACTAATACCTTTTTTTGCTTGCAATTAAACAATCATATTTACAGATTATAAACCAGTGAGTAGCCCAACAACTTTGTTAAATACAACAAAAGTAATACAACTATACCCATAAAACCTCAATAACCCCCTAAATCCCCACACTCATATTCCCTAAAAATCCCTAGACTCATCCTAAGGCTATGTCCTGACTACGCCACAAATGCCACAAAGGCAACAAAACTTGGCAACTTGGCAGAGTCAGCCCACAAGCCATTGCATCGCTTGGCGTCCTTGGCGAACGCCAATTTTTGTTACATTTGTTGCCTTTGTGGCGTTTGATGTCGTAGTGAGGACATAGCCTAACACACAGATTTCTCCAAAACTCCCTACAGATTACATACAAAAAATCTTCAATGATCAAAAGTCCAACAGTAGAGGGAAAAAAAGTTTTATAGTCCATCGCCAAATGGTCTTTTTACAAATGGAAACAAAGCTGAAGTGGACTTTAAAATCGCCAATGCGTAATTGCTTATCGGGACGGGACATGGCCCATGGTTTCGCTTTATACCTCTAGGGCGCAGCGCCATCTATCGGGATTGTACACTAGTAATGATTGTGAAGATTTCGAAAGAAATAAATACTCTTTAGATATTTTGCATGTGTTATTCGTAGGCTCAAAAAGAATGTGTTTATGAAGAAAAATATTATATAGTTAAACTCATAGTTTCCTTGCATAGAAGCCATGACCACGGGCGGAGCAATCAGATGAAGACAAAATATAACGGCTGAAATTTCCTCTTCATCTGATTGCCCCGCGCCTTTTATAGCTCCGTCCATGGTCGTGGCTTCTGTGCAAGGAAACTATGAGTTTAACTATAAAAATAAATTTTAAAATTCATCTTTAGGCTATAGTTTACAGAACAATTTATTTATATATTTAAATATATTTTCAATACTTGAAATAAAAGATTGTACAACCCACTCATTGTTCAAAATATAAAATAAAAACTTTGAATTATACACATAAATGAATGGTACAAACGTTTTAACTTATTCTAATTCTAAAAATACTGAAAGTATCAAAACAAATGATGTTAAAAGGAATTTCAAGTATAAAGAGGTTAAAAAATAAAAAAAAGTAAAGTAATAAAATTTTTTTTAAAAATCTTAAGCAATAAAAAAAGACTCTTAATAAGGTGTACGTATACACTTGAACTTTTTTTTTCCAATATTTCGCGTAAAAATCCAATTTTTTTTATATTTGATATAATTCATAAGTGTATGAGGGTACGTGTAAAAATATTTTTTTTGAAGTCTAACTTCTGCTCATAGATGGCACCACCTTCTCAATTTAGGAGGGGCGGGGCATTTTTCTCCAGACAACCTGCACCTGTGTTATGCACTATAACCGCACACAGGACTTTCGGAACCACAGATTTAACGAGCATGTTCTCCGCATTTACTCTGGAAAACATAAATATCCCTGCCTTATGCGGGATTCAAATCCGGGCAAACTCGCGTGTCAAGCGAGGATTGTAACCAAAATAGCGGCGGGGCGACAAAATATCAATGTTATGCAACCATGTTATAAAATTATAACTTCATATTCATATAACTTCAATTAAATAACTTCATAGTTCAATTAACAATTTAGAAATTGAAATAAATTAATCGGTGTGAATTTATATTGTTTAAAAAAGTTAACGACCTCAGATATTCCATACATGAAATTAAGGCTTTAACATTCACACTAATCGTAAGGGATATTGAAACTAATTGTATTAAAACCCATTTAAACTGTTTTAATTTATAAAGAGAGAGAATATCTAGAAATTTATGAAATCAAAAGGTATACGATGACTTTTACTATTACTTACAAGTAAAGTAAAAAATATTGTTTAAACGGAAAGAAGAAGATGCTAATGTGTTGAAAATTAGTAAAACGCAATTTTTTTAAAAAATTTGAATTGAACAGCAAAATATGCTGAAGGCAATATTAATTGTATTATTTTAAATCAAAGTACACCATATACTTGATTTGCAGTTAACTTATACTATATAACTTTTTATGTGTTAATGCTACCACTTCTTGTAAATTTCAAATATTATTTATAAAATAAAAGGCAATAACTATTAAGGGTTTTTGACCGCCCAAGTGTTGACGACCGCTGCTGCTCACTTCTTCCTCGGCTGCCATTACTCCACGTCTTTTTTTGACTTTTGGACTTTTTGCGGACTTACACAACTTTTGAACATTTTCTGATAATTTCTTTTGCCTTAACCATGATTAATCCATGTCACTATCTTCAATGTATACGGGTTTAGGCGCCTTCGGCGCCAGGTGCCGTTTTGAATAAAATTGTCCTATTAAGGGTTTTCCCAGTAAATGGTATTCAAATTAATTAAAAATCACGCTTGCTTGAGCGTAGATTGTACTAAAATAAAGTTTCAGATGCATAAGGAATTTTGCATTCCATAATTGTTTGAACATTTACCGTGCATTTTTTCAATTTGCAATGAATATATTGCGTTATTTTTTCAACGTATAACACTTTTGGAGGACCGCAGAGTACATGGGACTATTTTTTCCCAAGTCTACTAAGATCAATAGGTTTGAAAGCTAACACCTTACAGACTGCGCTACTCGGGCCACATTGTGTGGGAATCGTAACCGCCTGACCGCTACAAACGTGGCGTGGCATTGCATGTTTTCATTTTTCTTGACAATTCATATGAATTATATTTTAAAATATTTCTATATGAATTATAAAATAATATTAATATTTTTGACGATCATGAACATATTTAAAAAAGAGTAATAATTTTAATACTAATAGTAGTAATAATAATATACTAAAGGCAAAAAAATTGTTTTGAAGAAGATCCAAATAAAATTAGTGCCTGGATTCGCAGTTAATTTATATATTTTTAATATTTATAATAACTACCGCTTTTTGTAATGAAAAATATCATTTATAATAAATTATATGTAAAAACCTTTTTGGGGTACTTACGTCTCTCTAAATTAAAAAATCACCCTTGATTGTGTGTGAATATACTAAATTGGAGTCTCACATGCTAATAATACATTTTTTTAGGGTTCCCTAATGAGTTGAGATATAATAACATGCATCAGATCATCTGCAATGCCGACCCGGCGGCGCAACGGTTAGGGAGCTAGCCTTTGGAGCTTCTGGGTTCGGGTTCGAATCCCGGTAAGGCATGGATGTTTGTGTTTGTCAATAAATGTTTGTTATTTGTCTATGTGTTTGTGTCGTCTCTTGTGCCTGTATCATTTCTGGGGTTGAGTACAATAGACCTGAGGTCGCAGTGCTTGGCGAACTTGCCCCCCACCAAGAAAGTCATAAGTCATCATCTGCAATGAATATATTTTGTTGGATTTTAAATGCTTTAACCAATTTCTAGGACTAAAGTGTCTACGAGACTATTTTTACCCGAATCTACAGGATCACTAGGTCTGAAAGCTTACACTTTACCCACTACGCTACCCGTGTCGTGGGACACTATTTGACAATCGTATTCGCCTGACCGTTACACAATCATCATTGTTTGCTTGCACTTGGGAATGTGATTGTTTTTCAAATTGTTATAAAAAGATAATTTATATTTATATCGTTACACACGTATCATTGCATGCTTTCACTTTTCTTAAAAATTTCTATGAAGTTTAAATTTTGTAAAAATATAATTTGTAATTATAGTTATTATGAACATATTTAATTTATTCGGACTATGTATTTAAGAATAGTTTAAACATATATTTTTATTACAACTATTTATATAAGACCTACGACTTGTGACTTTAACGTGTAGACTGTAGATGATAATTATCTTGTCTGAATTTATATTATAAAAATGATGGAAATTGAAGAGTACAGGGGAAGAACCGTTTGATTTATTAGGAGTCGTCCCGTAATTGTGTCTGCTTGGCGGACATTGGCGGCAGAAAACCGGTTTCTCTCTTTCTTCTTCGCTTGGTCCAAGCGTCGGAATCGTGCATCGCGTGAATCTCGGTAGGTAGAAAAGTCGTGGTTTAGGACTTTTCAATTAATTTGCGAATCTTAAAGTTTCTCTTAATTGTTTTATAAAAATTCGTGATTTTGAATCAATCGTATTTTATTTTTAAAGCTTAAGAGGGACTGTCATTCCCGTAGAGCTAATGCATTAGTGAAACCAGTTGTTTTTAAACCCCATTTAAACTGTTGTTATATATAATCAGATAGAATATCTAGAAATTATGTGACATCAAATCAAAAGGATACGATGAAGTTTCCCACAATTACTTACAAGTAATGTTTAAAAAAATGTATTGTAAGAAGTATGTACGGTAAGAAGCTGATGCCAATGTGTAGAAAATTAGTAAAACGTAAACTCTTTCTTTTTGTTATTTTAATTGAACAACAATATGCTAAAGGCAATACTAATTGTATTATTTCAAATCCAAGTACACAATATTCTAGATTTTTGCAGTTAACTTATACTCCATAAGTTTTTCCATTTTTAAGTTACCACTTTTTGTAATGTCAAATATCATTTATAATACAAAATATATAAAATTATGTAATATGTGTTGACAAAATAACATTTAAAAAAATATTTAAAAATCACGTTTGCTTGAGCGTTGATTGTACTAAAATAAGGCCTCAAGTGCATAAGAATTTTTGCATTTCATATGTGTTTGAAGATTTACCGTGCAATTTTTACAATATGCAATGAATATATTTCTTTTGGTTTTCATCGTATAACACGTTTGAAGGACCGCAGAGTACATGGGAAATATTTGTTCCCATGTTTACTAGAATCACTAGGTTTGAAAGCCCCCCCCCTCCAACACCTTAAAGACTGCGCTACTCGGGCCGCGTAGGACATTATGTGAGAATTGTAACAGGCTGAACGCTACAAACTTGGCATTGTATGCTTTCATTTTTCATAACAATTCACATGAATTTGGAATTGTTATAAAATATTATTGATATTATTAACAATCATGCATATTTTTATTACATTACTCTAATTATGTCATTAAAAATATTTTTATAACAATAAGTTATAAAAAAACTAACAAATAATAATCTTAAATTTTCTTTTAATAAATATAATTTGTTAATCAATTAAATAATTACTACAGTAAACTTTGATTCAGTAGTCTAAACTCTAAGTGGTAAGGTAACAGCATTAGACAAAATGATCTCAGTTTACGTGCGATTGATTAAATACGGTATTGATTTGCAGTCAGTTTACATTATAAATTTTTTAGTGTACATTTACCACTTTTTAAAAAAAAAAAATATGTATTTATTATATTTAAAATTTGTATTTAGTTTGTCAACTTGAATCTCCGGAAAATAAAATCTTACAGCAGTGAGCTTCTTTGAATGCTGCTAGTTACCATAAAAACGAGGCACATGATAGGTGGTGAAAAAACGGAGAATTGTGCACATTATAACTGTTTATAGCTATTGTAATTATTTCTGATAATTCAGCCGCAGCAGAAGCTGCATTTCGAGACTAAGAGTCCCTATCAGTCCCCACTGGGGTTACCTTGCGATGGAAGTTTGGAGGCCCTCGGGTCAAAAATGATGTTCAAGTACGATACAAGATTTAGTTTGCTTGTGTGTTTATAAGCTAGGTGGTATATAAGGTATAAGCTAGTTTATAAAAAAGCATACTCGTTTTGAGTATGCCTTACAGATACCATAAAATAATAAATATTTTTAGGATTTCATTTTGGTAAGAAATAATTGTCATCACGGGTGTCCACTAGCAATTAGCATGATTAATTACCAGGGTTTTGTGGTGAGGTCAGCATCAGAGCAATCAAATGAGGAATAAACGACGTCATTTATATAGTTTGCCACTACTTTGTCAACGCTCAACGGGTATGTTTCACGTCGTGAGTGGCCACAGTTCCAGCGGTATTGTTTTCATTGTTGGTCCTTATGGAATTACATTTTTGAAAAATACAATATTTTCTTACCTTACTATTAAAACAATGTTGTGTGCAAACTTTTCCTTTCAGTAGAACTAAAGCTTTTCTCTGTTAATGAATCAGGTTAAGTTGTTGCCACACGATTTAGCCCAATTTCTAGGCATAATGTTAAATAAATAGCTGAAAAAAAACAAATGTCAAGGGAAAAACTCTAAAATAGTACAGATCAGACGAAAAAAAGTGCTCATTTTAAAATAGAAGCAAATAATTAAATCATAGGAAGTGCAAAAATGAAAACAGGAGATTTACATGATCCGAAACAACCCAAATAATTGCAAATAATAAGCATTTAAAGCTGCAAGTTCAGCCTTTGTAAATCATTAATTTATATTTCAATTTGAAAACAAATTAAAAACATTCTTTAATACACACTTATATTACAATATCATCAAAACCTTGAACATCCTCGTGCTCTAACTTAACAACTCTAAAATTAAGATCATATATCACATACAATTGTAATGAGAAAGCGAGTCAATTGTTTACGAAACACACATAAAATTTGAAATATTTTAAGTGTTTATTTGCACAATGAAACCAAAACTTAACAATTGCTTTCTCAATCTTAATAAATGCTCCACTTGAATAACCATTGTCAAATTGTAATGACGATCACTGTTGTTTCCAATTAAAATATGTTTCTAATTTTTATTCATTGTGTTGTTCTAAAATGGAAAATTATGTTTCAGTATGAATCAGGTTGAGATGTAATAGTCTTCAGTTTAAAAGGGAAACTCGTTATTTAAAAATGCCAATAACAAACAAAATAACGGCTTGTGATTTGTCAGCTGTTACTGACATAAAAATTCATCGGGATGTATAAAATTAAGGCTGATTGAGAAATTGATTGAGCTATTGTTAATAACTCTACAGTTACAAATCTATTGTAAAGCATACCAAAATAAGTGCTTATTTTTATAGCAGTAGTTGTTTACTTTGGGCACAAACTTTTGCAAATTTTTTAGTAAAGGTTTTAAAACCAATATCGTTTAAAAATGAATTAGGCTCGGTAAAAAGATTTAGGCAATAGTTTCAACCCCATTGGGGAATAAAGAATAATAATAAATTAATATAAATATGGATATTAATATTAAAAATAACTATGCTTTTAGAAAAAAAAACAGCCATTTGTTTTCGTCGAATCTTTGAACAGTTTAAATTGTCAGTTAAATTTATAAAGCAGTCTCTATTAATTTAAGAAAATATATATCCCAAATAAAATTCTAAAATTTTATATCATAACTGTTAATTGAACTAATCACCAATATCCATTACACTGAATACAAAAAAAATAATTTATAAAAATAACAAGATCCTAAAAACAGTTGCACCTTTTAAATAACACAAACTTCCTAACCCTAAGAGGAACAAACCTCAATTAAAATTAACAAATTGCTTTTCACATTCGCGTCTCACAATCATTTATAACAACCAAAACAATACGACCATTGCCTAAACCCAGTGAATAATATGAGATAACAAAGACCTACAACAAACTTTCTCGTGTCCACTTAACTAATACCAAGAGCATTATCGAATATTTTCCCCATATTAAAATTCAGAAGGGGAAATATATCAGGAGAGATAATAATTAGAAATGAAAATTTATTTCCTTTCTCTATGCGGAATCCTTTTAGCATAATTTAAAGTATGGTTTGTTCACTAAATCTGCTTCGCTAGAATGAGTCGGTCAAGCAGCCATTTTGAATTTTAGGCTTAGTTATTTGTTAGGCTTAGCGTTCGAGCAATGTTTTAAGATGTAATTTGTTGCTGTAGATGCATATAAATGCGGTTTGTAAGGATTGTGGAACCTTAAATTAACAATTAAGTGTGATCCTCAGCTTTTCTAGGTTTACAATTACAGATAGCTGTATATTAATTTGTATGACTTTGTGTATGCATGAATGTCATTGTTTGTGTGTCAGTTTTAGGGCTACAATTAGTTTCGAATCTCCCTGATAACCCATTTTATCATGTAAAAATCAATTTATCATGTTTAAATCAATTTTATTTATTAAAATGTTAGGATTATTTAATATTCTCTCTTAATAATCTCTTCAAAAATTCCAGATAAATGTTGCAGTTCCTAAACGCTTTTTTAAGGTAATAACATCCTTTTAGAGGTCTAATTATTGTATATCTTTTTAAAATTCAAAATGTTTTTGATTTTTGGTCCATTCTACTTACTGCCTAATTATATTAAAAACATTATTACCCAACCACCACTACTAGTTGTTAAGAGGTTTTTTTTAAAAATTGCATGCAAACAAGCACTATATTGTTTGAACGTGGCTTTTAAGATTGATTGTTTGGGGCAGTAGTCTTTTTTTTTAGTTAATGTCGTTTCGATGTTTATTTTATTAACTTTTTTAACAAAATGGAATGATTGCATACATAAAAGACACATAAATGTCCGTTATCGACCACGAGCGGATTTGGTGATAGCCAGGAATCATTACCTCAAACTCGTACGGTACGTGTTTCATTGTTATGATTATTTGAAGTAATTTCAAGTCTCAAATGCCAAAATGGAAAATATTTATTCATTACAAACCTCCATATTAACTTATTATTTCATATTAACAGAAAATATTTGTTCCATTCAACAATCGTAATGTTCTAACCAACAATTTAAATATTGTGCTTTAACTTTAGCACTTCCGTTTTAACTTTTGTGCACAGGACATTGTCAGATAGCAAAAAGCTATTAGCATGTTAAAATGAAGAATCAAACGTCTTTTGTCACAGCAAATTAGTACATTTTGGAAGATTCGCAAACACTAAATAAGCTTAAAACTGACACACAAACAATAGAATTATTAAACAAAATCACAGCAAAATTGATGTAGGTACTGTGATTTAGCAATTTAAAATTTAAGAAACCCAAGGATCACAATTAATATTAAATTAACTTTCTACCATATTCACAAACTCATTTATAAACAGCAGTATCTGGTAGCACATTACCTTTTGAAACTGCAATCGAATGCTAAGCCTAAACAAATAACTAAGCCTAAAATGAAAGATGGCCACCGCACTGACTTATTTGAAATATGTAGATATATTCACTAAATCGTGGTAGTCTCATTATATTTTGTTAAAAGGATTACTCAGAGACAAAGGAGATAAATTTTCCTTTCTGATTATTATCTATTATGTTAGCTTTATCCCCCTGAATTTCAATTTCGGGAAAATTATCGATAATACTCGCGGTTGCAGTTAAGTGGACAAGGGAAAGTGAGCTACAGGTCTTCGTTATCTGTTATTACTCACTTGATTGTGGCAACGGTTTTACAGGTTGAGGAACAAATGAATATTTACTGCTGCAAGATGCGCTTGTGAAAAGCTATTTGTAATTTTTGTTAAACTTGGTTTAATAAAGATTTGGATATTTGTGTTTATTTCAGGGGTACGTATGATTTTATGAGTATGTTTATTTTTCAGGCACTGTTTACGTATTTTGTAGTAATGATTATAATTTACATGATCAATAATTCATGAATACATTAAGAAAATCTGTATTTTTATTCATTTTTTATAAGAAATTTTTGAAAAAAAAACCAAACTACTTAAAAGCGATGCAAGAGACGATGAAAAAAATCTGTAAGGTTTGAAAGAAAAGAAAGAAACAAATTATGTTTCTAAAACATTTTATTAAGTAATACTTTGTAGTGTTGCCGAATATATAACAACCTATTTCTACTACACTGCTTACAATTATCGCTCAATAAATCAACACAATGCAAACATGTATATAACATCTACAGGTATAAATCAATATGACGTCAAACAAGTATTTAGAACATGCGTATATTCTGGCTGCCACAACTTAGCATCCCAAATATTTTGATTGTGGAAGATTCCACTTTGAATTAAGGTTTTAAAAGCCGAAGGAGGCAGGGTTTCCAGCTCAAGGCGTTTGGCGAGAAGAGGGGATTGTTGGTCGAGTTCGATTGTAAATAATGTATCACACTAGAACTACACATCAGTTATCGGCGATAGGGGGTTGTTGTTGATTTCTGGTAGGCGGTTAGGGATTATACGTGTATTTCTTTGTTATCTTAACTGGATCATTAATCGATATAAGAGTGAACCCGATGCAAGTTCGATCTACCCTTCAATTGATAATCTGTTTCTAAACCTTAAAGAAATATGCGCCCATAAAAGCAATGAATCGTCAAACATAGTAACTCTTGCCCAAAACCAAAACCTTCCTTATCTTTTTTCGAAGTGGACTGTTCCACAATCAAAATATTTAGGATGCTAAGTTGTGGCAGCCAGACTATACCAAATTTGAAGTGTGTGTTGTTTTTCGTTTTTCAGCAATACCTTTAAACCCCAAAGAAAAAACATCTATTTCAGCTACTTTTGCGCATGCCAGGTTTTCTCGAAAACCTTATTATAATGTAACACAAGGAAGTCGTGTACCAAATTTGGCGCTCGTAGCTCTTTTTAGGTCGAGCTGTAGAGTGGTGTCAGACAAATATATAGAAGGACCATTGTACGAAATCCTCCATTTTTGAATCACCACCCACCGTGAGACGTACGAAGTTTCTTAGTGTAAACCTAGCGTTATCTTTACATAAATAATTGGTGAGTATTAAGTTCAATTATAATTTGCAGAATTTAGATTTTTTACGGCAAAAAATATATTAAATAAATAATAATGATGATAAATAAAATATAGCTAAGTAGGAGATCGAGGTATGTGTCAAGTCGTGAGTGGTAACAGTTCCAGTGGTATAGTTTTCATTATATATTTCGTATTGTTTTCACACCCTACTGAAAGAAATGTTGTGTATAAACTTTTCTTTCTTATTCGTGCGTAAGCTTTTTCTTATTCGTGAATTACGTTAAATTAGCGCCCCACAATTTCGATAATTTGAACGCATAAACAAAACGAAATCTAAACCGAAGTTTTTCAAAAACATTGACGTTTTGGTAATGATTTGCACACTTAAAATATAATTGAATAAAAACCGATAAAGTTCAATAACAGCTGGGATAAAAAAAAGTTGCAGGTAAAAAAGAACTCTAAAATAAACTGACGATAAAAACGCTTATTTTCAGAGTGAAATCGAAACAACCAAAGAAATAGCAGGAAATCCTAAAAAGAAAACATGATAGTTACATCATCTGAAACAACCCCATTGCCCCGGTAAGAAGAAGAACGTACTAGGCGCGTTTACATGAGCCATCGAATCCATGGAATGAAGAGCAAACTCCGCAATTTTTCCCTCTTGGGGATTTTTCACCCCCGCAGAACCGGTAATTGCAGGGTTCATTGGGGGGTTTCTCAAACCCTCCAATCAAGGAGGGTTTGCGTTTCATTCCATGGTTTCCGCCACTTATACTTCGACTTCTTGTCTGTGGATTCGGAAAAAAACATTTGACTAAACACCTTAGCATGTAACCATCCTAAATATATTTTTAAATTTTATATAACTCAAGCTCTTAATTTATATAACTTTTGTTCAATTTGTTTTTATATAACTCAAGCTCTTAATTTATATAACTTTTGTTCAATTTGTTTTTATATAACTTAAGCTTAATTTTTATATAGCTCATCAAAATATTGCTAATCATTATGAAATGAAGGTTTTATAGAAAAGTATTGCTAGCTAAATATACGAGTCACAATTAATACATTACTCAAGTGTAGTTGTCAAGAAATGTCAGATGTCCCGCGCTTCTACGTCATCAACTCCCGGTTCCCATGTAAACTCCTTATTTTACGATTGCGGAGTTTGGGTTAGAAATCCTGCTCGACCACTTTTTCCCCTAATGGAGGATTTGGCATTCCATGGATTCGATGGCTCATGTAAACGCGCCTACTGATGCATCCAATCTATGAATTGTTATTAGGGGGGAGTTCTCTGTAATTTCTAATAAAATAAATTATCATCTTTATCTTTCCTCTAATTCACTCGAGTGCCTTCAAATCTTCAGAATTTTACCCTTTAAGAACTCCTTATGTGCCATAAACAGAATCAAATTCCTCCATCCTTCCCGAAAATAAAGTCACAGTTAAAGTGGAAAATTACCACGACCGGAGAGAGTGGAAGTTGTAGTAGTTTTTAATTTATTGTAGTGACTCTTTGTAGGGATGGAAAACCGAGATCGGTTAATTCGAGAAACCGGTTTTTTACTTCGGTAAATCTGGTAAAAAAAAATCGGTTCTCTAACTGAACCGGCTATAACGGGGTAATCGATTTTAACACCGGGACTAATTTTTTTAGGAATATCGTCGCACTAGAGCTACACGGGGGCTATTGGCGACGGGCGTCGTAATTTAGAACACAGTCAAGTGACGAGCCGACACCTAAATAGCAGGTAATTCTGACGCACTGTTCAGCGGCCGATTTTGTGTTGTCACAAACCAAGGCTTCAAGTATAACGAAAGCCGATATCAACGTTATTTTTGATGTGCGGTCACTTGACAACTAGGGCCAATAAAAAAGCGGGAAATTCGCACGCATAGCTCAGGAGCCGATTTTATTTACTACTACTTTGTTTTTACTTTATCCAAAGCGCCATTTTACGCCTAGCCTACCAATATCGACTGACGTTTTTTTGTGCCGATTTTGTGTTCATACAAACCTGGACTTTAGGAATCCTTAGCTTTAGAACCAGTTAAACCGATTAAAGGTTTTTTCCTAGAACCGCACAAACCTATGACTATGCGCCCTACGTTAGAATCCCCATTCGAAATTTATAGTCGCAATTGAAGGCGCAGATGTGATCGGAGGAATCCTTTTAACTTCCAACGGAGCATGGAGTGGGGGCAATTTGTGTGAGGTGAATTAACCCTTTACGAACGGATGGTAAAGATAGAAACCCCAGGATTTCTCCGTATCTGCTCTGAGGCCTAGCTGCGTGTTTAAGTATTACGCCTTTAGGAAAATTAATAGTTGTTACGAATCGATGACGCATTAAAGTTGTGTTAAATATAATATTTATTAATGGGAAAATTTCAGATGATGTAAACGCATCTAGTTTTCATTTTTCCGTGTCCTGCGATTTCATTGGTTGTTTCGGTGTTACTCTTAAAATGAGGGTCATGGATGAAAATTAACTTTTTTTCTATGTAAGCTGTCTTTAACAAATGATTTGAAAACCAACAAGTCATACAAGTAAGAACAGTTGTAGCAAATTGTATTAAATTATACAATTTGACCACGCTAATTCTTTAATTTAATTCTTAAATTCATTCTCGAATACCAAAACAAAGGTAATTCCAGACAACAAATGAAAACATGACCACAAGAGCTATGTTGCCATTCGCGACGCAAAACAACCCCATTGAGTAAAACTGTCACAATAATTCTGGCAGACTGAACTTTTCAAAGCAAACCAAACTTTCCAAATCGTTTATCTCACCTGGTGCTAATATGTCTTTAACTTACATTGTTTTAAAATTCTTTTAGCAGGGTTTGATTTTTTTTTTGGAAAAGTAAAAAACTGAAGTTGTTTCAAAATGTTGAGTTGAAAAAAGAAAAAAACACAGTTTATTTTGGTTAATGGATTTAAGTAAAGAAGTGAATCGTATATTACTTAAATACCTTTTTTCTTTACCTTGAGTCTTTTTAATTGAGTCACTTAATTAGAGATAAAATATAATTCGTTGAAAAATATCAGCAAAACATTTCTTCCTCAAAGCATAAGGGGCCGGGGAGCCCCAGTCGGTTACGGCATTCGCCTTGCATGCGAAAGGGGTCCGGACATCGCCAAAGTAACTACCGACCTATAGATGGCCCGTGCAGCCAAAACAATGTTCGACGAATGATACCCGGGGAGTACACGTTTAATATACTGCATGTTAAATACGCCCCGACGCACAGTGTGGCAAGATACCAAATTAGCTGGCATTAATTCCCTGGAGTGATTTATAAAAAATTTGTTGGTTGTATTAAATGTAAATATGAATAAATAAGTACACTTTAAAGATATTTTTAGTAATTATTTTGTTTTAAATAAGAATTTTTACTTTTTTAATCAGTTTTCTATGAGACGTGGCGTTGTAAAATGCGAAAGAGTTTTATTTAAATCGCTTGATTCACTATCCGGGCCATTTGTACACTTTTTAGGATGTTCTGATAAAAAACCTAATTTTTCGTATAGTGTTTTATACAAACATTCTCTCTCAATTGAATTATATAATTCCATTCTTTTTAAAACAAGTTCTTTTGAACGTAATTCTGCAATAAAAGATACAATACATCAATCTTCGAGACTCGCCTAAGAAACAAAAAATTAATTAAAAAAAAAACCTCAAGAAGTTACATTAAGCTTCCATTCTAACATTATGAAGGCATATATCTATATACATAAAAGGCAACTTCCGTTTGCTTGCTTGCTTGTTTTTGTTTTGTTTGTTTGTATAAGACACGAGATCTAAAGAACCACGCAACACATCATTACGAAATTTGGCAAAAATTCTTCTCATCTCCGGAACAAACATAGGCTAAGAATTTTTCGAATCAGACCATTCCTTCTATCGTTTTCGAACGTTTTTATTCGAATTTTCTGAAAAAAACTACACCACTTTGGCTCAAATCCGATCTTTTTTTACTTTCCTGATGCCATCGGCTGAAAAAATTAAATAACACTATTAACGAAAACATTTAAAATTGAAAATGTTTATTTTATTCTGTTGCCATTACCTTCTGAAACTAATTTCATTATTTGAAAAATAATTGACATGTTTCAAATGACGTAATTCCGCCAGTCTTCATTCCCGGATTTTATTGTGGGTTTATTTGATGATTTTTTCATTGACTTTTCTGTTGACTGCATGTATGCATATTTAAGCAATAAATGTATAGTTAATCTATTACTGAACTATGATGGTTAATAAGGCCATCGCACTAGAGCTGCATATTAGTGTTTTATGTATTTATTTTTTCGCCAAATACGTTTCCAAACTCGCCAAATTATTAAATAAAACTCGCCAAATGGGCAATTTCTTTTATAAAATTTATAAGCTGGTCGGTTGTACGAAGGTCATTGTGTTAGAGCTGTATAATGGGTGTGTTTATAGCTATATCTATTTTCTCGCCAAATTATTTTCCAAAACGTGCCAAATGAGCTAAAAGGTTTTATGTATTTATGAGGGAATTGTGATGACATTTATGAGTGCATTTTTTAAATAAATGTTTGAAACCATTTAAAGATTTAGATGTTTTTCCATTTTTAATTCTTACTGATATTTTTTACTTAAATGTGTATTATTTTTAATTTGAGCTTCTTATCAAAGTTATTTTTGAAATTAATATTAATCATTACTATTTCCAAGTTGGGTAATTAAATGGAAAATTACTGGGTAATCTTCATATCTTATGCAACTAAAATGAAAGAATAAAAAATAGTTCAATTGACTGTTAAATTATTTTTCCACCTCTACCTGTACAACGTCGGGTATAACAGCTAGTACATACATATATATCGAATAAGTTGAAAGAAAGCCTGCTGAACTAATTTTAAAATTATCAATTAAAAAAATTCACTATAGATTTCTCACTAGATCCAAGCCTTTTTGAGAATGGTGAGACAGTTTCTGAGACATCGTCACAACTCCACTTTCTACACTAGTTACGGACAAAAATCAAGTTGCATGAGGTTTTCCTGATAATATATTTTATAATTACAAATATTTTACCAGAATTTTCACAAAAGAAATTTCCAGTTTAATGTATTTCAAACAAAAAACTATTTAAATGCGGTTTTTTTTTAATTTTTGGAGCCATATAAAAAAGTGAATAAATCAAAATGGCGCAAACATGGGCAGCATATTCTTGTTGGATATCAATAGATGAAGTATGCGCTACAAGTTCTTGCAAAAATTGCAGCGGGGAAGTGCGGGGAAGTTTACTTTTACACTAAGAGAAAATAAATTAACAAAAAAAAGTAAATTTTCTTGGCTACAATTGGAACTTTTTTATTATAATTTTAACTTTCAGAAACTTTAGAAAAACAGTTTATATTAGCAATATCATACCTGAGGGTTCAGGATCCATCTTTTTTTTTAATTTAGAAAGACTATTTTTATCGCAAAACAAGCCGAAAAAGTAGAGACCAATTTGCGAAAGTACTTCACCTGATTAAAACTAAACACAAAGTGCTTTGTTCGTGGTGGTGTGTGTGGGGGGGGGGGGGAGAAGCGCTCAAACCGAGAATAGGTCATAACACCAGGTGCCCCGAACTATATTGTTTATATTTATAAAGGATTCGCAGCTGAATGCTTCATTTCATTTTTTGATTTTTTGCCAGCTAAATCGTGATTCTGCCCCACTGTGCGACGCAACGTATGACGTCGCTCCTAAAAGTTGCGTTGGGTGCAGAGCCTGATCTAATAAAAAAAATAGTTAGCGTTACCATGGTGCCAGAATTTATTGAGCCATGCATAACCATTTTGTAACATTAGCACATTAGCATTGACCATTGCAAATTTCATTTTAGGCAGAGGTTTAATCAAAGTCAACCTCGAGAGCTTAAAAAAATGAAAATGAAAATTAATTCCTGTCAGGTTCTTGAACTAAAGTATTTTTGCCTTAAGATTTTAATAAAAAATATAACTTCGAGTCTTTGAGTCTTTAAGTTGAAATTTACTTAAAATTTAGAAGTTGAAATTTACTGAAAATTGTCAGGGCCCTAGGCCCGGGCCCTTATGGAAGATCAGGCCCTTGTTGGGTGCCTACTCAGGTGCAGGCTCGTCACTTAACTGGTTTTCCAAAGTACGACGTCTGTGGACAAAAGCCCTCGTGTAGCTCTAGTGCGAAGATTATTCAACCCAAAAATCACGGAAATAAGGAAGACTCTTCTCAAATAGGTTCGATAATATTAATAAAATCCCAAGTAGTTTATTAGAAACATTATAGGAGCCCGGAAGTAAACGTTAGGAATTAAGGGTTAGGGGGTCCCGGTACTGGATAAGTATATAGCAAAGAATGGGAGTTCGGGTTTTATTTGACCTATTTAGCTGCTATGCTTTGTTAATTTTGTGGGGCGCCGGTTTTTATAGACTTGTTGCGGTTTTATTTGGTTGGTTGGTTGGTAGACATATATATTCAGGTTTGTGTGCTTAGTCAGCGACCCGCTTATAAACCTTCGTCAAGTAAGACAGACACAACAGACAACACACACACATAAGTGGATCCATCTAATTTTTAGAGACAGAGCCAACTAGAGGATCCCCAGAATTGGCTTGTCACCCCCAGAGGTATTGATTTGGTATGGGAACTTAGAGGACTTTCGGACCCAACAGATTTAACGAGCACGTACTCCGCATATACTCGGTAGGTCTTCAGTGGTACCGGGACTCGATCGCAGGACCTTCCGATCCCGAGACCGAGACGCTGACCACTAGGCTCACTACGGCCCTTTTTATTTGGTGATTTAGGGTAGGTTAGATTGTATGTTTCTGGCTATCTATTTTTAGCCTCTAAGGAGCTTTAACACAGCCAAACTACGCCTCGGAATTTGAAGTCGGTCAAGTGACGAGATCGGCACTTGAGCGGGCATCCACCTTGACTTTGGACAACATTGTATGCTGTCGGGAATTTGAACTCCACGGATTTAACGAGGAAGTTTGTCCCAGTGTACTCGGAGAAACCTGTAATTAGATCGATTTTTTAATTTTGGTCAACACACACACACACACACACATATTCGTCGATAGGATATGGCCGGGTTTTAAAGGCCGGACCACGGCCAACTTCAATAACAAGGCCAGAGAAGCTTTCCCAAACATTTGCGTAGACGGAATTTTTGACGTCACTGATCCGAGTGCCGAAGATCGAGAAACTAGTTCGGACGCATTCGGAACCATAAAAATGTTTTCAGCCGTGAACGAGTGGTTCCGAACAGGTTTCGAGACAGGTTATCTTCATCTTCGGAACAACGTCACTCGGAACTATGACGTCAAAATTTCCGTCCCCGAGCGTGTTTGGGAGAGCTCTTTGGCCTTAGTAGTTGAGTATAGGCCGTGGCTCATCACGTTTATCAAAAGTTACCAATAAATGGACCAGACCTTATAACTTAGTCAATAAAAATATTCACATCCGTTTGGGCACGTGCAGCCGTTGTTGCTAAGTTTATGCGCTACAACAAACGTATTGTAATAATTTGATGTTTTGTTGCAAGTAATGCAATTACTGTCTGAATGAGAGACCGATTTTCTGCGACTCGATTAGCACTCAATAAATCGATACGTTTTAATGTAATTATATAATTTTAATGTAATTTTAATAAATTTAAAACTAAAAAGTTGTGTGGCAATTACTATTTGCGCTGCGCAATTTTCCCGAAAGCCTTTTCGTGATTTTCTCGAAAACTTTATTATAACTTTTGACAGGTTCTAGGAACACGTGTACCAAATTTAAAAAGTCCGATGCTTTTTTTAGTTTGAACTGTAGAGTGGTTTCAAACAGTTGAACTGACAGATGGACCAATATTCGGAAACCACTTTTTTTATAATCAGCACTATCCAAAACGTGAAGAAAACACAAAATTTAAATTTCGATCTTTCAAATCCCATCGCAATACCTCCATTACTTTATAATTCACATTAGGTAATTGAAAGTAATAAAACAAATTAGAACGGTGAATATGTTATCTAACTATTTAATTATTTTTAATTATTTTTTTTTAAATCACATATAATTACTGGCAGAGGACAACATCATTTTTCTACAATTTATCAATTAATAATTAGTGACTGTATGCTTTTTCACTTCAAATTTGTTTTATTTTGATATTATATTGTTGTCTTTTAAAGAAGAATTTTAGGCGTCTCCACTACTGCTGCCTAAGAAAAGTGTCACTGGAAACACACTTCATTGTACAATGACATTTTAACAAAATTTTATTTATTTACTTGATACATAATTATGGACGTACAAACCCGAGCATTTTTCTTCAGTTTAGTATTAAAAAAACTCTTCAATGTTTTCTGCTTCAAAATATAGAAATACGTGTAACATTATTTTGAGTCCAAAGTCAATTGAAAATGAATTAGCGTATTGTGCATTAAATAGCATGTTTTAAACATAGTCAGTTCAATAAGTGAAGGACTTGGATCTGCATTACCACCGAGCAAACTAATCGGCCAATTATTCTTAATGTTCTTCTTCTGCAAACCAACTTTCTATCTTATTTAGTTGTTTAATTAGAGCTTCTCTCATAAACAGTACCAAAAAAAAAGATTTTTTTAAAAAAAAGTTTTACATTTTAAATTTCATTAAAAATATTTAAGAACTTAAATCTTCTTTTTCGAGGTAATCAACATCTCACAATAATGTTAATGATAAAATATAACTTCTTTTCTGATGCGAATTACAAATTCAAAATTTGTATCAAATTTTCAGAAGACATTTTTTTTTAGAATAAAAAATTGCCAAAGTTTGGTATATTTTATTTAAAGTGTATAAGCCTGTGCCAAGTGTTTAACCAAGATTATACTATTATTATAGTTTTTTTAGCTGTTCATTTTGGTTAATTTCTGTCTAATAGTTAAAATTTTAATAATTTAATATAAATATGATGCATGCTCTCTGAAAGAGAGGTAATCTAATACTTAAAACAATTACTAGTGAAAATCGTCATAATCAAACATTGCTAATCCCGTAAATTAATGTTTATTCTAAATACTGTTTAAAAGTAACACTCAACCTTTCCAATCTAAGTCCCGAAGATTTGAATAAGTCACGAATAGGAAACACTTGAAGTTAACGCTCATGTTTAAAGAATCTTGATTTAAATATAGATTGATTATTCAACGAAATACAGTATTCCTCACTGTTTTGACAATGTCGTTAGAGACTTGGTTTTCAAAATCTTGTAAATTAACGAACTTGGCTAGGTATTGTGGGAACTGAGAAGGGAGGAGATGCAATGTTTCAAGCAGCACACAACTTTAATATTCAGACAAATAAAGCAATTACATGGACCGCAGACCATGGTTTCCGCAGAAAACTATTCAATTACCAATTCAAAGCACCTCGCCCCACGACCGCAGCCGTTGGTCTCCGTTTCAGTTCTGATGAGAAAGGGATTTTCCCAATCGTAACAGGATACAACGCCCTCTATCGACACTTTACCTCATTACCACAGTATATAAATAAGATGAATAGGACCTTATAAGTCCCCGTTACTTAAGAATTCCCTGAAATTTTTATCGAAAAATAAAATGTAAATTTATTCCAATATTCTGTCCCCTAGAACCGCTTCCACACAAGAACGATTGCAGTCAAGCACAGAATTTAGTTGTAATTTAAACTTTTTAAATTAAAATGAGTTATTTTAATTTCCTTTCTTTGATAAATTAAATTAATGTTCTTCATTGGTTGCTAAATTTATTTGCATTTCAGTGAATAATTATATAAAATTGTTTGGGTCAAATCCTAGCATAAGGTTCGCGGCGACATCTGGCTCCTTTGGAAAATTCCCATGTCGCAATAAAAAAAAATATATTGGATATTTGATAACAGATTATTTATACCTAATTTATTAATCCGATAACGAAAGAATAACAGAGATATTTTATACATGTTTGATGCAAGTCTTTGCATTTTTAACATTTTAAGGACTTATTTAGTTTGAATTATCGTCGCACTAGAGCTACACGAGGGCTATTGGCGACGGGCGTCGTATTTTAGAACCACATTTAATTGACGAGCCGACACCTGAGTTGGCACCTAACGCAACCGTTAAGGGCAACATCGTACGCAGCGTTGGGAGTTTGGAGGATATTTAACGTACACTCCCTCTATACGGGATATTATTCGTCGGACATTGCACCACACGCATCGGCTGCACGGGCCGTTTATAGGTCAGCAGTCATTTTGGCGCTGCCCGAACCCGAACCTGGGACCTTTCGCATGCTAGGCGGACGCCTAACCAACTGGGCTCCCCAGCCCCCCCCCCCCCTCCTCCTCCCGCTTTAAGGACTTATAAATTGCTCTTCACTTAGACTTTACCGTGGATTAAAATTCCAAGACTTATAATTACTAACTCTAGTGTGACGTTAATACAACCAAATGAAATATTCTAACCATATTTAAGTACTAAATATATATAATTTTTTTTATATCCATTTCCCTCAAAATGAATCAAGCGTCAAATACAACTTTATCAATATAATACTTGTACATTTCGTCTTGTTAAACCCTTCATCTAAAGCTTTATTATATGATAATGTCTATTAATTATAGGATTTAACTTTAAGTGCGAAATCGTGTTGATTTGGTCATTTTTCACAAAATCATTTTTAAAATATTGATGGGTAGATAAAATATATTGTTGATGTGCTTCGTCATATTTGGCAAGTGATCGCCAACACTTGGCCGCTTTTGGTTTTGGCGCTAAAAGTAATAATTGTTTTTTTTTAATTGTCGTAGTTACGAAATAAAATTGTATTACAATACAATGGTGAGCTAAAAAATTTAAACAAACATTTGATGCAATTATAACAATACAATTTATTAGAAAACGGGGGTTGTTTCACGTCGTGGATGGTAGCAGTTCCAACAGTTTGCTTTCTTTTGTTGCCTGGAAGTTTTTTTTAAAGAATATTTCATTTATTAAATTTTTTAAATTCCTACTTCTTGCTTTGATGTTGGTTGTTCAAATGACTTGTTAAAGAAACTTGTATCGAAAGAAAAGTTTCTTGTCATCAATATCGGTCATTTTGAGAGTGAAACCGAAGCCACCAATGAAATCGCAGTACGCGGAGAAATGAAAACAAGAGCGTTACTCCATCTGAAACATTCCCATTGTAATACAATTTCCCCCAAAAAAATTTGCTGAGTAAACAGCAATATAATTAAATACAATAATTAAATTAATGTGAATTGCATTAATTACAGTGTATCAATTATTTTACTTTCAATAATTACAGTCACAATAATGTTTATTTGACTGGAGGTCTTATAATTGACAATAATTTACAAATATATTCTTACTATGATTTGCAGTTACGATTAAAAATTAATTCATTAAATGTGAAAAGATAACTAATTTCGGTAAAATAATTACGGCTGAAACAATTCTTCAATGATAAAATGGTCTTATAATAACAAACATATTGTGATACGCAATATATATATACAATACATTTCATCGATTAACAATAACTAACTGCATAAAATAAGAATACTGCATAAAATAAGTAACTGCATAAAATAAGAATAACTCTGGTTTCTTCTCTTTTATCTCTCTTATATAGGGCCCATAATTCACTATAGTGTTGAGATATATTCTTACATACATTTTCAATTAAAAGCAATGAGTAACACTGTAATGGTTCGACTTTTTATGGTGGGAAAATTAAAGCGGACTTAAAAAACAAGACAAACGAAGAAATATTTTAAGTTCGATTTCATTTTATTAGTTTAGTAAGTAAACTATGTACACCAAAAATATTACATAACGCGGTACTCATATTACAACATCTTTTTATCTCAGCCTAGACTCCAATACATACGCTAACCGTTTTTTACGCTTCACTTCTTCAAGTCTTCCGATGGCGGTCGTAACGTCATCTCGCGCCACCAGATGAGTAGGACAAAGTCTGGTCTTTACAAATACATTATAATGTTTCTACTTTGACAAGGATAATAAAACTAACACAATAACTATTGATAAAATATGCATTAAAATTGCAATTCGAGGAAGTTTAATTTTTGACTACGCAGCAACTTTTTAGCATTCCCTTATTGCCGAATTCCAAAACATCCATGGCCTTTTTTTCCTCTTTTAGTATTCTAAACAACTTTAATAATGATTCTAAACTTTGTAACCCTGGCATGGTACGGGATTAAGGCATTTCTCTGTTGTTGCCAGGTTCCCGGATCGGCGCTTTCGTCTGCTAAATCTAAGGCAAACGCAGATTTGTCACGTTCTGTGATGGGTACACGTTCCGAATCGAACTGTAAAGTGGCGGGATTTTAAGATGTTTTTAGAGAACAGTGATTCATAACTTTTCGTTCCTAAAATTTTGACATAGACGGTGACATTTTTTGCCATGCATTGTCGCTGCAGGTAGCGTGAAAAATTCCTCTACTTGTTCTAAGCTAATATATTGCTAAAAAATGCGATTTTTACCGTACGATTTTTCCCCGTCTATTGTGAAAAAGCTCCAAAATGATCATGCGTATCCGAAAGTACGCTAAAAAAATTACCGAAATAGTTGTTGTAAATTAAGCAAAGCAATTTCAGGATGTGTGTAGTATATACATAGATATCATAGTTAAAGTATTAGTCCAATGCTAACGACGGGACACGCATGAAGGCCAAATAAGGGGGCAAAATGGCCAGTGTTGCTGCCACTTTAAGGAGAAAAATGCTACAAAAAATACAATTTAATTCTAAAATTACAAAACAAAATACTAGAAAAGATTTAAAGTCACTAAAAAGATTCCAAAATGCAGCTAGTATTTTTACGATATTTTTTTGCAATTTTAGAATTAAATGGTATTTTTTCGTAGTATTTTTCTCCTTAAAGTGGCAGCAACACTGGCCATTTTGCCCCCTTATTTGGCCTCCATGCGCGTCCCGTCGTTATCATTGGGGGTCACGTGATCTTCCAATCTAATACTTTAATTATGTTATCTAAGAGTATATAGGATAACTTTAAGGTTGGACTATGACAATATGGAAAACCATATCATGAAAGAATATTTTACAGATAATTAAGATTGGTGGTCAGTCCGTTAAACGTAATGCATTACTTTTGAAATCTTAAGATCTGTGCTTTACTATGTAAGCACTTTTTTTCACCAGGAGGAAAAAATAGAAATAACAGTAGACAAATTACATTCGAAAAGAATATATATCATCCCGTTATTTCTTTTATATAGTTTGAAAATAAAGTCGCTGTCTTTTGCAAGTAATAATAAAAAAAACCAAGTAGGTTTTTAACAGAATCTGTCACTTAACCCGCTTCCACACAACAGTTGTGTTTAACAGGTAAAAAGGCACCGAACACAGCAATTGTTCAAAATTAAACATTTGCATGCTAAATTTGGCTAGTTTCATTTATTTTATTTCGAAAATTCAATAATTATTACTTATCGTTTGCAAAAATTAATTTATATTTCAAAGAATAAATATGTAATATTCCTCGCTTTTAAATAGAATGAAAACATTTCATATCAACGTACAAAAAAAAATCTCGTAGTGAAATATATTTGACGTCATTTCAAACTGATCGATGTCGCAAAAATAAATTTATTTTAATTTGATGTCTAAAGAAATTTAAGTTTCTCGAGCGATTATTGCGAATGGCATGTATGTGTAACTCTGGAGGAAAGAGCTTGAAAAGGATTTACCATAAGAATTCAAAACTGAGGCATTAGGCTTTGTTCTGACCAACCCTTATGTTATTGGTTAAATTTCGACAAAAATCTTCCATTTCCTACTAACATAGCTCCTTAAATGACCATCTCTGTTCTTTTCTTAAAAAAACACGTAAAAAACCATTCTAATATCTGTTTCGCATCTCGCCATCGCAAATGGGGTTTAAAGATATCGCCATTTGCGATCCGTCCATACGCCGACTCGTGGTTTTAACACGTCCGAGCATGCAAAGCGGGGCATTTGCTTCAAGTGTTTTGCAACGGGCGACGAAATGCGATTCCGAATGTTTGTTTTAATGTTACACACGCGGAGATACTTTATATCCGCACTAGCATGAGTGAGATGCCGATTCCAAGTAAGGATCTGATGAGGCGTTTAATTTGGTATTGGCCTTATGCCTTTTAAATTGCCAGTGTAATGACTAGGTTGCGTACCAAAAGAAAATCTCGGGGAAACTTTAGAAAATATTTAATTTAGCTAAGTACAGCAGGTACACAACACTAGATTACAACAATTACAACTAAAACAATTAAAGTTAAGTTAAATTAAATCAAAATGAAATTAATAAATTTGACGGACAAAAGTTCAATGCTTACAGTCTGAAAGCCAGGCCCTCTCTGGTGACGCAATCACCAATTGGACAAAACGTTGATACCCAAATGGTGGCGCCCTCTTCATGGTGCATTATAGTAGCGCGTTACACCAGTATTATTACCAGTGTATTTGATTAAATAAGTTTTAATGATAAGTTAAATACTAATTCAATAGAGTGAATGCACATATTAGTAGTTGATGAATTTTTTTTTGTGATTTTTACTATTACCAATTACTTCATCAATTAAATTGTTTAAACCCCTTGTCAAACTTTTTCTACATCCGAAAAGGCATTTTATTTGTCATTAAATTTTTATTTAGGTGTAATTAGTTTAATAGATGAATATTACAGTTTTTAGCCTACTTATCTAGCTTCAATTCAAAAGAAGTAAAAAATGGGGAGGGGGTATTGACTTAATGAGATTTCCCGTATGTACTTTTTGACCACCTGTTCAAAACTATTAAATAAAATCTTTATTAAATGTAAAGAATTTTTTAATATTTTTACAGACAGGTTGTCAAAAAGTACATACAGGAAATCTCATTAAGTCAATACCCCCTCCCCATTTTTTACTTCTTTTTTTAATTAAGGCTAGATAAGTAGGCTTAAAACTATAATATTCGCTATTCTGTAAATGAAATGTACAAGAAAAGCAACATTATACCATAAAGATATTTATGACCTCTGATCTCGTCTACAGATTCCTTGGTCGGTATCGACTCCAATCCACATACATTTGAATAAAAGGATTCGTGACTTCATATGTGTATCGGGATTATGATGCGGGCCGAGTTTTAAATCCCAAATGGCGGAAGTGGAATTTTAATTATCGGGATTTAAAATAATGTGGGTTCTGGGCGCTGATGAATTATATCGGTTATGCATCGGTTTGTTGACGTAAGCATTATTTAGCGTCATTGATATTCAAAACGTGCCCAATGACGATTTCTTTGGTCTTGCGCCTATTGTTTGCCGTGTCGTTGAATCATTGTATCAATGGCAATAACATTTAAGGTTTAAGTCCCGTTTATGGTAATAAAAGTTTTTTTAGGACACGTTTGGACCGAGATCGTGGCACTTAAAGTTTATGGCGTTCTTATCAAATTACGTGACATCAATATTAAATGATTTTTTTGTGATGAGGCATTTTTTTTTAGATGATACTATAAGCGACAAAAGTTTAATTACCAATATTTAAATATAGATTATCTGCTATCCAGTAAAGCTCTGATGTTATCATTACGTTATCGTAGCATCAATGCTGAAAGCTGATTTATATGGCTGGGTGTTAAAAAAAAACAATATTTCGTACAGAAAAACACTTTTATTTTCTTTTAACAGTTTTTTTCCTGTAAAAAAGCACTTAAAGTTTATAGCGTTCTTATCAAATTACTTTACAAAAAGAATAAATGTTTTGGTTTTTTTTGTGATGATGCATTTTTTTTTGCAATAGTAAGTGACAAAAGTTTAATTTCCAATTCAAAAGGTACTTCAGTTGTATAGTTAATTTCAATAACGCAACACAATAAATACAAAAAAAACCAAGTAGGGGTTTGTTACAGAATCTGTCACTTAAACCGCTTCCACACAGTATTTGTGCTCAACAAAAAACGCACTATTTATACAACTCTGAAAAAAATTCGCCAAACAGGGCCTTCAGCTTATAATTTATTTCTAATTCAAACTTTTAAACGCCAATTTAAGTATTTTCATTTATCTTCTTTCGCAAATTAATAATTACTCATTATCGTTTGCTGAATTTGTTTGAAATTCGAAAAATAATGATGCAACTTTTTGTAATAAAAATCTTTTAGTTTCCACAATTTTCCATATTCATTAACTTTCTTTCGAAAAAGAGGGAAATAAATAATTAGTAAAAATTGATGCTTTAAAAATAAAAGCGAACTTTCGCTTATTTTTTTTTATTCAAAGTTAGAATTCTCTGTGCATCCTTCCTCATATATATATAATAAACCATCAAAAGAACTCTATTGTGATATTACAACAATCCAAACTAAATTATATCTCATAAATAAATATTCTTTCAAGAGTTTTATTTTTATTTTAAATTAAGTTTCTCGTACGTTTGACGAAATGGCAACATTGAAAATATTGAATAAATAAAAAGTCGCCGAACACACAGCATTAATTCTATATTAAACATTAACATGCAAAATTTGGCTAGTTTCATTTATTTTATTTCGAAAATTCAATAATTATTACTTATCGTTTTCAAAAATTAATTTATATTTCAAAGAATAAATATGTAAAATTCCTCGCTTTTAAAATAGAATGAACACATTTAATATCAAAGTACAAAGAATCTCGTAGTGAAATATATTTAACGTCATTTCAAACTGATCGATGTCGCAAAAAATATTATTTTAATTTATTGTCAAAAAGAATTAAAGTTTCTCGAGCGATTGTTGCGATGGCAATGGTGATTTAATTCCAATAAAAATGGCTTCCTATGCTTTTTAAATGAGCATTAAATTTTGCAGTTTTTTAAATAATTGAAGTACTTCGAATTCGAATTCTTTTCTGAAATTTTCAATGTATTCTAATTTTGATGCGATGAATTTTTTGACGTATCACACTTGTCCGTAGCATTTATAGTTCGGACTATGGAAGTGGGTGACGGACAGACGGACTGAACAATTATAATACCTTCCAATTTTTACGTTATAAACGTGGTGTGGAAGCAAAAAAAAACACATTTTGTCATCCGCGTATACCTGAGAAGTTTGGAACTTCACATAATCTTCTTCGAATGTGAGATTTCGTAGTTTAGTCTTTTAAGGGGGAATGAGCCCGATTGACAGCGGGTCTTCAAACCAAAGTGCCTCAGTGTTAATTCAATGAAGAAATAAAATATTTTCTAAGCCACATTTCTCTGGCTGTGTTGAACTTTTTTACAAAGAGTTTTTTATGTGATAAATGTAGCTGACTTACAGGTCCCGACAATCTTACTCTTTGAAATTGGTTCGAATATTTTTTTAAATTTTCAAAAAACAATTTCACACAAAATATTCGGAGAATTTCAAAAAGTGGGATGATAGAGATCTGCAAGTTATTTTCATTTATCATTAAAAAAAACTATTTTCAAAAATATTCTACACAGCTGGAGAAATGTAGCGTAGAAAATGATTTTTTCCCCCTTTGGATTAACACTGAGCCACTTTGGTTTGGAGACCCACGATGAATCGGGCTCCTTCGCCCTTAAGTCCTCATTCATAGATAAAATCATTGCAATTACCTCTCCACTCCACATAATCCTTAGAATTGCTGTAGGGAAATCCCCGAAGCTAAGCATCAGCGCTTTAATATGGATGTTGGATAGGGGTTTTTCCGCATTGCTTACGACAGGGCCCGTCAAAACCCTAAAGGCACTTTGCCATTTCGCATGCTTACACTTCGAAAATTTGTGACCGAGATTTAACGTAATGTTGTAATACACGTGTTTTCCAATGGAAACACAAATACCTGTTTCTGAATCAATATGAAATATTATTTTAAAGGCAAATTTTATATTTTAATTTTTTTTCAAATAAACCATTCACAGTTTTGGACACTTTTCAAGTGAGTTTTATGACAGCATCGACATGCTAATTCAGCAGCAGCAGAAACTGTACTTGGAGGCAGAGAGCCCCTCCGTCCCCCCTGGGTTTACCTACGAAGGTTTTGAGAAACTCGGGTCAAAACTGATGTTTCAAGCACGATAAAATGAAGATAACTATATTAAAATTACGAAATCGGGTCTTCATTAAGAATAGTTAGAGTCAGAGTCAGGGCCGGATTTAAAGATTTGCCGCTTGTAGGCTACGATCAATTTGTCGCCCGATATAGTTTTCTTGGCTATTTTTTTTCTTTCTACATATTAGAATCATTTATGTACCTATACACTCTAAATCGAAAGCGAAATAATAGGCGAATTTTTTAAAACTGTTCTACTATTTTTCTTTCAACTTCCAAATCAGGGGGAGAGCGTGCAATTGCCCTCGCAGCTACCATGTTTACTACTAAATATTAGTACTATATATACGTTTACGATTTGCGCAATAATGTAAAATTATTTGTTTTCTTTCTTAAAAATATTAGTATCTTTATAATAATTTTTTTATGCCAAATGCCGCTTTAATTGGTCGTAAAATTTGCCGCCCCTAAAAACTTACCGCTCTAGGGTACAGCCTACTTAGCCTATTTAGAAATCCGGCCCTGGTCAGAGTTAGAGAGTTTATGGGTTACACTCACTAAAGCAAGCGATGAGATAAAATAAAAATAACTAACTTAAATATTAACTGTTTCAGAAAAATATTTCAACAGTTGCAGACATTGAAGCTGCATGTTATAAGCATCCCACAAATTGAAATCTCTACCATGGCTTTAGCGTCGTAGGCTTATAGAAATCGCAATATTGCGGTTTTCGCCTTACCGATTTCATTACTAACACCGATATTTGGCATTTAGTGGTATGATAAAGTCAAGTTTTTATCAAATAACAGTTGAAAGTCTAGTAGTATGTGCGTCTAGTATTTGAATCGAAAAAAGTTGTGCAACTGTGCTTAGTAGAAGTTTTCATAAATATTTTAATTTTACTCATTACACTGACACATCATTTCATTTTTAAGAACCCGCCCAACAGTGATAATTGAGCTTGTGGTGGTTACCACACGCGCAACTTCAATACATCATCCACACACTAGAGGGCGCAGATTTATCACTACGTTCCTACCAGTAATCTGAATAACGACGGAAATAGTAGTATTAAAGCCGAGGTAACTCATATCCACCTTGACGATCCTTTTGGTAGACTGTGGGTTAATGAGGCCGCTTACTTTAAAAACCTTGTATAGTAACGCACAATCCTAACTTATTTAGAAAAAAAATGAAGATACTCGGATCAAAATACAGCAAATCCCAAGTCTTTTTAAGCACAGCTTAACCCATTAATGGCGGTTGGCAAGAAAATTTGTCACACGAAAATGAGAATACTGCTTAAGCTTATCAAAATATAAGGCAAAAGAACACCATAGCCCAGAAAATTTATGTAGGACAAATAAAGTTACATGAAAAACGATTTTTAAAAAAATAATGGTAACGCTGTATTCGGAAATGAAAGAGTAACAGTAAAGTGTTCTGTAATGAAAGTGTTAAATGGCATTAACAAAGTCGTCGTTAATGGATAAGTTTTAATGATTTTTTTCACGAATGTATGGCGTACCTTGTATCTTCGTCCGTTTTTCCAGAAGCCTATTAATAAGATTATTTTTATTATCACTTTTTGTGACTGCTGTGAGTTGGGTTTAGGTACACTAAAAATCATTATTCCATATAGCACAGTTTAATTTTTATTGCAACATCTTACCCAGCAATTTTTTTTAAAAAAATCGAACAAGTTCACAATAACAAGATATTATTACTTAAATTCACACTCCCTGTCATAATGTCATTGCCACTCTATGGACCTATATTACTACGCCGATTACCATCGCATTTCGGCTGGAGTCGAACACCACGCGACGGTGAATTGGTCGATGCGGAATGTTACATTAGGGATAGTCATGCGAAAGGAACGCAAACGTTGATGGGCTTTTAATGGCAATGTCGTATTGCCATGTAGCGTTTATTGGATACTTAAGGGTATTTTATGGTAACATATCTCTAACTTTTGAATATGTTTTTTAATTAAAATATACGATATGTACTCACGAAGACTTACCAAAAAATACAGAAGAAAGTTATTTTGCCATTAAAATAATTAATAAGTAAAATTTTAAAGATATTGATTAGTTATAATTAAAACAAAATATTTTGTTTAGATATTTACATGCAGTTAGTGCTGACATCTGTAGTTTGTGAATAATTACTAAAATTTTGTTTTAATTATAACTAATTAATATCTTTAAAGTTATACTTATTAATTATTTTTATGGCAAAATAACGAAGATCAAAACAACCATACCGCTTGGGTGACAGTATTTTCTGTAGGGCAGGTAACGGGAAAGTTCTGTCACCATATTTTTTCGGTTCCCCTACGGATATTTTCTGTCACCTTTTCAGTCAGAAATTTTTCATACTATTACAGGTGTTTTATTTAACTTTGTGCACTTAAAAAAGAAGTAACGCAACAATCAAAAATACTGAAATGACATAAAAGTGAAGAAAACACGAGAAAATTCGACTTTTGAAATAATACTTTGTGTTATGTTAAGGGTTTAAGAGGGACTGTCAGTCCCATAGATCTAATGCATTAGTTTTGGAATCACAAATTTTGCAGAAGTATTGCTTTGCCATGTTAGCCCATTTCCCCCAGGTATGAGAATCAACATAACATCGAAATGAAACAAATTTTGCAAAAAAATCTTATGTAGTTATATAATCATATATTTTTTAAGTTTTAAAATGCCAAAAATATACAGCAGATGGCGACACTATTTTATTATTTATCAAGTAATAATTAAATAACCGGATGTTATTTTCTTTTAAATTTTGTTTTAAATTGGTGTTATGGCGATTCCCATACCTGGTGAAAATGGGATGACATGATAAAGCAATTCTTTTGAAAATATTGTGATTTCAAAACTAAAGCATTAGCTCTGTGGGACTGATAGTCCCTAGACTGAAACCCTAAACATGAATAAAATTCGATAAAATATATAGTTTTGAACATTTATCTTGCGTCGTAAACGACTTACAATTGAAAAGCTTAGTGCAAGAACGTGGTAAGTGACACTTTTGAAAAAAATTGAGATTTTTGTGTCAATGAACATAATATTACATCCTTTAAAGATAACAAGTGTCCTTTTTTCCATAAACAAAAAACTTAAGTACATTTTTAACCGTTAGCAAGTACTGTTTTTAAGGGATTTAAGTGCAAATTGAAATTTTTAAAGATCATAATTTCGTTTTCATCCTTTTGTTACTTTAGCACTTTCTTCCACTAAGCCCTTCACAATTCCCTTTTATTAACTTCTTTATGACATAATGTGTTTTAGAATATAGGAAATGGCTATTTTATTAGCAGTATGTGGTTTAATAAATTTCGTTCTGAAATATCGAAGTTGAATACTCAAACAATTCATGTTCAATCATAGTGCGCTTTGCTTTGGACCATAGAAGGTGAGTAAAGTCGCTTATCTTTCTCTCTCTCTCCCCCTCCTTTCTTTTTTAAATATATTCTTTTTTTAAAAATAGGTGAAACATAAACTTTTCTTTTAAATAATAGTTTATCTTATTATTTTTTCTTACTTATACATAACACTTAAAACTGCTGTTTCAAAGAATCGAATAAAGCTAATAAAAGTGTACATGTCCATCAACTGATAGGCAATATCTATGTTCAATGGACAAGTTGCATGAAACGCGAAATTCATAATATATGTGTTTTTCTGATACATTAGAAGCTGCAGATTCCGAATGTAAGGTTAAATATTCATAAATATGTTTAATTTCTACAAAAAATGCATTTGAAATTTGCCGAAAATGTACGTCACTGAAAACAGCTCTGACGTCAACTGTTATGTTTTTGGCGATGTTTCGATCTATGCTGTAATACACTTTATAAAATAGTAAACCTTACAATTTCTGCAAAACCTCATTAAAAGAAGAAGACAATATTATTTGTAACCAGTTCATATCAAGAAAGTTAAACAGCTTGTTCCAAGTTTGGTTGTCAGTTAAAATACACACACTAGAGCGCGTATGAGCTATTGCAGGACTATTGACTGTTGGATCTGATCGGAATAGTCGAGTGAAATCGTTCAACGTTTGAAGAAATTAACTGGAATGAACATGATGTTTCGGTAAAATAGCATTACTTTTTTAAGAGTTTGATAAGGATGAAAGCACGTTTCACAGTTTCAAAAGCGATACAGTGAAACGTGATACGAAATAACACGCCAAGAACAAAAAGAAAGCCAACCGTGACGTCATCTGTTATGCTAAGAGAGGTTCAACAGGAGTGACGTATCATTAACTTTAAAAATGAATTTAAAAATAAATACATCTTTAAAACCAGAAATACTTGAGTTTTAGAGGTTTTTTAATATGCTTAATCGAATAAATATGTTTGTAGAAAACGCTGACAATTGTCCATTCTATCCTAATATTTCGTTTTATTTTTTTCTTATTATACTATCAGACTGGTAATTATATAATTATCAAACGATATTTTAAAATAAAGGAACTCCAAAAAAATAATTTATGACACAAAACATAGCCGAAAATTCCTTACTGTCCCCTGTCCCGAATGTCAAATTTTAGTTCCATGCTCAAACTAACACATTTTTTACCTAAAAATTACATTCAATATAATTTTAAATGAACTAATGTTGTGTTGTTGTTGTTGCCAATCCCCAAAGTCCAGCGGGGCTAGACTAAGTCCATGAAGTTAAAAACCCTGAGGAAGTCCAGGACCAAAAAAGGTCTTTCGAGTATATCATGATGGGTGAGTCCAAGGCACTCCAAGATGTGGGTTGGAGAAGCTTGCTCTGAGGAGCACTTAGTGCATGCGTCGAAAGTTCTCAAACCATCTGAGAAGGTCATAGTTCTGAGGTGTCCACTTAGAAAACGGGTAATTGCGGTTTGTCCTTGTCTGTCACAATTAAGTACCAGAGAGCCGCCAGGTTGACGGCCCTGGTACCAGTGATGCACTGGGGCAGTGGACCAAATTGTTTTTCCCCTCAACTTGGCTTGTGAATAAGTCTCTGAGTAGGTAAGAGGCTCAAGTGGAGCCATGACTTCACTAGCTCCCGCTTTGGCCAGTTCATCTGCTATTTCATTCCCCTCAATATCAACATGCGATGGGATCCATTGGATGTGGATCTGGTGATCTATGGACAGTTGTTTAAGCTTATTGAGGATAGAAACTCCAACCTTGTCTCTAACACCGGACCAATTAGCCAAGTGCTGGACAGAACTTCTGCTATCAGTTAGAATCCAGATTTCTTTACCTGGAGTAATAGTCGCAATATAGTCAAGGCTTTCGTTTATAGCTATAAGCTCGCTACGGAAAACAGAGCAGCCATCAGGATTCCTTCTCTGAGTTTTTGTAAAGTTACCATTTGAGATGTTGAATATTCCACTTCCAGCTCCACCCTTCTCGTTTTTTACTGCCGTCAGTGTATATTTTAATGGCGTCTGTTGGGATGTTATTAATTATTTCAAGTGCCAATTGTTTTAAATAAATGGGGAGGTCATCCTGCTTGTTAACATGGACAAGAAGGTTTGTGTGGAAATGTACATTAGTAAGACCGTCAGAAGGATCGATGCATTGAACTAAATGGTGTTGTTCCACGTCTCTTTCTGATAGCTGAGCTCGAGTCACCAAGGAAAATGGACTGTTTCTCTTAAGTCTTTGAACATCACGCCAGCCTCTCAAATAATCAGAAGTTCTATTTCCATCTCCAAGACTATATAGTTTTCCATAGTATTTCACCAAGGAAGCATTTCTTCTGAGGCTTAGTGGTTGCAGATCAGCCTCGTAGAGCACTATTTCATTGGGGCATGAATTACGTAGTCCAGTGATGATTCGGGCTGCGCTAAGTTGGACTCGCTCTAGTTTTTGTAAATTGGTGTTAGATGCGCAGCAGTAGATTGGATATCCATATTCGAGGATGGGTCTGATAAGAGAGATGTATGTATTTCTTAAAGTAGCAGCATCAGCTCCCCAGTCACGTCCTGAAATGTACTTTAAAATTTTGAGTCGTTTCCTGCTTTTAAGTACAAGATGATCGATGTGTTTATTGCTTGTTATCTCTGGATCTAAGACAAATCCCAAGTATTTTGGGTGTTTATCTACTGTAAGAAGCTGTTGATCCAACATAACACCTGGATGATAGTTGTATAGCTTTCTATTGGTCGTAAAGAAACTTGATGTAGACTTCGTTGGGTTAAAACTCAATTTGTGGGTTTTGGCAAATTTCGATAAGTCAGCTAGGGTAGAATTTAAGTTGTCTTCCAATTTCTTTAAATCTGTGCCAGAGTCCCAAAGGACAACATCGTCTGCGAAGAGACCTACTTCACACCTTTTGTTGATGATTTTCTCGATCCCTGACAGAAAGAGCATAAAAAGCGTTGGGCTTAGAACCGAACCCTGAGGAACTCCTTGATATAGTTTGAAGCTTCTAGATAGAGAGTTGTTACCATACCTTGTTGTTACCATACCATACCTTAACAAATTCCTTCCGTAAAAATTTTGGCTTTTGTTATTTATAATGTGGATTTCTCTTGTGGAACTTTGTCCCTGGGTTTTGGTACATTCACTGGTCCCATTGCTAAAGCGGTGAAGAGAGACACTGGATGTAGCTACAGTAATTCTTCAATCATGAAAACTGGATTGCAGAAAACTCACATTTCAGTTAGTAGAAGCATGTTTTCGATAGACCTTACCAACAAGACTAAAAATTAAAAAAAAACCTTATTAAAATGTTTTGAGTGGCTTTATTGCTTTCCTTACAGTCCGTCAGGGTTAAGGTTAATTTTTGCTAAGTAATTGGAATTTTTTTTATAAATATTTTTAAGTGAGTAAAACGTGTAAAAATCCATTTCCGATAAACTGGAGTTAATTCCAACACAAAAAAAACGCAAATCATAATGAATTTCCTTACCGTCCCCATAACCTAGGGATGGAAAACCAAAACCGGTTTTAAGACTAACAGGTTTTTTTGTGACTTCGGTTTCATTGAGAAATAGTTATTTTCGTAAGGCCGGATTAAACCGGTTTCTTTAATATCGGTGTTTTTTAACAACTGAAATCCCATTTTTTTTTTTACATCTGAGCTATGCTGAACTTTTTTTCCGTAATTCTAGAACTCTTACAAGTATTTTCACACACATTTAAAGCGACTTTGAAAGTATAAATTTTACAAGTTTTTCATACCTGAAATTAAAAATTATGTAGAACTGCCCATATATTTCTATTAATAACTGATAGGCAATATATATTTTCTAATATAAGTGCACATGAGTCATTTCCAATCAAAAGGTTAGACAACCAGGGCACATTTGGCAACTAAAAAAATCTAATAAAAAAAATTGCAAAAAAACTCCTATATGTGCTCTTTTTATACACTGGTTTTTAAAATTCTTCATCATCAATTTCATTAGTCTTTTTATAACGAATTCGTTCCACGACGAAACGAACGTTCGTTAACGAATAATTCCACGTTCTGTTCACTAAATAGACGATGGTGTTCACAGAGTGGACATTTATGATCATGCGCAATTACGGTTTTACAGTTACGTTCTTTGCAAATTTAGTGAACTGAAATAAATAAAAGCAATGTTTATTATTTTAAAAAAACATCCTAATTCAAATTATTGTTTAACTCAAAAAGTGTGCCCACATCTCAGGCAATCATATATACTCCTTTACGAAAGCATCTCTACGGAGTGGATAAAATGTTAATTCTGATTTTTTGAACAAAAGGCTTACCTAATAGAAACATTTTTAGTTCAGTGCGAAAACTATAATCTATAATAATAAAAATGAAGTTTTGTGCGTTTGTTTGTGTGTATGTCTCTTATAGACTCATAAACTAGACATTTGTGTGACTCGTAACTTGGCACAAATTCGCGTAGTTCATACTTAGATTATGATTTTTGAACATTCAGGTTTCAAAATGCTCTATTTTTAGAGAAAATTCGAATTTTCTGAAAAAACTACACCACTTTGGCTCAAATCCGATAAAAAAATTTCTTTCCTGATACCACATCTGCTGAAAAAATTAAATAAAACTTTTAACGAAAACCATTAAAATTGAAAATGTTTATTTTTTTCTGTTGCCATTACCTTCAGAAACTAAATTTATTATTTGAAAATAATTTACATGTTTCAAGTGACGTAATTCCGTTCAGTCTCCATTCTAGGATTTTATTGTGGGTTTAGGTGATGATTTCTTCATTGATGGTTCTGTTGATTGCAAATATGTATATTCATGCTATTTCCGTGAATTATAACTATGATTGTTGTTCAAAGCCATCGTACAAGAGCAACATATTGGGGTTTTTGTTTTCGTTTTTTCGCCAAATACATTGCCAAACTCGCCAAATTCTTACCTAAATGCTCTGGTTTGTTGTTTGAAGGTCATTGTGCTACAGCTGTATAATAAGTGTGTTTGTAGCTATATTTCTTTTCTCGCCAAATTCTCAACCAAAAACGCGCCAAATAGGCTAAAAGGTTTTATATGTTTATAAGGGAAATTACGATGACTTTTAAGCGTGCATTTTATAGCGTATTTTTTTTTTGTGGATATTTTTAAGGTTATATAAGTATTAGGATTTTATACTTTATAGTGAGCGGGAATAATAACATAAATTTATTATCCTATAATGGATTAAATTGTACATATACTTCGATTTAACTTGATATTAGCAAAGACTTTATGGATTTCGTTCGTATTGTGTTGTGGAATTGAAATGAAGTGACAAAATAATAGTTGAACGTTAAGTTTATTTTAGAAGCTAAAATACCTTACAACAAACTACAATGCTAACTAAATCGTGTTTTAGCAAGGATCAAATCATTTAAGAATCGTCAATCGAGTGTTCTCACTCGCTCTAATTTGTTAGTTATATCATCGAATTATTCTGCGGGCTTGGCTTTCTTTGTGATTACACCAGGGACCTCGGCGCAGACGATTAGTTCTTCAGCCGCATCTGTCAAATAGAACTTCCCTAGTAGCAATTTTTCATCGACCGATAATCGAATTTTCATCGTTCACCGGTGAGCCGATGATAATTCGAATATCGGATTTTCGTAGAAAATTGCCCGATTGCTCGATAACTGCTTGGTTCTGTCCGCTCGATCGACCAGCCTAGGATGAGTTTTTCCGATGAGATTCCGATCAAAAGTCAAGAAGAAATCGATAAGAATCCGATGAGTAGTAATCGAAATCTCATCGTCCGATGGAATTTCGAACACTTTCCGATAAAATTCCGAACAGTTTACGACATGTTAGTACAAAAGGTTTAAACGAGATGGCGCTACTATTTTTCTGTTAGTCAGGTAATACTTCGAATTTTAGGTGGAGGAGGACAGAACCAACAATCTCGGGATCCGCGCTTTTGACTTGCAACGAGGCGTTTGTCCTTTCGGCTATGGAGGCTTGCAGGGAGATTGCGTTTAAATAAAGAGCTCAAAAGGTTGATCGTTAAAGAAGTTTTATGTTATTGATTAAGAAATTTTAGGTTTGATTTTTCTTTTGCAAGTTGCAAATTCCTTTTAAATATTAATTTAAGTTAAAAATACTAATATAAATATGTTTAATTTAAAAATAACTCTTATTACCTTACGTATTAAAAAGTTGTTTGGTTAATAATATTTATTCAAAAATCTATTTTCTTTAAGTTAAGTTTTTCAAAAATTAATCAAGGCCAAAAAGTTAAAAATTAATTTTCAAGTAAATAAAAGAAATAGGTTATCACACAGTAAAAATATTTATCTTCGCAAGCAATTAAAAATGTTGTGTGTAAGTAAATAAAAAATAACTATTACCAGTTTGAACATAATAGCTTTCAGATATGAAGTTTTCGAAATAAGTTAACGCAATTTGTATGTACTAAAATAAAAAAAAGCCACATTTTTCAGTTTCTTATCGTTGCGATATCGATTCGTCATAATTTTCCGATGAAACGTACATTGATTGAATTTTCACCTTTGACCGATATCGAATCGATGACTTTTATCGATAGAATTTCGTTCACCGATTGCCGATATCGCCTCGTGCACTTTCGGAATACGGATGTGATCACCGGTGAGTTTTCGCTGAATCCGATGAACGATCGATGATCGATCGAGCAAATTTCGAGAAACAATGTTACTAGGGATAGCTTTCACACTGAAGGTTATAGCATCATCTGGGACGTGGAATTTGGTGGTGTAGGTGTATTCTTGATCTTTCTGTAATGGGCATCTGACAACTTTGCACACGTCAGGCTCATCAAGGGGTACCTCTGCTGAATATACTGATCCGCCAACTGCTAAATTTGCCTGCAAAAAAGGAAAATACATTAAAAAAAGATATGAAAGATAATAAGAACTATATGGGTGTGTAGCACTACATGACTTTCAATTGTTGTTGTTGGCGTGTGTCTCCAGGGCCTAGCCTAGAAGACAGTATGGGTGCAGTATGTTCCATTGGTACAATGCTTTGAAAACCCTTGAGAGTTAGAGAAGCGTGACTTCTACTCCGAGATGAACCACCACCTCAACTTAGGAAAGTCGATTGAGTGGAAGCGTATTTTCTCAAGACAACCTGCACTAATGGTACTGCGCTATGACTGCCCACAGGACAGATTTAATGAGCACGTTCTCCGCATGTGCTCAGGACAACACACATATCCACGTCTTATCCGGGATTAGAACCCGGGCCCACTCGCATGAAAAACGAGGATCGAAACCACATACCGGCTGGGCGACACGACCTTCAATTACCCCTCAATAAATCAATACTTTTAAAGGTATTTATTTATATGTCCCTTAAGGTAGTTTTAATAACTTGAAAAAATAAAAAAATCTAACGCAGCTACGTTTGAGGAAGAGCCATTTTCTCAAAAACCTTATTAAAGCAAGTACTGGAATCTTGTGTGACAAATTTGAAGTAAGTAGCAATTTTAGTTTGAGCTGTACAGTGGTTTCAGACGGACAGAATGAAATACAGACCAATGTTCAAAAATCCATTCTGGGTATTACGACACGTTGTAATTCCGCTTGTGTCTTTTCCCATTTGATGCAAGATTGAAATTATATCGAATCTGCATTCCCAATAACTACAGGGTGGCGCAATTAAAAGTGGCCCCGGCGTAGAGATAGGAATGCATTGAAATGCTTGGCGAGAAAAACTATTGAAGCCTTCTGAAAGCCTTCAAGTTCAAATAAAAGATTATTCAAGCGTGCAATGGCTTCACATGGCAAACCTGTTTATGCATTGGTTGGATTGGATTAGCATCACATTAGAGCTACTCATGGACGAGTTCAGATTTTATTGCGGCTGTGTGAGTTAATCAATGCGCAGGTGAAAATGATACTCATAGTACAGCAGAGAGTGTTCATAGTAGAAAGTTTTATTTAAAGAGATTCGTGGGAAAAATGTGTCCAGTTGTTTTTTGAAGAATTTAATGGTGCAAAAGTGCCAAAAAAGAGTGCTATGGCAACAATTAGGTACGAAACGGCGTCAGACAAAATCCGTTTCGAACAAGTCCAAAAACATTCTGAAATGGGTCGGAACACCACATTTTGAGTCTTGCAATCAGTTAAGAATATTTTGTATTAAAAAAATCAGTCCGATTCTCTTGGATAAATAACGGCCGAAATAATCACTAGTGACAACTTTTTTTTGAAAAGCTGTAGAAAACCTTTAGTTAATATTGCATTCCAATTAGCTTGTCAAACCATAGTTGCTGGCAAATGATTCGCCAAGCATTTGTTTGGGCTTAATGTTGAAGCGATCAATAGCTTCATATAGCAAACCTGTTTTTGCATTAGTTTTTGACTTGGCAACAATTCTATTTTATTCTTATCTCCATGACGGGGCCACTTTTATTTGCGCCACCCTGTATTTTTCTTTGCATTTTTCTTATGACTTACATCGCTTAATATATGCCAACTGGCTTTAAATTTCTATGCAATTTATAAGCTTCATTACTTTTGAAACCTGTTTTCGAGACATTAATATTTTACAAAAATTTACTACTTACTGTTAGGTATCATTTTAATGAAAAAAAATTCTTCAGTGAGAGTTTCAAAATATATCTTCGATTGAATGAATTCATGTGGATCATGTGGGTCACATCGGAAAAAGCTAAAAAGCTAAATAAAAAAGCTATTTTTCAAAATTAAAAAAAATACATAAATAAAATTTTTAATTTGAGTTAAATTTAACAATGTCATTTGATATTCCAATTTTCGACAAACAAGGTTTCTTTATGTAAAGTTTAATTTACTTGAATAGATTTCGAGTTATGACACTTTTTTTGAAAGAGGGTCTTTTGTGCTTTAGGTCACAAGCAAATCAGATTATCACCACACGCTCAACCTCAATTTACCAACTTTAGTACATATCCACACTAGATGGCGCTAATTTGTCGCTGCGTTCCTACCAGTAATCTAGTTAACAACCAAGGCAGTAGTATTAAAGCCGAAGTAACTCTTATGATCCTCGGGGATCGTTTTGGTAGGCTATGGGTTACCAGCTACATCTTTTTTTACTTTGACTCAAGGTGCATAATAAAGGGTTTGTCATACCAACCAGATTTGCAACCGTTTTTCTGCCTTCCAGTACCTTACTAGACCGTGGGCCAAGCTTGAGAAAAGCTTTTTTTAAATACTTTCGTTACAAGTATCGAGGGGCAATCTGAAAAGTACGGTAATAACTTAAAAACTAAATAGACAATTGAAAAACACATTTTTTTGGAAAAGATATTTGCACATTAATTGAAAATATTAAAAAATATAGCGCACTTATTACTCATTTAACCGATTTCCACTCAATACTCTCCAATCATAATCTCTCATTCATTCACTTCTTCTGTAACAACCAATTGGAATCGCTGTACCGTGGCACTTTTAAACACTTACCTCTTTCTGTTTGTAAACAAACAGAAATTTTCTCGAAATATACTTGAGAGAGAGACCATCACACATATTTATATCTTATGTAATTCGCTTGAATTTTAATTTTAACTCTTGGCTATATAATCCGTAAAAAAATATTATAAAGAATCATCTGTATAAACATTTGAAATGTCTATCTCTTCTCCAGAAACTTGTTGTTTACACATTACTGATGCCTTGGATAAAATTAATCCGTTTTCCAAAACCACTTGGACAAAAGCTTCTATTTGTATTCTTAAATGGATACCTTTGGGTGGCGAAGAAGCAAAAATCGCTTCTAACTTGCAGAATGTTCCAGTGGACAATCAATTGAATATTCCTGATGACTCTGCTATTGGTTTTCATCAGAAGTGTTATAATAAATTCTCTGATAAAACAAGAATTGAAGCTGCTGGATATAAAAATTATAGTTTGAAATTGCAAATTCAAAAGCTGTATCCTAATGTAAGCTTTATTAAAAGATCGAAGGTTAATCAATGTGAACTTGTTATTTGTGAAACAGCAAATGATAATGTATGTCACTTAATGAATCCAAATAGCAGTACAACAGAATCTGATGAAACAGAATTAGAGTCTGAAACATTTGTGCCTCCAACACATAACTTATTACGAGATTTATATTCTTCTGCAAAAGCATTGAGAAACATTATACAGGATTTTTCTAAATTTTCAAACTGTTGGCCACCAAAAGCTTGTGATTTATCGGCTGCTTCAAAAGATTGTCCCTCCTCAGCTTTTTTAATGTTTTAGCTTGGTGCTTCTGAGGATGACAACACTTTGTGGATGTAGACAATGAGATCATGCAAAAAATTCTTTCTATTGCTCAAGATATCATATACATGTCATTTAAAGGAAGACGGCAAACCCCTAAGCATTTAGCCCTCGGCTTGACAATTCGTCATTTAACAGGATCCTCACAATTAATTGGCTTATTAAATGGACTTGGGCACTGTGTATCTCATTCAACAGTGTTACTTCATGACACAGCCTTGGCCCTAAAGCAGTTGAATGAAAATGCTTTGATTCCTGATGGGAGAAGACAAGAAATTTTTGTTCGTCAAGTACATTGTAAATGTAAAAAGAGTGCTTGTACTACAGCAATGTGTTCATGTTTCAAATCAAAAGTTTCATGCACTGAATTTTGTGCCTGCATTAGCTGTCAAAACTGTGAAACTGAACTTGATGAATCTGATTGTGAAATTGATATGAATCATGCATTAGATTGATATGAATTATCTACCATTTAGAATATGATTTATCTACCTACCATTTTTAAAACCTAAGAAAAAAAATTCTCCAGGTGCCCTTTTGAATAAAATTGTCCGTAAAACTGTCTGTTAAATCAAATAGTTTCTTAAAAGTTTTCCGCAAAAATAAATACATTGTTCCTCCTGAGTTCTATTTGCCTATATTATCTGGGGTGTGCTTGTGTTTGATTCATGTAATATATTATTATCAAAGTGGAAATAGTATTCTTTTCCCTAATTTTAGTAATAAATTTGTGAATGAAGAAAAAAATTTGAAGAGTAAAGATCTGTAACAGAGGTAGATATATTTATTATTAAATGTGAATGAATTTATTGAATAAATTAGGGTTTTCGTAAGTGCATTCTTATTATAAACAAGTATGCATGAGATAAATGGGGGTTGATTTTTATAGTAATAACCCAGAGAGCCTTTCACTACAGTCACATAATAGTTTTTTGCCTACTGATATTTTTATACTTCAATACTCATTGGTATATTTTTTAAAAACACAGAATTTAAAATGTGAATGATTTCCAATACGATTATTGTATGTTTTGTTTACATTCGCTAGAAAAAAGAGCTATTTTGTTTGTAGTAATTTTCAAAAAGGTGTTACATTAGTAAATGAAAAAGAAATTAGCAAATCTATTTTCTTTTTGTATATCCGATTTAAATAACAAAAAATCTTATTTAAATTTTCATTTTTTGATTTTTCTTTTTCATTTCAAAAATAAAAGTGAATTTTTAAAGCTTTAATTAAAATCAATCGTCTTCTCCTGTGCCATCGTTTGTTTTTGTTTACATTTTGATGGATCGACGATCTTATAATACGGCAGCGCTGATTAATTCACCGAGTAGCTTTATAATAGAACATGGCTTCTAATTGGACTGTGTGATGCGGTCAAGAAAAAAATAGTGCATTTTATTTTAAATAATTTGAAGATAATGTGCAAATATTAAATCCAGAAAAGTTGATTTTACGATTGAGCCATCATTTTAGTGTATTTTCAGGTATAAATAAAATTGCCCCCACGAACTTGTAACGGATATGCACGATAGCTAGTTTGGCCCACGGTCTATAGTACCCTTTCCTCAATTTTCTGCTTATTTAATCGGTGCAGTTATCTAAACCAGCGTTTCTCAACTGGTGGGTCGCGTCCCACTACTGGGTAGCTCTGGTGAGTAACGTGATTGGTATAGGCATCACCAATCGGATTTGTAGAAGTGACCGAAGCGTCACCTAGAGAAAACGTCTTGAAATTTGGAACTATATAGGTTGGAGGGAGAGGGGTATAGGAGAATAGACTGCAACTGATGTCGACGTTGTTGACTTTAGCTCCAGTCAAGTGTACAATTGAAAAAAATAATTTTCAAAGTCACATTTCTCCCGCTGTATTGAATATTTTTACAAACTTTTTTTTATATGATAAATCTAGCTAAATTACGGATCTTTGTAATCACATTTTTTGAAATTGGGTCAAATATTTTGCGCAAAATTATTTATTGAAAATTTAAACAATTATTCGAACCTATTTCAAAAAGTTGGATAATAAAGCTAAAGTCAGCTAAATGTATCATATAAAAAAAACATTAGTAAAAATATTCAAAACAGCCATCGAAATGTGGCTTCGGAATTCTTTTTTTCCATTGTATTTACACAGAGGCACTTTGGTTTGGAGACCCGCGGTAGATTCATTTGTCCTTAATTCAGGGCCGGATTTAAAGATTTGCCGCCTTAGGCTACGATTGATTTGTCACTCCTGACACAATATTCCCCCCTTCGGGAAAAGGTAGCTGGTTAGCTGCAAAATAGGGTGATGGTATGTGCTGTTTAACATAGATACACATATTAGAATCATCTATGTACCTTTATACACTAAATCGAAACCGAAATAGACGATTTTTTTTAAACTGTTCTACTATTTTCTTTTAACTTCGAAATCCAGGAGGAGGGAGTGGAATTATCCTCGCAGCGACCATGTTTGCTACCTAATATAAGTACTATATATATACGTTTACGGTTTACGCAATAATGTAAATTATTTGTTTTCTTTCTCAAAAATATTCGTATCTCTATAATAATTTTTTTGTGCCGAATGCTGCTTTAATTGGTCGTAAAATTTGCCTCCCCAAAAAAATTCGCCGCTCTAGGCTACAGCCTACTTAGCCTATTTAGAAATCCGGCTCAGCCTTAATCCATAAATATGACTTTTCAATAGTAAAATGCCAATGGGGTTATTTCACGTAGAAGACGACAACAGCTCCAACGGTTTGTTGTCATTTGTTTACTGGAATTACTTTTGTTTTGGTATTCGAAAATGAGTCATGTGTCATAGTGGTGCGGAGAAAATTGGAAACAAAAGCGTTACATCACGAGATACATTCCCATACAGACCTTGAGAGCGTCAACCGCCTTTTTCGGTGTGAACTTGATGCTGACGGTGATGTCACTGCCCCGCTGCAGTTCGCATCTCTGGGCATTGTTGTCGCAACCACTGACGTCGACGCTTTTCACTTTAGCTTCTTTCCCTTTCGGATTGCAGTCCTTAAATGGGCTAGCAGTGGACAAAGAGATGAACGCCAGCATAGCGAAAACAAGCAGGGCGTTCATGATCGTATTTCTGGAAGAAAAAAAATACAAATATGGGCATTTCCACTCGTGACTTACGCTACATTTGACGATTTAACAAATATTGTATGTCAGTTTACTCCTAACCATATAGTATTTTTAGCACAATCTGTAAAAACATTTTTCATTTAGTACGTAACTAAAAAGAAATGTCATGATCATGATGTGACTTACACTACATGAAAAGAAGTCGACTTTTGGTAATCATTTAAACCTCTAATTTCTTTCTTTCTTTTCCTATCCCCAAAGTCCAGCGGAGCTAGACAAGGTCCATGAGTCCAAAAACCTCAAGGAAGTCCAGGACCATCAGCGGACTTCCCAGTAGATCTTGATGGCTGAGCCCCAGGCACTCCAAGATGTGAGATGGTGAAGCCTGCTCAGAAGAGCACTTGGAGCATGTGTCAAATATTCTTGAACCACCCGAGAAGGTCATACTTCTGAGGTGCCCACTGAGGAAACGGGAGATGGCGGTTTGTCTCTGTCTGTTACATTTTAGTGCCAAAGAACCGCTAGGACGATGGTCCCGATACCAATGATGTAGTGGAGAAGTAGACCGAGTTATTTTTCCACTCAACTTAGCCTGCGAGAAAATCTCCGTGTAGGTAAGAGGCTCAAGTGGAACCAATACCTCACTAGCTCCCGCTTTGTCCATCTGCTATTTCATTCCCCTCAAGATCGACATGAGAGGGGATCCACTGTATGTGGATCTGATGATTCAAAGAAAGTTGTTTGAGCCTTTTGAGGATGGATACTCCCACCCTGTCTCTTACTCTGGACCAATTGGCCAGATACTGTATGGAACTCTTGCTGTCAGTTAGTATCCAGACCTCTTCTCCTGAAGCAAAGGTCGCAATATGGTTCAGGCTTTCGTCTATAGCTACAAGCTCGCAACGGAAAACAGAGCAGCCATCAGGATTCCTCCTCTGAATATCCATGGGATCACTATTTTTAGAAATAATATAGATACCACTTCCAGTCCCGCCTCTCTCGATTTTACTGCCATCAGAGTGTACACTTTAATAGCATCAGCCGGGATATTGTTGATAATTTCAAGCGCCAGTTGCTTCAGAAAAATAGGAAGGTCAGTTTGCTTGTTCACTTGGACAGGGAGATCTGTGTGGAAATAAACATTAGAGAGGCCATCAGAAGGGTCTATGCTCTGAACCAGATTTTGCTGTTCCACAAAACCTTCCAGAAGATGAGCAGAAGTCGCCATGCTGAATGGACTGTTTCTCTTAAGCCTCTGAGCATTGCGCCAATCCATCAAATAAGCAGAGGTTCGATTTTCGTCTAAAAGACTGCGTAGCTTGCCATAATATTTCACCAAAGAAGCATTTCTTCTGAGGCAAGTCAAGGAAATCGGTCTATAGCTTTCAGGAGAGTCAGCTCCTTCCCTTCCATCCCTAGATCATTGTGACGGTTGGGAACGTAAGGTAAAGAACGGACGGTGAGGAAATTCACGATGTTTTCCGGTCTTTTTTGTGTAGAAACTAACTCTAGTTTAATAAAAATGGATTTTTTTACTCCTTATACTGCACTTAAACATATTTATAGAAAAAAATTCCAATTATTAAGCAAAAATTAACCTTAACCATGGGCGATTGTAAGGAAAATAATAAAGCCACGCAGCTCATTTTACTGGGGTTTTTAACTTTTGGGCTTATTGGTGAAGTATAGCAAAAAATTGCGGCTACTAACTGAAATGTGAGTTTTCTGCAATACAGTTTTCATGATTGAAGAATCACTGTAGCTCCATCCAGTGCCTCTCTTCGCCACTTTAGTAATGAGGTCAGTGAATGTACCAAACCCCGGGACAAAGTTAGGAGAAGAGAAATACACATTATAAATATTAAAAGCCAAAATTTTATGGAAGGAATTTGTTAAGATATAGTATTAGTTCAATTTTAAAATCCAAATGAATGTAATTTTTAGCTAAAAAATGTGTTAGTTTTAGCCCTAAACTAAAAATTTAGCATTCGGGACATGGGAAGGTAAGAAATTTTCTGCATTGTTTTGTGTCCAAAAATTTTTTAAGAGTTTCTTTGCTTTAAAATTCCGTTTTGCAATTATATAAGGACCAGTCTTTTAGTATAATAAGAAAACATTGACAAGAAATATTATTTTTTTTAAGTTATGCCCCAGGGACATAAAATTAAAAATTATGGTGGAATTGCCCATAAGCCGAGGTAAACTCATCACGACTTTGTGGATCCTTTTTGTAGACTGTGGGTTTGCACTCAACGCTGCACACAACTCAACTCAACGGCTGGCACGCAACTGGACCGCAGCTCAACGCACAGCGAAGCAACCTGCGCACAGTTCCTTACCACGTTGTTTCTAGGAGGGGAGTGGTGTGGCGGTTCACCACACACGCAACCTCAATATGCCATCAACATGAACCAACTTGTGAAAAAAGAAGGATATTGTAAGATTCATTAAATCTCAAAGATTCCGCCGGCTTGGAAAATATCCCAAAATAACTACAAGGGCAAGGTATTTAATACCAGGAGAAAAAGGGAGACCAAGAGAGACCTGGGTTAATAACATAGAAAAGACTTAGCCGAAATAAATATTAAAAAGTGGAAAGGTTTAACTTTGATGCGGGACAGGTGGAGAGCTGTTGTGACGGAGGCTGAGGCCTGCATGAAAGGCTGTAATGCTAGCTAAGAAGAAGTGAGTGTTACTTGAAAATTTAACACCATCGCTGCGTAAGATTCTTGCTGCTGCGTAACGTGTCATAGAACTAGTATTTTTCAGTCGTTATGCCTTTAGATATCATCCACGGCAAAAGTATTAAAAGTTGGCGACGGGACTCGTGATTTAGAATCGCGATGTGACGCGGCTGACAAGCTGGTCAAAAACGGTGGCACAAAACGCTACCTTAATGGGGAATGGGCACGACGGACCGGGGGTCTCCAAAGCAAAGTGCATCAATGTTAATCCTATGGAGAAAAAAATATTTTCTCTGCCACATTTCTCCGACTGTATTGAATATTTTTACAAGCGGATTTTTTTTGTGCGATAAATATAGCTGACTTACAGGTCCCGATCTTCCCACTTTTTGAAATTGGTTCGTATATTTTTTTTCATTTTCAATAAATAATTTTACACAAAATATTCGAAGCAATTTCAAAAAGTGGGAAGATAGAGACCTGTAAGTTATCGACATTTATTATTTAAAAAAAACAAACGTTTGTAAAAATATTCAATACAGCCGGAGAAATATGGCAGAGAAAATAGTTTTTTCGCATTTGGATTAACACTGAGGCACTTGAGTTTGGAGACCCGCGGTCCAGCGCGCCCATTCCCCCTTAAAGCGACATAATGTATACGGCGTCAAGACTTACGATCGAGACATCTTTAACCTCTCACGCACGGTCCTTTCAATGGGTGGGATATTTTTTACCTATCTTGATTCGTTCAAAGTAACTTGATAGTGATATAAACCTGAACCTACCGCGCCACGCCGGCGATTCCAATTTATTGAAAATGGGGTTTGTATTTGCATGCAGTATCGGAATCACACACGGAGTTAAATCTGGGAAGATTGGGCTTAATATTGAACCATTTGCACAATTACGGCAATTTTAGTATTTAACAAAAAACTTCTAAGAGAACAAGAACATATTTCTTTTCTCTTTAAAACTTACAGAAATGTGATCAAAACATGTGATCAAAAGAAAATTGAAGAAAAACAACAAAATATGTGTAACCCTTTCAATCCCAACTTTTAATTTTTTATCCTTAAAATCTAAAATTTGTTAAACAGACTTTTTAAGCATCCAGAATGAAATGGTGAATCCAGAATGACATTTTTAAACTAAAATTTAATGAGAAAAAAATTGGAATTATAACTTTTACATATAATATAACAATATTTTTTTGAAACTTTATTTGTTAAAAACAGTTAAAATTAAATTTTAAACATTTAAAAATGCCAGCATGAAGAATTTAGGGCCAATTTATTTAATAATTATCAATTGTTATCAATATTGTTGTTATTAATAATTATTAATAATTATCATAATTGCCAAATTATTTAATTTCTAATGATACCAAAAGAAAATATTACTTTATAGAAAAATGTGTGGAAAATTTAGTAAAATTTATTTGAAATAACTGCAAGTTTAACTTGAGGGGGAAAAAATCGCAATTTCGAGGATTGTAAATAGAATCATTGGGAGTGATTTTTTTTAAAGTAAATTGTACTTATCAAAAAATAAGACCTTTAAAATAAACACTAACTTTAGTATTAATGCTTGACTATTTTTGGTCTGCACTTCTCTTGTGGGTTTCTTTATTTTTCATCGGTTATTATATATATATTTTTTTAAAATCTACTTAATCATCCTTATAATGAAACTCCCTGTATATTATCTATGTTATACTTTCTGACGTGGCGAAAATTAGAAAATTGCGAAGTCTCAAAAATCAATCCTTTTATAAATAATTGAAATGTCATTATTTATAATGCATAAATGGTTTGTTTTTAACAGATTTTCAGTGATAAATTATTATATTCCTTCAAATTGATGAAAATTGCTGCGTCATTTTTTTATTAATTTTCTGAAAAAACGAAGAAATCATTACTCAGGAAAAATAAAAGGGTTTTAGATGTAGTTAAGATATTTTGGGAACGAGTTTTAGACTTTAATGTATTGTTCTATAATAGTAATACTGTTGTGAAAACCTATTAGGATGACAATTAAAAAGTACAACCCCTGGCAAAAAGTATCCGATCACCGAAAGCCGTGCCTACGATACGTTCACATCAGTCGTCATTTTTTTACAATTTTAATATTTTTTCAAACCTTAGAGGTTTTTTTTGTGAAATATGACTAAATTTGTCAAGGAATATTAAATATAAACATAATATAAAATTATAGTTAACACTTTTCACGAGAAAATACATTGAATCGTGAAGGAAAAAAGTTTCCGATCATCCTTTTGTGGGGAAAAAAATATTCGATCGCTAGCAAATGCAACGCATTTTAAGTGATATATGCATTTTTTTTTGGTCGGCGCGTTCGTACAAGATCTAAGTAAACAGTATAAAAGGTTGAATCGTTGTTTCAGAGTTAAAACTAGTTTCGAATAAGCAGAAGTATGGATCGAAAGAAAGAAATGTCTTAAGAGCTAAAACTTTTAATTGTTAAACGCTTAAAAAGCGGAATGTCTCAAAGAAAGGTTGCTCACACTTTTGCCTGTGCCCAAAGTACTGTTTGCGATTTTTGGAAAACATATCGCTTTACTAATGATGTCAAAAATCTTCCTCGAAGCGGTGGCCCACGTGCAACATCAAGTAGGTAAGACAAAAAAATCGGTTGATCTTGCCAAATCCACGAGAAGTTGTGCGTCGAAACAACTTAATACCGAGTGATAGAAATATCGGGTAAAGGTATGTGCACGTACAGTGCGAAACCGTTTAAACGCAAAAGGATTTCACTTCTGCAAAGCCAAAACGAAACCATATATGGCTAAAAACCATAACAAAAGTCGTCTACAATGGTGCAAGAAACATAAAAGCTGGTCTTCTGATGATTGTAAGAAGGTTATTTTTAGTTACGAATCTCGTATCTGCCTAGAAACTGGAGATGATGTTAGAATCTGTGTGGAGGAGAGCTGATGAAAGGTTCAAAAAAGATTACCTCAAAACTAAAACTAAATATCAGCGTTCATTTTATGGTGTGGAGTTGTATGACTTCCGAAAGAGTCGGTAAAATGTGTATAGTGTTGCGAACAAGTAATTCTGAAGTGTATATTGACATTTTAGAACATTTTTTGATTCCTACCATCGAGGAAAGGTTTGACGACTCCTCCTATTTCATTTTTCAAGATGATAACGCATCATGTCATCGAAGTAAACTGGTCAAGAATTTCTTAAATCGAAATGGAAATTCTCCAATAAAGACTATTGATTGGTCTGCAAATAGTCCGGATCTCAATCTAATCGAAAATGTTTGGAATGTTTTGAAAATAAACATTGATGAGATAAGACCAACAAATATGGAAGAACTACGGCTAGCCATCAAGGAAAGCTAGGGTGAACTTCTATCAAATTTATGCCACGAGTTGGTCGCATCCATGCCTCGGCGCTTAAAAGCAGTAATCAAGGCAAAAGGAGGACCCACAAAATATTAAAGTGACTTGATCGAATACTTTTTTCCCCAAAAAAGGATGATCGGAAACTTTTTTCCTTTACGATTCAATGTATTTTCTCGTGAAAACTGTTAACTATAATGTTATTTTCTGTTTATATTTAATATTCTTAGACTAATTTAGTCATATTTCACAAAAAAACCTCAAAGGTTTGAAAAAAAAATATTTAAAAAAAAAATGACGGCTGATATGAACGTATCGTAGGCACTGCTTTCGGTGATCGGATACTTTTTGCCAGGGGTTGTATATCTTCATGGCTGACTTTATAATTAAAAGACATTGGATAATTAAATGATATGACTCTTTAATTGACACAAAATTACTTAAAGTGTCTTACTTAAAGTGTCTACTCTTGAGAATTGCAGATGCTTTTATAAAAAAGCATCTGCAATTCTCAAGAAGCAACTATTTCAAGTACTTATTGAGATAATTTAAACTACATAACGGTAAGTTTTGCGAATTCCATTGTGCTTTGATAATTTGTTTGTTAACTGTGTTTAAATTTTTTGTTAATTGTTCCAATTGACATTTTGCTAAATGTTGTTTAAACTTAGACGATTAAAAGACAATAACATTAAGATGTATTGGCTTAAGGCTGTGTCCTGACTACGACATCAAATGTCACAAATGCAACAAAACTTGGCGACCGCCAAGGGCGCCAAGCGATGCAATAATGTGTTGTTGCAAGTTTTGTTGCATTTGTGGCATTTGATGTCGTAGTTAGGACACTGACTAAGGGCAATAAAGTGGAATACATGGCGTGAGGGCAGGAAAATGTCAATCATCTGGCAGTTTACCTGTAAATTAAAAAAATATATATGTGCCCTAAAATATTCGAAAGCTGGCGATACTATTTCTAAACTTTATCAATTATTTATTAAATAACAGGATGCTATTTTTCTTTCAAATTTGTTTTGTTTAATGTCATGATGATTATCATACCTCGTTAAGGGGATACGGTACCCAAAACATTATTTCTTGAAATAATAACATAAATTTGTAAATTATAGAGGTTTTATGTAATTTTAACTCTAAATCTACTTTTTCTAGCAATAAAAATAAATATTTACAAGTAGTTTTTCATTTATTTAAAAAAAGTCAAAATTCTGAATTTTTTTAAAACGCTACTCCTTTTTCAATTTTGAGAATAACTCCACCAAACTTTTAGAGTTTGTTTTTAGTACTATTTGTTCAAGAACTGTGCATGGATTTTAAAATGTGAGCTACAGTTAAAAAGTAACATGCATTTATACTGAAAATCACAAAAAAATTACAAGATATTGAATTCAACATTTTTTAAAAAAACAACTATACATAGTAGACCTTATTCTATGCACAATTTTGTGCACCATATATATATAAGAACATAGGTTAAAAATTTCAAATTTCTAACTTAATTAGCAAAAAAACCTTAGGGATTTATTAACCAAAATAATTGAAAAACGCGAAACAGAGAAAAAAAGGTTGAAAGCAGACGAAATACGCATTCAAATTATGGGAATTATTCAAGAAAATATTTAATTACTTTTTTTCTACGTAAGATATCATTATAAAACTTTCAGTAAATGTCAGAAAGATATTGTGAATAATAAGAAGTAAAAACTGAAACATCGATATTTTGACCCATTTTTGGGTATCCCCTTAAAAAATGCTTACACGGTGGAGAATACTTTCGCAGAAATTTACATTTCAAAATTAAAGCATTATATCTATGAAACTGTGCAACAACTAACATTCCAAATTAAGTGCCAGTGTGGCGCGTTGGGTTAAGACGTCAAGCAATGAAGTTACTTTCGGGTCCCTTCCCTCGTGAAATATGACAAGAAGTGTTGTGCAAAATCAATTTTTCCTATAAACACCACTGGAACTGATACAATAGGGTATGTGACTATTTTTTTTATCATCGTAAATTGAGCGTTTGTACAAAATAAAAATACCACTTTTTCTTCTTTTTAAAAAATATTGTCAATAAATATAAAAAAATGAATTTTTAAATTCGGACGAAAAATTACCCACGAAAACGCTTTCTGGGTGTCACGTGGTACTTATAACGTCATCAGTAAGTATAAACAAACTTCGAAACACCATATTGGAAAATACTTTAGGCAAATTTGAACTATCCGCTTCTGTAAAACCACCTTCCATTATATCTATAGTTCTTATTTTAATAGTAAGTTAGATTAAACCAAGTTTAATTACAAAACAAAAAATATCACGACGGTTTGTTTATACTTACTAGTGAAGTCAGCCATATCGACGTGTTTGTGATCACGTGACGAACCGATAAAAAAATATTTTAAAATGATTTTTATTAAATATTTAAAGATGTATTTCGCGAAAAATATATACGTTTGTTATATTTAAATTAAAACTACAATTTAAATAATATTGGAAAGTATTTAAGCTATACAGTCAAGTACCCTATTAAAATTTGACGTTTACCAACGTCCTGTCCATCGTACTATGTCGCAGTAATAATCCTCGAAGTAACAGCTCTGGTGAGGCTAATGCAACCAAATCTAAATAATAGAGGTTGGTAGGTAATCGTTCCCAGGTGTCTATTTCTTAACACAACCAATAAAGCTCCGTAATTTAGAAACCTGCTCCTCTAGTGACAAGGTCGAGACCTTAGCGAGCACCCAACGAAACTGTGAGGAGCAAAAGCACAGACAATAAAGCTTCGTAATTCAGAAACCTGTTCAAGTGATGAGGTCGACAATTGAGCGGGGGACCAGCTAAACTTAGAGCGACATCGTACGCTAATGCTGTCGTTTTAGTTTAGTTTGAATTATGGTCGCACTAGAGCTACACGAGGGCTATAGGCGACGGACGTCGTAATTTAGAACCACAGTTAGTGAGCCGACACCTGAGTAGGCACTCAACACAACCGTTAAGGGCGACATCGTACGCAGCGTTAGGACTTTGAAGGGTATTTAACGTGCACTCACTCTACACGGGGTATTATTCGTCGGACATTTTTGGCTGCACGGGCCGTTTATAGGTCGGCAGTTATTTTGGCGATGCCCGGACCCGAACCTGGGACCTTTCGCATGCTAGGCGAATGCCTAACCGACTGGGCTCCCCACTCCCCTAATGCTGTCTGAAATTTCGACTCCACAGAATTAATGAGCACGCGTGCTTGGGAACCCCAGTTATCTTTGATGGATTTTTTTTTTTCAGTGCGACTGGAGGGTCCCTCTACAGAGCGGTGTATCTTGGGATACCTCCGTGTCAGTATGTTATGCGCAGTAGCTCAAAAAACCTGACATCCCTGCTTCGAATAATCTTAACTGGATAGAGCCCCTCTATATCTCCTTCCTACTTCCATGTCTGTAGTACGGCTAGGACATAACCAAGTATCTTCTAAGTAGGCTCGTTGATTATCGACCTCGGACAATACTTAAAGCTGTAAATATTGACACTCTACAATTTCGTTAAACGACGTAAAGAAATGCATTTATTATAATAAAGCACTACCTTTTTTCTTTTAGATATTAAAGGATGACAAGCTTCATTGCCTTTGTCATTTTGACGTGCATCGCCATATCCGGTGCCACAAAGTTTGAAGATTGTGGGGAATTCACAGTGGAAGGAGTAAAAAGTGTCGAAATCAGTGGATGTCCAGAAAACCTTGATTCATGTATTTTGGAAGGAAGTCCTAACAAGACTGTTGCGATTGAGTTTGAGTTGGATTCGCCAGCAGAAATGGTCACCGTATGTAGTAAAAACACTATGTATATAATTTATTAATGTATTACTTATGATCACACACATCAGGGACAGTGCTCTCAATATGGACACCCCTAATACCTTTAAAAAGTTAAATTTTTGAGATAATGCTACATGTCAATGAAAAAAAGCAGTTAAAAAAATATTTTAGCCTAGAAATTACAAAAAAGCGTGCAGTTTTCCATTTCGAAATAAATTTATATTTTCGTGGTGTGCTGATATTAATTACAGGAATGTTTATGTTCTTATGATATATGGCATAATTTCTTTTTATAAATATGTAAAAGTGGAATGTTTTAGAAAGCTAATCAAACATATTTTTGATTGATGTTGCATAGATTGCATGATAATGATAAAATTTTAAGATTTAGAAAAACTGCGCCTGATTCCCAATATTTTCACCTTATGTCCCCATTAGAAGTACAACAAATGAATCTTCAGATTCATAAATTTGTAACATTTCTGTCTTTGTGTTCAAAAATAGATTTTATTTTGCTAATTAATAATAAATTAATGTTCATATTAGTAAGATTACTGCACTTTCAAGGTCTTCGAAGAGCCACAACTGAAAATGACCTCCCCTCCTTCCAAACTACACGTTAAGAAGACATTTACTCTGCAGCCCCCATCAAAACTTTAAGATATTGTTTTATTCCCATCCATCCAGTATAATTCCATAAGGAGACACTTGTTTATAATATGGGCACGCATGTCCATAATAAGGACATGTAGTTCCTTATATGGACACTTGTAATAATTTTTTTTTGGTTTTTATTATTTAAATTAAACCATACTAATTACAAGGTCACGAATTTTGTTGATGCTAGTCAGCAGTCCGAAGATTGTGGTGACACATTTTTAAAGTCCTGTGACGTGTATAAAGGGTACAATATAATGAGGATTTCACTGTTGAAAAGTTAATTACAGATACGAATCTGGCCATGCTACCTGTACTACAATTTCTCCTCTACTTTCATTCTCTTATCTATTTCGGGGCCGTTGATAGCCTAGTGGTTAAGGCCTTGTTCTCGGAAGGTCCAGCGATCGAGTCCCGATACCACTGAAGACCCACCGAGTATATGCGGAGTACGTGCCCGTTAAATATGTGGGTCCGAATTATTAGCGGGTCTCTGACCAAGCAGACAAACCTGAATATATGTCTACCAACCAACCATATATCTTATCTATTTCAGGTACTCAAACACGACTCAGACTGGAGCCGTCGTTTTGACGTCGCATATCAAGCCAATACCGACGCATGCGTAGACAGTGGCCTCACATGCCCCCTAGCGGCTGGTCAGTCCTACACTTACACTACCAGTTTCGTCATCAATTACAAATTAAATGATATTGATAATAACAGATTGAGGTTCCGCTGGATACTTTTGAATCAAGACGAATATGAAATATTGTGTGTCCGTATTCCGAATAAATTGAAAAAAGTACAATAAATTTGAAATGATATACATTTAAATATTTGTTTTATTAGTTTTTTAGCTCTCAACTTTATTAACGTAAAATATTTTATTTTTGATAAAGGTCTGTCCGTCACCCACTTTCTAAAAAAAAAAAAAAACATGCAACACAGAAAAGGAGAGCTCAGTGGAGTTAAGTGAGATTTTTGAAAAAAATTGAGATTGAGATTTTTGCGTCAATGAATTTATTACTAACTTCTTTAACGATAACAATTTTCAACTTTTTCATAAATTTTAAGTTTAGTATATTTTTTTACTGTTTAAAAGTACCGTTTTCAACAGATATGAATGTAAACTAAGAACTTTCCCATATTTTTAGCCCATTTTCTCGTTTTCACCTTGTCTTTTAGCACGTTCTTCCGCCAAGTCTTCAAATCTGATCAGTGGCGGATTAATACAATTTTGTCGGATGGGGCGGTCAGCAAAACCAGAAGGGGGGGGGGGGGGATTTTCTTAAAACTCTGTTCATTTTTAGACGCCCTCATAAATTAGCTTTGGCGCCGCATCAATTTATATTATTAATTATTCTAGCAGTATCTATTTACCCGTAATTACATTAATTACTAGTTGTGGATGAATTTAAATACTAAATAAATTTAATTACTAGTTAAAAATTATTAATTACTAATTAGACTAATAACCTTACATTTATTTAATTTAGAACTAAATTTCAAATGTAAGCATTCTTTTTTTTAAAATATACATAAGCTTACAAATTATTGACATTCACACACTTCCTAGAACAAATTGAATTTTTGTCTACTAAAGATTGATAGAACACTTTCGCCGCCGATGATTTTTGTTCTCAATGGAATAGGTATATTAAAATATGCAATCTTTAGTAAACTGTTTAATTTATCAATTCGCTTATGTTAGAAAGAGCTTTTTCATGACTTACTTTATTCTTCAATATATTGTCTTCAGGCTCCTGATCACAACTTATTTTCGTTTCTCACTCATTTCGTTACTGTCAAAATCACGCAAAGCAGTTAAATTAAAATTGCGAGCAGTCTCTTTTAAAAGTGACGTTTTTTGACAAAAATCTGCACGTGATGTGCACCTGGCCGAACACATTTTAGCACACACCAAGTTTTCTATGGTCATTCTTATTTTTTAATGCATTCGTTGTTCTTATAATGCATTCTTCGGTCTTAAAATGTATCTATCGTTTTTGAATGTGTACAAAGGGATTCGTTGTTCTTGGAATACATTCTTCCAACAAGTTTTGAAACAAATAAATTTCATTTGTCTGCGTTTAGTTAAATTATTATTTTTGCAGGGGGGAAAGGGGGACAGGGGCCCTCGGATAATCCACCCGCGGATTATCGGGAGTTTACTGTATATCTTTAAAATATACTACATCCAAAACTTATTCAAGAAAAAACGCGTTAACAAAATAAATTCATTTTAAATAATAGCTCAGGTAACTAAGCTCGTTTTTCTTATTCAATTATGTATTTTACATAGACAAAAAGCAGTATTACAAAAGTATTAGTAGTTTTAGGTCATAAAATAGTATTAAGATCATACATGGATAAGGTCCGTGTGGTAACTCCACAATCAGCATATGTAATCTCTGTATAGTATATGATAGACATTTTAAAAAAAAAGTTTTGTAATGAAATTGAACAATAATATAATATTCAATAATTAAGTTTTGAAGTTTAAATGACTTATTTTATGTATTACAAATTAGGGTGTTTTTTACTAATAATGAAATTTAACAATTTCATATGTGCAGAATTTTCATTCATCAATTTCAAAATGCCCGTTGTATAAAAAAATATGTATTGTGTTCAAAATGTATACACGAATATGGTTTTGGAGATTCTGAAAAGAAATTTAAGTTTTCGACTTTAAAAAATGCGTAGTTAAAACAAATCTGACGAAAAAAATACCATAACCAAATTATTATGTGGAATTTTTTTCTTAGAATTATACAAGCTCACATTTTTCGAAGTATCTAACCTCATATTCACATTTAGGACCTTCGAAAACATACATATAGACTTCTCAGAAAAAAATAAATTTTTACTAGAAGTTTTAATCGCATATTCGGATTTGCTATTTTTTGCACACAAAAAGAATGAAGGGTCACGCGGATATATCCTTACATCAAATTTCCGCTCTTATATCTTCTTTTGCCTTTTTCCTTCCCATAATAAAAGACTTAGAAGAGTTAACAATCTTTGTTTTAACCCTCTTTTGAATATAAGAAAGGAATAATTGGACATGGTCATGCTGCATGGACTAAACCATTTTCCCATTCTTTAAAAAGTATCAATATGTTCTTTAACCCAGTGTAAGCTTTGAAGTATATTATATTATTATTACTTTTTAAAATCACCTTTATTTCGAAGAGTCGGACAAATTATTAAGTGAAATGGATTTCCATCAAGGGGTCAAGAATAAAATACATTGACGATATAGGGTTTTCGTTGGGACCATTTGAAAGGAGAGCAAAAAACGGAGAATCGTTATATCCGGGATTCAATAGAGGGGTTCAACATGCAAAATGACACGTTTAAATATGGAAGTTTATGGAGTAACGTTACACTTCAAAGTTGGTGTAAACTTGCACCAAACGGAAGTAAAACTAGAATGAAATTCTGAAATTCCGAGTAGAAGTAAATACTTCCCAATTCCCCGTGTCTGTTTAAATTCTCCCTTTCGGAGGACCGAATTCCAGCAGACGATGAGGAAGAAAAAGGGCACATTTCACTGACATTGGTTGGAATTTTTATTACGGGGGTGGAGGGGGGGGGGGGTCTTAATTTTTTGATGGGGGGGGGGCGTCTTTTAATAACGTGAAAATTTTTTGACCACTCTCCTCCCCTGGTGATATTTCGTGATATGTAGCTCGATATTTATGCATATACACATTATGCACATACGATCTTACTGCCGATTATTAAATAATATTATGCATTAAAAAATCTCTGAATCTGATATGTAAAAAAAAATCAGCGCAGCGAAACTAGAAGTCGTTGAAAACCTCAGAAACAAATTCGGATCCGATATACTTCAATAAATTAATACTCATTAAAAAAACTCATGAAGTCCATTCTTAATGGAATTCAATTATTATTGTCATTCAAACAATTGTACTAGGAAACTTATTTACATTAAATAAAAATGTAAATGGAATTTATTTATATAAAATTAATCGGTTTGGAATGACGTCACAATCTATTTCACATTGAGATTCTTGGATGGCTCGTATTATTTGTTGAGTAAATGGCAGAAGTGTTAATTTTTTTTAAATAGACATAAAGTTTTCCTTTACATTTAAGCATTTATTTATGAAAAATGACGAATTAATACCAATTATTCATTTTCTCAGGGTATTTCGTTTGTCTTTTGATTTTAAATAAGAATTAAAAAATGATTTCGTTGATTTATATTTTGAACGACATAGATAGTTTCGATTCTATATGTTCATGAAAAAAGTTTACTTCTTTTTAAGTGTGTTCAATATTATATATAAATTATATAGAATATAATTAATTTTAGCAAACAATAAGTACTAATTACGACAATTTTGTATGCAATTACCTAAAAGGTATTTTTGTGTATAGAACTAACTATAGAACTGTGATTGGTGCTTTTTTAGACACATGAAGCAGTTCTAAATAACAGTTCCTATAACAAACCTACATTTTTAAGTTACATTTACACATTTACATTTATTTTTTTTCCAAATAAACCAGTCATAGTTTTGGACACGTTTGAAGTGAGTTTCATGACTTCATCGACATGCTAATTTAGCAGCAGCAGCAGAAACTGTACTTGGAGGCAGAGAGCCCCTCCGTCTCCACTGGGTTTACCTACGAAGGTTTTGAGAAACTCGGGTCAAAACTGATGTTCCAAGTACGTTAAAATGAAGATAACTATATTAAAATTACGAAATCGGGTCTTCATTAAGAATAGTTAGAGTCAGAGTCAGGGCCGGATTTAAAGATTAGCCTCTTGTAGGCTACGATCAATTTGTCGCCCGATATAGTTTTCTTGGCTATTTTTTTTCTTTCTACATATTAGAATCATTTATGTACCTTTACACTCTAAATCGAAAGCGAAATAATAGACGAATTTTTTAAACTTTTCTACTATTTTTCTTTCAACTTCCAAATCAGGGGGAGAGCGTGTGCAATTGCCCTCGCAGCTACCATGTTTACTACTAAATATTAGTACTATATATACGTTTACGATTTGCGCATTAATGTAAATTATTTGTTTTCTTTCTTAAAAATATTAGTATCTTTATAATAATTTTTTATGCCAAATGCCGCTTTAATTGGTCGTAAAATTTGCCGCCCCTAAAAACTTACCGCTCTAGGGTACAGCCTACTTAGCCTACTTAGAAATCCGGCCCTGGTCAGAGTTGGAGAGTTTATGGGTTACACTCACTAAAGCAAACGATGAGATAAAATAAAAATAGCTAACTTAAATATTACCTGTTTCAGAAAAATAGTACAGCAGTTGCAGACATTGATGCTGCATGTTATGGGCATCCCACAAATTGAAATCTCTACCATGGCTTTAGCATCGTAGGCTTATAGAAATCGCAATATTGCGGTTTTCGCCTTACCGATTTCATTACTAACACAGATATTTGGCATTTAGTGGTATGATAAAGTCAAGTTTTTATCAAATAACAGTTGAAAGTCTAGTAGTATGTGCGTCTAGTATTTGAATCGAAAAAAGTTGTGCAACTGGGCTTAGTAGAAGTTTTCATAAAAATTTTAATTTTACTCATTACACTGACACATAATTTCCTTTTTAAGAACCCGCTAAACAGTGATAAATGAGCTTGTGGTGGTTACCACACGCGCAACTTCAATACATCATCCACACACTAGAGGGCGCAGATTTATCACGACGTTCCTACCAGTAATCTGAATAACGACGGAAATAGTAGTATTAAAGCCGAGGTAACTCACATCCACCTTGAAGATCCTTTTGGTAGACTGTGGGTTAATGAGGCCGCTTACTTTAAAAACCTTGTATAGTAACGCACAATCTTAAATTATTTAGAAAAAAAAATGAAGATACTCGGATCAAAATACAGCAAATCCCAAGTCTTTTTAAGCACAGCTTAACCCATTAATGGCGGTTGGCAAGAAAATTTGTCACACGAAAATGAGAATACTGCTTAAGGTGCCCGACTACGTTCGAGACCATTTTTTTTAAATATGTTATTTATTACACATTTAAAATTTTTTTAACACAAATATGCATAAATTAGAGATAAAAAGCAAAAAAATTTGGAAAAAAAATTCCTATTTAATAAATTTTGAGGTATTTTGTGGTTAAATTAGGCAATAAAATGCCATTATTCAAAACATGATTTCATAAAAACTACTTAAGATAACCAAATTTCCTTTTACTATGTTACAGTGCTAACCCTGTTAAAGAGATTGAACTAAAATCTAAGAGATATATTGAAAAGCAAAAAAGTTATTGCTAGTCGAAACGGAATACTTAGGATTTTCGTTAAAAAATGCACTTTTTTGAAGTTGTTACTTTAAAAAAACATCTATAAAAATTTAAATTACATATATAACAATATGATTCTAGTTCATTGCCTGTAAAACAGTTTTATGAATATACTGAAAAAAAAATGATGAAGGTATCTATGAAACTTTTTGTTAAATCGTGTTTAACGTAAAAAATTTTAAACAAAATTTACATTTCTCAGAAAATGCGTTTAAAGTGCACATTTAGCTTTTTCTCCAAAAAAAGTTATTACTATCAGTCTAAAATCCTCCACTTTTATACATAAGACCCTCTTTTTTCTCAGTGACTTTAGTTTTTTTCTTTTTGGAAACATAGTTTTTTCTGTTTAGTTTTACATGTGGTAAACTATGTAGAATCGAATCAGTGACACGATCATGGTCGATAACACCAAAGGCTTGGAATGTATTTTGTCCAGGGTCTATTCCTCCAGTACTTTCAAAAATCCTTACAGCCATCATTAAACTATAGAACTGCTAGTGAAACACCGAGAAGCAGTGTTTGTCGTTCCACAAACACATTTTTGGGAATTACTGTCCACAACATACCATTAAAGCTCTCATTGGCATTTTGAGTCATACCATGTAAGCATTTCTGCAATAGGGTTTTGTCGCACAATTTTAAATAAGTTTTTCTCACAACACTAAGCACATTGTCAGGTAGTTTGGTATTTTTGGGTTTGTAACTTTGATTTAAGGCTGCAGCTTTCTGGAACTTACACCAGCTGTCAAATCCTTTTGGACATTGACCGTGTTTGTCAGAACAACAATGAGCAAAAACAGCAAGTGTTGCACTTTGCATGTTTTCTAAATTGCCTGAATTCGCTCGAATGGCAATGCCATAATAGTTTTGCAATTTATTAATCAAATTGTCTGTTAGTTTACCTTTACCACCAAGGCCTTTGGTTTTTGATTTTAATTTACGGAGATGCGTACCAACACGCTTCTGGATGTGTCCAATACATTCTAATTTAATAACAGGTGATGCTTTTCCATATACATGTTTTACCATATCATGTCCATCAAAATCAGTTCACTTTTCAAACATGAAGGGCAGCACAAGATAGAAATGATGGATATAAGTATGTCTATATCTATAATTCTATTTCCAGTCGGAATATTTGAAGGAATAGATATGGTGCTTTCGGAGAGCTTGAGTTTTTTAGCACTAGCAGTAGAAACATCCAAACTTACATCCCCAGACTTATTGACTTTGGTAAATTTATTACCAGCAAACTTTCGTTTTCTTTTTCTAGAAATATTTCTTCCGCCCATTTTAGGAACAAAAATATAACTTGCAAGAAAAAAAATTAGCTTTAAAACGCTCAGAATGACGGAGAAAAACAACGTGATAAAATAAATAATTCCTAAGCAGAGTGATAATGTTGCCATTTAAAAATAAAGAATAATACTTAAAATTTCATAAAAAATAAAAGGCTCTGTGAGTAGCATTCTTAAATTACAAATTTTAAAATAAATGTATAATATATTATCATAATTTCAATCACTAACATGGTTTTTGATTTGGTTTTGGTTTCACAATCTCACTTCCGGCGCATTTCCGGTTAAGATAGCGATTAACTAAAATTATCATAACTTTGCTTATAATTATCGAATCTCAATAAACAAAACAGTTTTAGATTCAGAAATATATGGAGTATACAATTAGCCAATAAAAATAAAATGTGTTTTTTCATCAAAATCGACCTTTTAGACGTAGTCGGGCACCTTAAGCTTATCAAAATATAAGGCAAAAGAACACCATAGCCCAGAAAATTTATGTAGGACAAATAAAGTTACATGAAAAACGATTTATAAAAAAATAATGGTAACGCTGTATTCGGAAATGAAAGAGTAACAGTAAAGTGTTCTGTAATGAAAGTGTTAAATGGCATTAACAAAGTCGTCGTTAATGGATAAGTTTTAATGATTTTTTTCACGAATGTATGGCGTACCTTGTATCTTCGTCCGTTTTTCCAGAAGCCTATTAATAAGATTATTTTTATTATCACTTTTTGTGACTGCTGTGAGTTGGGTTTAGGTACACTAAAAATCATTATTCCATAGCACAGTTTAATTCTTATTGCAACATCTTACCCAGCAATTTTTTTTAAAAAAATCGAACAAGTTCACAATAACAAGATATTATTACTTAAATTCACACTCCCTGTCATAATGTCATTGCCACTCTATGGACCTATATTACTACGCCGATTACCATCGCATTTCGGCTGGAGTCGAACACCACGCGACGGTGAATTGGTCGATGCGGAATGTTACATTAGGGATAGTCATGCGAAAGGAACGCAAACGTTGATGGGCTTTTAATGGCAATGTCGTATTGCCATGTAGCGTTTATTGGATACTTAAGGGTATTGTATGGTAACATATCTCTAACTTTTGAATCTGTTTTTAAATAAAATATACGACATGTACTCACGAAAACTTACCAAAAAATACAGAAGAAAGTTATTTTGCCATTGAAATAATTAATAAGTATAATTTTAAAGATATTGATTAGTTATAATTAAAACAAAATATTTTGTTTAGATATTTACATGCAGTTAGTGCTGACATCTGTATTTTGTGAATAATTACTAAAATTTTGTTTTAATTATAACTAATTAATATCTTTAAAGTTATACTTATTAATTATTTTTATGGCAAAATAACGAAGATCAAAACAACCATACCGCTTGGGTGACAGTATTTTCTGTAGGGCAGGTAACGGGAAAATTCTGTCACCATATTTTTTCGGTTCCCCTACGGATATTTTCTGTCACCTTTTCAGTCAGAAATTTTTCATACTATTACAGGTGTTTTATTTAACTTTGTGCACTTAAAAAAGAAGTAACGCAACAGTCAAAAATACTGAAATGACATAAAAGTGAAGAAAACACGAGAAAATTCGACTTTTGAAATAATACTTTGTGTTATGTTAAGGGTTTAAGAGGGACTGTCAGTCCCATAGATCTAATGCATTAGTTTTGGAATCACAAATTTTGCAGAAGTATTGCTTTGCCATGTTAGCCCATTTCCCCCAGGTATGAGAATCAACATAACATCGAAATTAAACAAATTTGAAAAGAAAATCTTATGTAGTTATATAATCATATATTTTTAAAGTTTTAAAATGCCAAAAATATACAGCAGATGGCGACACTATTTTATTATTTATCAAGTAATAATTAAATAACCGGATGTTATTTTCTTTTAAATTTTGTTTTAAATTGGTGTTATGGCGATTCCCATACCTGGTGAAAATGGGATGACATGATAAAGCAATTCTTTTGAAAATATTGTGATTTCAAAACTAAAGCATTAGCTCTGTGGGACTGATAGTCCCTAGACTGAAACCCTAAACATAAATAAAGTTCGATAAAATATATAGTTTTGAACATTTATCTTGCGTCGTAAACGACTTACAATTGAAAAGCTTAGTGGTAAAGAACGTGGTGACACTTTTGAAAAAAATTGAGATTTTTGTGTCAATGAACATAATATTACATCCTTTAAAGATAACAAGTGTCCTTTTTTCCATAAACAAAAAACTTAAGTACATTTTTAACCGTTAGAAAGTACTGTTTTTAAGGGATTTAAGTGCAAATTGAAATTTTTAAAGCTCATATTTTCGTTTTCATCCTTTTGTTACTTTAGTACTTTCTTCCACTAAGCCCTTCACAATTCCCTTTTATTAACTTCTTTATGACATAATACGTTTTAGAATATAGGAAATGGCTATTTTATTAGCAGTATGTGGTTTAATAAATTTCTTTCTGAAATATCGAAGTTGAATACTCAAACAATTCATTTTCAATCACAGTGCGCTTTGCTTTGGACCATAGAAGGTGAGTAAAGTCGCTTATCTTTCTCTCTCTCTCCCCCTCCTTTCTTTTTTAAATATATTCTTTTTTAAAAATACGTGAAACAAACTTTTCTTTCAAATAATAGTTTATCTTATTATTTTTTGTTACTTATATATAACACTTAAAACTGCTGTTTCAAAGAATCGAATAAAGCTAATAAAAGTGTACATGTCCATCAACTGATAGGCAATATATATGGGCAATTCTATCATAATTTTTAATTTTACGTTCCTTGCGCATAACTTATAAACACATATTTCGTTTTATTTTTTTCTTATTATACTATCAGACTGGTCCTTATATAATTATCAAACGATATTTTAAAATAAAGGAACTCCAAAAAAAAAAAAATTAAGACACAAAACATAGCCGAAAATTCCTTACTGTCCCCTGTCCCGAATGTCAAATTTTAGTTCCATGCTCAAACTAACACATTTTTTACCTAAAAATTACATTCAATATAATTTTAAATGAACTAATACCAAACCTTAACAAATTCCTTCCGTAAAAATTTTGGCTTTTGTTATTTATAATGCGGATTTCTCTTGTGGAACTTTGTCCCTGGGTTTTGGTACATTCACTGGTCCCATTGCTAAAGCGGTGAAGAGAGACACTGGATGTAGCTACATTAATTCCTCAATCATGAAAACTGGATTGCAGAAAACTCACATTTCAGTTAGTAGAAGCATGTTTTCGAAAGACCTTACACGGAAAAAAAAAGGTATGTAACCGTTACCAAATATATTTGGTGATCAGTATTTACTTGCGGTTACCAAATTATGCTCGCGGTTAACAAAAACATTTGCTACTCCCTAGCAAAATCCTTTGCTCAAAATCTAGACCGCTTCGATTGGCTGGCAGCTTGGAATCCTGGGTGTTTGGCGGCAATAAACAACATTTACAATGGCGGACGCAGGGTGTGCGAATGTACTGGTAGAGATGTTTCAAGGTAAGAGATAATTTATTGTGTTTTATAATGTGTATATTTAGGTAAAATACTGAAATGTGTAGTTTATATTAGCTAAATACATTTTTAACTTTTCTAAATTTAAGTTAGTCACATCATACTCTGTACACTACTTTCCATGTGCTTCGAAACGTAAGATGTTTCTTATATTTTCAGATTTCCATTTTCATAATCATTTGTTATATTTATAGTTTGCTATTGAATGTTTTATCTCAATATACCTATTTTTAAATATATTATTATAGTTATATATATTTTTAATAAGCCATTAGGTTTAAAGTCGGCGTGCCTCGTATTTTTTCCTTTTGTTCGGTTACTTCCGCATACCTGCCAACTACTACGGATTGTCCGTAGTTTCTACGGACGAGGGTATCAAACTACGGAGTTACGGAAACACAGTCAAAACTACAGATAAGCTTTGATCAAAAATACAAAATTTATTTTGGAGATTTGTTTCGCCTTGGTATTAGTAATTTTTTAGCATTTAATGAATCAATCGTTCGTCAGCCTAAGAAAACAAGGCTGGTGATTTTAATGGGATTTAAAAAAAAATCTAAACGATGTATATTTCATTTGCGGAAATAAAATGCCTAATGCGGATCAAAGTATTTTTCTTATTCGTGCGGAAAGTAAACCTACCCACGACGACTTGTAACATTTGCTAAGTAGCCGCGTAATCTCAGAAGGTTAGTGTTCTTTTTATAGTTCTAGTTATGATGAGATCGGATTTGTCAACTAGCCTCAGCGCCCAGTAATATTTGCTCGTTAGAAGCGTAATCGCAGAAGGTTAGTGTTCTTTTTAAAGTTATACTTGTGATCAGATTTTTCAACCAGCCGCTTCGCCTAGTAATATTTGCTAGTTACAGTAGTAAACGTAATCGCAGTAGGATCTCGTTTTTTTTTTTAAAGTTTTCTCTCTGAAAAAAATCGCTTAATCAAACCACAACTCCTCGCAATATTTACTGGTTCGCAGCGTAATCGTCGTATGATCAGGGTTTCGTTTCTTTTTTAGTTCAGGATATATCAGTCAACCAAATTTTAGGTACTTTGTTACTTCACAAAATTACGATCCGTGGCGCCAAGGCCCGCTACTTTGGATTTTTTTTTGTTGCTGAGTGAATTTCATTGTGTTTTTAATTGAAACTAAAGAAGTTTTTAAATTCGGAAAGGTTTGCGGTGAAATCGTATTTTTTGTTTGATTTCCCACAAAATGACGGACTTTTTTCCCATCGATCGGCCGATTGAAGATAAGAATAGCCGGCAATCGAAATTTTTGAGTGATTGGGAAATAATCGCAATATAATTGGTAAATAATCGTTCCGTTTTAAATTTTTAAGAATTTATTGATGTTTAATGTATGTATTATTCCACTCTTTATACATTTCTCTGTCAGTACCCTTAGGAAAAATTCCCATAGAAACTCTTATGGGAGCGTATGGTAACCTATGGGAACCATAAGATTTTGTATGGTAATCGTATGGCAATGTACCATAAGCTATGGTACTCTTATGGAAATGTACCATATACATATGACAAACTTATGGGAACGCACCATACGTTCATGGCATGGTTATGGGAACATACCATAGGGTTATGGCAAGCTTATGGTAAAGTTCCATACACATATGGCAAGTCTATGGAAACACACCATGAGCTTATGGCAAGGCAATATAAAATCTATGGGAACACAACAAACATGCATCGTCCTTATGGTAAAATGCCATAGGGTATAGCGAACTTATGGTAAAGTTCCATACACATATGGCAAGTCTATGGAAACACACCATAAGCTTATGGCAAGGCAATATAAATCTATGGCAAGCCTATGGGAACTCAACAAACATGCATCGTCCTTATGGTAAAGTGCCATAGGGTTATAGCGAACTTATGGTAAAGTTCCATACACATATGGCAAGTCTATGGAAACACACCATAAGCTTATGGTAAGGCTATGGGAACACAAGAAACATGTATCATCTTTATGGTTAAGTGCCATAGGGTTATAGCGAACTTATGGTAAAGTTCCATATACATATGCCAAGTCTATGGTAAGGCAATATAAATCAATGGCAAGCCTATGGAAACACAACATACATTCGTCGTCTATATGGCAAATCGTCATTGATGAATATGGTAAAGCATCAAGCATTACAATGTACCATATGTGTATGGGAATTTTTCATAAATTATGAATTTCTTATAGCAATGCACCAAACAGAAATATTACTCAAATGGCAATGAACCTGGATGTATGGGAACACACCATAGATTTATGGGAATTGTGTATTGTTTGTATGGTACTTTTATAATTAAAACATAATTAAACCATTATAACAATTAGGAAATTTTATTTTCATATATCATCACATGACTTTTTTCTCTAGCTAGAAGATGCTATGCTTTATTCATAAGTTTATGAAAGTTATAATTTGTCTTATTTATAAGAGAAAGAAAATGAATTATGAAACAAAAAAGTTCTGGTTTTCATTTATTTATAAAAGAAAAAAGAATTTGTATTTTATTCGCATGGGAATACAGCATAAGCTATGGTTCTCTTATGGGAAATATACCATATACATATAGCAAACTAATGGAGACACCATAAGTATATGGAAACATGCCGTGTTATACTGAGCTTAAGGAAGTTCCATACACATATGGAAACACACTAAATAGTAAAGTGTAAAAGACTTTATGGTAAAGTTATTGAAGTGCATTAGGTGTACAAAAAGTTGCTATAGACATATGGTAAATGTACTGTAGAGATATGGGTATAGTTCATAAGTAATATACTTTTTTATTGACAATGCACCATACATGTATGGCACTCAGATGTAAAGGACGCAGGAACATAGCTTTACGTGAATCGTGTATGGTAGAGTACAATGAACACACAATGAACACATTAAAACATTTATGATACTTTATTTTTAAATATTATCAGATCATACATATTACAAGATTTGTTGAAATTGAACTTTTTAAACAAGGGAAATTTAATTTATACGCAGAGCAATTTTTAAGCACAAGTAATATAGCACCATAAAGCAGTAAAATAGCTTTACCATTTACAAACTATTCTCCATTACATCATTAAGAGATTAACTACGTATGCTGAAAACATTATTGGAGATTACCAATATGGCTTTGGAAGGGGAAGCTCAACAACAGAACAAGATTTTAAACCAAGACAAGTAATGGAAAAGACCATAAAATTTGACATAAAAAAAACTAACTACTTGTTCATTGACTTTACAATAGCTTGGGATTCAGTGAACAGAATGTTACTGTTGCAAACTCATTAAGTTGGTTGCAATTTACTATAGATGAAACTGATATTAAAGTTACTGTGCAAAACAACCTATCGGAACCTAATGTTTTATTCAAATGGTCTTACACAAGGAGATATGTACTGCTGTGTCTGCTATTCAATCTTGCTCTCCAAAAGATTATTGCAGACTCAGCAATCAGCACCACAGGAACAATTTTCACACATCTGTGAAATTTTTTGCATTAGGAGGTGACATTTTTATAGTCGCACTGTTTTCAAGGGCTCTCAAACAAGCCTCTTCCTATCCTTGGAAAATGAGGCAAAAAAAATGCACCTTACTATCAACCAGTCTAAAACCAATTATTGACTACTACAAGTTTTAGTGACACCTATAAAAGGAGACTACAAATTTGAAACACTTAACAGAACACTTATTTAGGCTGAAACTGTATACTGTCAATGACATAACACCAGAAATACGTAATCGAGTCACTGCTGATAATAAATGTTTTTATGGAATATGCCAAAAGGTCTGAATCCCAAAAAAGGGAGAAAATCGAAGATCCAGTGGATTATCGGTCTTGAAGCAGAAATGAGGACTTAAAATAAAGAACTTGGGGTGCTTTGCAAAGGAGGACAATCTGGGAATATATTCTGTGGAAGGCTATACTCTACCCAGAGTGCGCTAATGAAGAAACTAGATTGATTGTAAAATAAGAATTCCCTGAATTTAAAAAAGTTCAATTTTTAACATGACTTACCAGGTTAAATGAATTCCAACTGAATTTACACAAACATAAGATAACATTGATGAATCAAATACAATAACAATAAAATTTCATATAAAAATGCATATGGGTAGGAATAATGCTATAGGTACCTGCTTCCATTGGACGAGCATTTTTAAAAATATACAACTTATAAACAAAATATTTTTATACTAAAATTTTTCAATCAATAGAAAAAGAAAAATTGTCTAAATTTACGAGTGTTTTGAAATAATTCAAAAAGTTAAGTCAATCGTAATATTTGTATATATACATTTTTTTGGGGGGAGGGGGCCCACTATAGAGTACATTTCAAAGTATTCTTGCCGTCAGAGTGTTGGACACGTTTTTTTCTCCATAATATATGCACAAATCTTCATCTTCATCGTAAACAATATTTTTCAAAAGATTTGCCCTCCAGGCTGTTTGGATACCTGAGCCAGGTTTAAAAATTCAATATTTTATGGAAAAACAAAAATATTTTTTAAAATGGTTTTAAGAGCTTTTGGAATGCAAGAAATTGTAATAATTTTTCTTCTTTGTGACACAAATTAAAGGTTTAAAATCTATTGGAAATCTATACCCGCAAGCAATTTATTTGCACAACAAAAAAGCATAAATATAGAAATTGACTATTTCTGCAGAAACAGGTACCTCAATTATCAATCAAAGAAATTACTGATAGTTTTTTTCTATCCAAAATACATACAAATTTAATACTTCAGAATTAACCAAGCAAGAAACATTACATCATTTATTTCCATGAGAACATATTTAAAACCATATGTTCTAAAAGAAAACTAGTTACCAATAGGCACGGCAGTTGATTATCACAAAAATAACCTTTTTTTTAAACCTAAATATGTGAAATTAAATTTTTGAAAATAAAAAAATTAATCCCTCTCAAAAGAATTTACCAAACAAGTAATATATTGAACATCATTCATTTCTATGTGCATACATTTAGAACATACGTCTTCTAAAAGAAAACATACCATGCTACCTTTAGATACAATTTTAATAAAAGATGATAACACATCATCATTTTTACACAACAGTTCATTTTTGATTTCGAGATTGTTGCACATGAGGACAAACATATCTTTAGTAGAATTAATTAGATTTACTTTAACCAAATGAGTTATTTCTAAAAATTAATTATTTGAAAGTTTTACTTAAGAGTTGTTTCTTTTTCGTAACCTTTGATAATAAATTGAGTGGTACAAAACCCCTTTCCAAATGAATCGTTCATAAATGCATGCTTTATCATTAAAATTTTGTTTTAGACAAGATTTAATTACAATTTTTTGAGATAAACTTAAATTTATTGTAACGGGATTTCCAAATACAGTTAAATTTTGATACTGATTGGCATTGGTAACTGAATAAAATTCTCCCATAAATTGCCGGAAAACATTATTAATTTCTGGAGGAGCATTTGAAAAGGCATTTGGTCCCACTCTTTTAATATACTTATAATGGTTATAGTATTTGCAAATTTGCTGCGGAACAGACTGGGTGCCACGAACTAAATTTGTTATCATTCCATTGCCATGCTCAAAAACAAAAGTTGAACATGCCCACAGGGACCCCCAGTTCTCAACGAAATTGGGAAAGTGTAGAAGGAGATGGACATTAAATATTCGGCACCATAGAGAGATTTTAAAGAATTTACAAATATCGATAGAGATTTTTTTTCTAAATTTGATACTTTTTCCTGTAGCAACATGTGAAAAGAACACACTAAGAGTAACCAATGGCTTAGATATTTTCGCGGTAGATGATTTTTTAAGAGAGGCAAAGAAAAATATAATAAGAACGATCGCCATTCAGTTCAGATGCCTTCCACATTTTCCGTTTATCAAGTGAACTGGGAGTCCTCGTTATTTCAGTAGGTGGCTTGATCATGGACACTTTTGAATTAATTTCTGTGATTTGTAAGCCCATGTACCATGGTTTGCAAAGTCAAACCAAGCAAAGCACATCATTCTAACAACACCCAACAAAACGGAATGCATGTAATCGGGCACCATTGATGTAACTATGTTAAACAAGGGTAAAAGGCAAAGTATCGAAGGACCTTTTACACCTCTCACAGGCTTATTCAATGTATTAATTTCCTGTAATTTTCAGAAGAAATACTGCTGGAAAATCTAAAGTTGCTTTAATGTCGAATATCCTAAACGAAAAGGACTATTCAGCCTCATCTGATTCAGATGATGCATTGTCGTCCATGTCCAAAGATCAACTTACTTCTAAGATAATTATGCTTGAAGAGGAAAATAAAATCCTCAAAGAAAAAACTGAAAATGACTTCTGATATTGATAAGATGCATAAAGGTTAGTAATTATTAGTATATAGCCACCTTTTAACCACTTTAAAAAGGCCTGTAATTTTTCAATTAGCAAATCTAAAAAAAAAAACTTATCTTTTTAATAAACACGTAAGTTTGTATTAGAAACAGTCACTTAGAACTGCTTCCACACTTATTTATATGAAAAATTATAATACTCCCAATTTATAAATGTAGTGTGGAAGCTAAAACTGGACTTACTTGAACTTAATTAATAACTTACCAAATTTTGTTACCAGGCCATCTGTAACCTGACTGAAGCTGTATTTTAAATATGTTTTATTATCGCATCACTATTGTTCCTCATTTTTATAGATGAATACATTGTGTGTCAAAGGCCTTTTTATATAGTTTTATTATGTGCTTCTTCATGGCTAAAGTAGTTGTTTTCCATTTGCAAATTTCTGTATGAATGGTGGTAGTAATGAGGGAGAAGGGGGGTCATATATAATTTACTCATTTTGGAGTTAATATTCAAAATATTTATTGAAATCAACAAAAAGATAATAATGGTTAATGTTTTATTTTCACTGTGTCCAGTCCTAATATTTTAAAGTTTTGTAACTTGTTTCTAAACTCAAACTGCAGTTAATATATATATATATTTAACAGAGCTTTCCATGATTGTAAGCGAAGCCAAGGATGTTCTTGGTGGAATAAAAACGGTAGCATCCTCCTCCAAGAAAGCCAAAGTTGAAAGGAAACAGCCCTCAGATTTTAAAACTTTGCCTTCGGCCAGCTGAAAACATTGATGTGGAGACATCATTTCAAAAAGATAATAGCATCTTGGAAAATAAAAATCCTAATGATCCTACAAAAACTGGTAAGACATTTTTTGTTATGTAAGCTTACTTCCCACACAATAGCCTTCGCTTAGTAAATCTTTGAAGAATTTATGCATAGATAATCTCTTTGTCATTATTTTAGGTTTTGTCATTTGACCAATCTCTTACTTATTAAACTTATTTGCTTTCAAAAGTATCATCATGGCAAAAACCTGTAACCAAAATTAAAAAGTTTTTTAAGGTATAATATCTTGCATTACTGAGGTATAATATGGATATTTCTTTTAGTACCTGTGTTCCATGAAGAAACTGTAGAAGAACCAGGAAGTGACTTCAATCAGATTGATATGCCTAATGAGCAAAAGGTATTTTTGTTCACAATTTAAGTCAGTTTTTGTTTCAAGCTGTAGTCATAATTTTAGCAGAATGGAAGGTTCTTGAAAATAGTATTGACAAATTTGGGCAAAAAGCAATATAGGAGTACTAGATTTATGATATAATAAAATAAAGGACTAAACTTTTCTATTTTTGCAACTGCGTCCAAGTATATAAGTAAAAGATATTTAATAGTTTTAAGCAGAGATTGGAGTGGCTTGTAACAGTTACCTTTTCCAGTAGCGCCCTTAGATTTTCCATTAAGGTAATTGTATCATAGTTACTTTTAGCGGTAAAGGAGTAGCGAAAAAATCTCTTTACTTTTATGTTACTTCCCATGTCGCTCTTCTCATGGATATTTACTACATAGTTCGTTCGGCTTACATTTAATTATTTAAAATTTAACTTTTAACAACGCTTAACTTGTCGTTATTAATTTTTTCTGATTGCCCTTTTTTAGTCTTTGTTCTCTTTGATTGTAAGATGGCTAAATTTTTCTTTTTCTTAACTTGAAATTTCAAAAAGTAACTTTAATCAGTTACTTTTCGTATTAAGCAACTGTAATTAGTTACTTTTCCTATAAAGTAACTGTAACAGAGTTATTTTTAAAACTAATTTTCCAATCCCTGGTTTTAAGTATGGTACAAATGTCAAAGATGCATAATTTTTCTTAAATGATTCGAAGAATTTAAGTTTTTCCTTGTTCAGGTTCCTATTAACTATTGGTGTGATATTGATAAAGGATTTTTAAGGCAACTTTGTCAAAATAGCATTTTGTTACTTTTTTTTTACTATTAGAATAATCTAAGATCTTAAAATAGTAGGAAGTTTCTTATTTGTTTATGAGTTTGACATTCTTTATGCAAAGCAAATGTGAACCCGATTGAATCAACAGCACTGGGTTAGACATTGATGGCTGACATTATAAAATGTGATATGATATACAGTTTAAACCCTGCTATAGCGGACCCTCTACAGAACCAATATTTCGTCACTTATCCAATTTTGCTGGAATACAATTTTATACGATATAACACTTTAAAAAATTATAATGGTGGATTTGCGCATCTTTAATTAATTGAATACATAAATCCTATTAAAAAATTCTAAAAATATATTTTTTAATAATTGATTAATTTTCAAAATTATCCCAAAATAATAAAATAGTAGAATTCAAGTCCAGTTTTCAAGAGGTAGTTTAAAAGAGAATAGGTACAGTTTGATAATGGGAGATGAATTGTTCCACTGTTGCCTGGAGAGAGGAAGGGTATTTTGCAACAGGTACAGGTTTGAGTTCTCTTAGAGCCGCTGAATACAGAGTTGAGTTTGTATTCAGCAACGCTAAAAGCACTACAAGCAAACTCCTTTTCTTAGCAGTTCACTATGTTCATATAAATTAACATTAGTTAAATAGGAGTACACACAAGGGTATAATGTAATAGTGTGCCCTTGTGTTCAGTTTTTATTATCTTAATATTATTTTTATTTAAATGCATATGTTATAAATATTTAATATATGTTTACTTTATTTCAGCAAAAAATTGAAATTCGGTCAGGCGTGTCGATTGACACAAATAAATTACAACTGTGTTCCCGGGCAAGCTACTCAAGATTGACAAGCGATTTACTGGCTGTTATTTTTTCTACTGATGAGCTGTCATCGTGTTCACTTACGGGGAAAATGTCCAATGCCCATTCCAGTAAGAACGTGTCGGCAAAACCAGCTTTGGATGCTGAAAAAGTTCGGGGAATCATAGGTATGGTTTTTATAATTTAATTATTATATACCCAACTTCCTCATCTCTTTTAAACTTTGCTGTTGTAATTTTTATGATAATAGATTACATTATTTTTTTTAATAATTTAATTACGATAGACAATACTATTGTTTCAAACTTTTCAGAAGCATGCAGTTTATAGCATTTAATTTTGAAGTTTTTTTTAAAGTTTTTTTTAACTTATGGTTTATTTGTTTGTCCCACACCATCCTTAGTTTTTTAATTGAATTGTTTTTAAAGAACACTTACTTCTATATAGCCTTTTCGGTTTCCAAGCAATGGATTTATGTATATATATATTTCTTTTAAAGACTATGTCACAAACTGTTTCCCCGATGCATCAGAGAAGAACATTCGTCAAATAATAACAAACAAGCTAAAGTATGAATCTTTTAAAAGAAATGGAAGATGTTATTTAAAAGAGAAACATGTAAATAAAGAATCCACTGAAAAATAAATTTATTTTGGATAACATAGCTAATTTTATTGTTTCTGCTTTGTATTTTTTCTGGACAATTGCACAATATTCTTAAATTCTTTAACATTTCATTACACAACTATTGCTCATTTGAACTAAATGCTATATTTTTTTCATTTTCCAAAGAAAATAAGTGCATATTATTTTTCATTGCATACTTATGATATTTTCAGAATTAACAGCAATTTCCTCTGCAGGTACGTATACTTTTATAGCGAAGTTTTCCTATAAGGAGCCCCAAGTTTAATACTAGGAAAACTGAGTAATTGTATAGAGCAGCTAAATAACCACAACGCTATAGAGAGGTTTTGCTACTGGTAAAAGATTAACTTAATCCATTGGATTATTGCCCTTATTTCAAAAGCTTACCATAGTCTCTATGGCAAATGTTTACCATAGCTCTATGGCAAAATTTTGCCATAGAGCTATGGTGTTTTGCCTATGGTAAAAGTTTACCATAGCTCTATGGCAATATTTTACCCTAGCTTTATGGTAAAAGTTTACCATAGCTTTATGGGGTTTTGCCTACGGCATAAGTTTGCCATAGTGCTATGGCAAAAATTTACCATAAGCTCTATGGGAAAAATTTACCATAGCCCTACGGCGTTTTGCCTATGGCAAAAGTTTTGCCATAGCTCTATGGCAAAAATTTACCATAGCTCTATGGCAAAAATTTACCATAGCTCTATGGTAAAAAATTTACCATAGCCCTACGGCGTTTTGCCTATGGCAAAAGTTTTGCCATAGCTCTATGGCAAAAATTTACCATAGCTCTATGGTAAAAATTTACCATAGCTCTATGGTAAAAAATTTACCATAGCTCTATGGCGTTTTGCCTATGGCAAAAGTTTTGCCATAGCTCTATGGCATAAGTTTACCATAGTGCTATGGCATAAGTTTACCATAGTGCTATGGTAAAAATTTACCATAGCTCTACGGCGTTTTGCCTATGGCAAAAGTTTTGCCATAGCTCTATGGCAAAAATTTACCATAGCTCTATGGTAAAAATTTACCATAGCTCTACGGCGTTTTGCCTATGGCAAAAGTTTTGCCATAGCTCTATGGCATAAGTTTAACCATAGCTCTATGGTAAAAATTTACCATAGCTCTACGGCGTTTTGCCTATGGCAAAAGTTTTGCCATAGCTCTATGGCATAAGTTTACCATAGCTCTATGGTAAAAATTTACCATAGCTCTACGGCGTTTTGCCTATGGCAAAAGTTTTGCCATAGCTCTATGGCATAAGTTTACCATAGTACTATGGCAAAAATTTACCATAGCTCTATGGCAAAAAATTTGCCATAGGCAAAACGCCGTAGAGACTGGCTATGGTTTTTTTTTATGGCAAAGCTATGGCATTTTTCCTAAGGGTAATATTTGGCATTTGAAAATTCCAATAAATTAAATCCTTTTTAATGTAAAATTTAGTTCTTTTAAATTTTATATTGCCAGGGTTGAAAAAATAGTCAGACTACAATTTAATTTTTAATATGAATTTCCTAAACAAAAACATTTTCGCTTGTGTTGGAATTCAACGATTTTGTGACTCTTACGAAATTTAATTTTTGCAAATTGTACTAAATTATTATTGCATAAAATAGTCAATTTACCTATAATTTGACAAAAGCAATTTTGTGTTTTATT